>OZ020514.1:61490365-61842091 GCA_963971425.1 Bryoerythrophyllum caledonicum | reverse complement strand
GGTCTCTATAAGTTCCGGACAGTGGGTGCCTAGCCACTTTAAGTCACACGGCACTGGGAAACCCAGCCACTTACACAAAACAGGGTCAGTGGACTTCGGCCACTCGCTTAAAAACTCCAGGAGATTCTCTGAGGAGGAACAGAGACTAATCAAACTACCCTCCAGAATTTCGGAGATTTCTTTCCGGAAAACGTTGTACATAATCCGGACTCCGGAAGGATCCGGACCTAACCTAAGTAAGTAAAGATTATAGCTAACTTGCAAACAAATTGCCGTGTTAAGTTTAGTAATTCAGAATATTGGAAAGAAGAACATTAGGTCTCTGTGGGAACGAAATCGGAGCGATTACTTTGGAAAGCTCTTAGTGACGATTGAGGGGTTTCCGGAGGGATATTGTCTCTACGAACTGCAATAGGAACCACCGCGAATCATGTTGGTAAACGAAACTTCTTCTACCAAGTCATGGGCCGATATTGGGATGACAGGTAGAAGCTATTTCAATTCCGGCGACGTCCAGATGGGAAACTATGGAATCACAAGGGACGTGTGGTGTCAAAATTGGGAGAGGCCATTGATCTTGACCTTCGCAATGTGTTGCAATGGGAAGAATCGCAATGGAAGGAAATTTGGAAGGAGGAAGCTATTGATTTCCTTCTTGAGGAACATAGTCCGGCGACTATGAAGACTCTCAAAGCACTTAAGAACTCCAAAATGTTACGTGCTCTGGTAAACGCGGATGGGCCTCACCGGAGGATGCGAGCGGCTCGTAAATTGCTAGATGATGGGGCCTCAAGAAGTGGTGAACCAAGTGGAGCCGATGCGTGATGAAGTGGAGTATAGGCAAATAGAATGCAAGATGAAAGCGTAGCATTTGTAACCATTTTGTATGTTGGATACGAGATCGATGGCTCAGTGAGCTCCGTAATTTCTGGTGAGAGGGAGTGTGGGACTTAGTCTTAAATCATACACTATAGGCCACAAGGAGTGCTCGACCTTGTCGAGAGCCCCTATTTTGCATCTGATTTGGTTTTAGGGTTAGGCCTAGGAAGCAGCGGTGTTGGAAGGGCTCACAAACTCCAGATCTGAGGATTAGTGAGGTGATTGAGGTGCTTTGATGTAGGATTTGTGGAGAGTTAGATCTGAAAGCTTGGGGACTCATGTTGGACACAGATTTGTTCTTCAAAGTACCCACATACCTTACTGCCTTAATCTGAGAGAGTTACCAGATCTGCAAGCCGCCCACAAGTCCTACACTCTCCGAACCAGCGCCACAACATACAACATTGGAAGAAGGACTAGCAAACACAAGTTCAGGAGATCTTGCGCACTCTATAAGGCTAGCCCTTATCCACCCATTTCGTGCAAGTATTTGTTATTATCTTGTTGTTCTACTAACGCAGTATGCAGAAACGTATACAAATTGTTTGTTTTATTTCAGCGGACTAGCTGCAGTAGTGGAGCTACCATCAACAACAACAACCGGAGCAACAAATCTTCGAACGACACGAAGCACAACACCAGCGATCTTGACCACGCCCCATATACCTGACCTGCACGAGCACACCAATAGATCAGCCCTACCGGATCTAGGTAAGTCCCCATTACCATCCTCGTTTTTGTTGTAATAGAAGAGCCACCTCCAGATCACAAACCCTCACCTCTCTCACATGGAACATCACGTTTCACACATTGAGGCACATCACTAGCAACACTACATCTAGACAGAAAACACTACCTATACAAAGCCCGGAATATCCCTCTCCTTCTCCACACACACCAATAGATAGACACAACACACCAAGTAGTAGATCCACCTCCTACTTACACACAAATTACCTCATCTCATGGCCCAGATCTATCCTCCCCACGTGGAAGCGTTGCCAAATTCCCTGTAAGATAGAAAAACCACAAAATTATCATCAAGTAGAAGCCTTGAGCAAGTAGCAACTAGAACAAAAAAAACCCCGGATACACAGAGACATCCCCCTCTCCAACTGCAAATCACTCCTCCTCCACCCCACCAGTGCTCAACACCTCCCTCAAAACATAAACCCTACCCCTCACCCCGACTTCCCCTTCCTCCCTCACGCCCAAACATTCCATAGCTCTCCCCTTCTCCAAGACTGCCTACCCCACCTCAGCCCCCCCCTCAACCTACTTACAGACCCCCTCCCTCTCTGCCCTCTCGGAATATGCGACATAGACAAACTTAGCGTCCTGGCCCCCTGGAACTCCACAGCTCCTCCACCTACTTGCCATTTTGGAACCCACGGCACAGATACATTTAGATCTCTGCCAGCATACAGTTAAAAATCCCGACCCCAGCTAGACTCCCATCCTAACCCCTCTCCCAACCATAGAAATCCTTCCCGGACCCAATCCATTCCCAATAGCTCCAGAGGCGAGCTCGCGGACAGCTCCTGCGAATCAGTGAGGAAGTACAAAGGGGAGATATCGCGGACAGGACCTGAGGAAAAGATTGAAGCGCTGCAGCGAACACAGGGGCGAGCAACGAGGACGAACTCGAACGCGAAGACGTGGAGACGAGTTCCCACGGACAGTGGACGTGGAGACGAGTTCGCTGGCAGTGGACGTGGAGACGAGTTCGCAGACAGTGGACGTGGAGACGAGTTTGCGGACAGAGGACGCGGAGACGAGATCAATGATCGGCAGCAGACGCGGCAGAAGACATCGGGGCGAGCGGCAGCAGGCGCGGGGCCGAGCAACAGCAATCGCGAGGGCAAAACATAACCTTTTAGTTTCTTCCCAAACCACCAACCCCATCTCTCCTAAACTCCACCCCCAGATCTCACTCCCCCTCCCCACAACCTCACTCTCCCACTTCGTCCCCTCCCCCTTCTACAGCTGATCTCCTCTCACACCCCCCCTTAAGCACCTCCCCATGCCCTCACTAAAACCCCCCCCATCCCCACTCTCCCTCTCTACCTGATTCTCCCTGACCCTCCCCTCGTTCTCCTCCCTCTCGACCCCACTGAACCTCTCTCTGCCCCTACCACTCCTAATACTCTCCTCCCCCACTCGACCTCCCCTAACCCTACCCCCACTTCCCATCCTCTCAACCCCACTCCCCCCTGCCGATCCCTAGCTTAACATCGAACACCCCCTCTTCCCCGATTACCCCTCCCCGCCCTCACCCAAACCCCAACTGTCCCTACCTCTCCTCTCAACCCTCCCTCACAACCCCCTGGAAAAACCTACCCCCCTCAACCCCAAACTCCCTCCCCCGCGCACAAGGGACCTGCACAGAAGAACGTGGAATACTGGTAACCCCCCACAACGACCCAAAAAACCCCGCAGCTACCGAAAAAACCAGTAGCGACCTACAAAACCTCGTTGCAACCTGTAAAACTCCAACAGCGACCCAAAATCCTATGGCTGCAACCCCCAACCAAGACTGCGACCCCCCAATTCGGCATAGCGACCCTGTAGCCTCCCCCAACGACCCACTAGCTCCCCCTAGAGACCCCCAAACCCTCCCAGCGACCCTCCAACTTCCACTTGCGACCCCTCCCTTTCAAAAATGTCCAGTGGGGACCCCAAAAGAAACTTATTCTTTGAGGAAGCCATGGAAATAGAGTCCCTGTGGCAATCTCCACCACATCCGTAAATGAGAAGTTTGCAAGAAAACCAGAAGAAGTGACCAACAGCTCCAAGAAATACAAGAACACCGCAGAAGGAAGAGGTAATTCCTTCACACTCGAACTCTTGAACATGGGTTTTAACTTTTGGTTCGGATTTGAGGTGATGGAGACTCTTGCACAAGAGGAGGGCATGGAGGAGCTCCCTTGAAAAGAGAAAGCTCAAGATCTGATGGTTAGTGGCCTGAAGAAGGAGGAGGCAGAGGAAGCTAGCATTGCCAAAGTTGCCTTTCCAAGGATTCCCCAACAACTGTACCCAAGTACAAGAAACGGCGTGGAGGGCCAACATTTCAACATAACCCAGGTTCCTTGTGATATTGTTGTCAATAATGCCTCAGGTTTGACACTGGATTTCCAAGTTGCTATTCATTTTGAGCCTCCTCCCTCCCCCATGATGCATGATGAAGTTAGAATCATGGTTGTTAAAAGACTAGAATTTATGGAAATTGAACTTGGTGAGGACCTCATTGATCCTATCTCCATACAATGCCTTAGTATTAAAAAGGGGGGGAAAAAGGAGTATGGGCAGGTATTGTTAAATTGCACCTATTAAAACCAGAAATTGATGGTCTTATGATGCTCAAAGGCATTAGGCCTTTTATACTCAAAATTGATGGCCATAACACCATAGGTAAGGTTTGCAAGAGTTTCCATCACATTGCAAGTTCTAACCTATCTGTGAAAGTGAAAAGTGATTCCATTGAAGGAATTTCAGCACAAGCACTCTTCAAGGACATTCTACACAATAGCTTCACAAGGGGGCAAGAAATCAAAGTCAAGCACATCTCCGGAGGACGAGCCACGCAAACTTCCAAAGCTAAGATAGACGCTATAACCTTAACCCTCTCTCCTCTACCTCTACGCATGAGTGTCATTGACACTACCAACATAATCCATAAAATTATAGGTGCAAACAACATTAAAGAGACTTGGTTCCATAAAGTAGTTGGAACTAGACACAATGGTAGTGCCAATATACATTGTACTAACTCCATTGTGTACCGTGAGTTTGTGGGAAAAACATACACCATTGAAGGAAATTATGTGGGCTTTGCACCACATCGAAGGAGCTTAGAAGGAGAAGAGCCGCCCTCACAAGAACAAATCCAACACTTTGGCTTTGAAGACATCAACTTAGCCATGGTCAACACGGTGGCAACATACAAGATGAAAGAGGCACCCCCCTCTTTGACAAAGAAGGACATAGTAGAGATTGTAGAAGAAAGCAACAAGAAGATGAGATTGGAAGTGAAGGACTATGTGGATGCAAAGAATGAAGAACTAAGGGTCCAAATGCTAAGTATCCAAGAGTTCATGGAAGCCGCATATGCAACAATGCAAGCCATCACAAGCTCAATTGGCAAACCAAGCTTGGAGGGCAACCCGTCAAACATGTAGCGCCTAAAGACTACAAGGTAACTGGTAATCCTCTTATACTATGTGATAATAACGACAAATTAGACTACATTCTACACATGACCTTCACCTATTGTATTCTTTGCAAGTATAAATACAAGCATATACACTTATGTCTACAAAGATATACAAACATACATAATACTATGCCCACAAAAATACCCAAAACAGAATACATACTACTCTACAAAAAACCGTCACCAAAATACAAAAACAAGGAAACATACACGTACCAGAAAAAAATCCCTTACACATCCCCAAAAAATTATATAAAGTACTTGAGCTGAAAATATACTATATGGCATACAGTATACAGTATAAGGATAATGACAAGTATATTGGTACACATACTGGCATAAAGACTAATATGAACACTGATCTCGATACTGGCACTAATACAAATATTAATACAAACATTAGTATGACTATAGTCTCGAACACAAATATGGACACTTACACTAATAAAGATATTGATATGAAGACAAACATAAAAAAACACAATAAAACAAATACACAAAAAAATGCCAATACAAAATCAAATACACACACATTTATAAAAACAAACCACCAAAAACACACACACACACACATACAAAGTGGAATGCACACAACCAAAAAAGCACAAAATAAAACACCAAAACCACATACAAAAACAAAAATCTCTAAAACAAAACAAAAAAAAACCCACATACTACAAACTAATAATACTACTTGGAGGGGATATAGAAATCAATCTAGGACCCATGCCGAACGTTTTAAAAAGACACCCCGCTTTACACAAAAATAATGCCAAAAAATACTTTGTACCAAACACCATACAACTACAACCCGAATACAAACACATAGCCAAAAAATTTGCCCCCCTTTTTAAAACGACACACATATCATATCAAACACATAACAACATATATCCACATATCGCCAGATATATCAACCAACATAACAGACACCCACCATTCCACATTTTATATGCCCTAATCATTACTATACACCCAAACATAGACCTCTGCAATCAACGCCTAAATACACAAAACCGAAACATAACCCAATGGACAAATACACTCCTACACAACCTACACACTCTACAAAACCCACCCGAAAGACACATTAGCATCCCACATCCTTACACAACATTTATTGAAAATAATCTAAACACCATAAACCACAATACATCGATAAATAAAGAATTATATGACTTCATACACAACCAAAATACACCCCCATCAAATGACATGATAAAACAAAAATTCCCCTACCTCCCAAACACAATCATAAATGAGTCACTAAAATGGTTAACCCCTCTCTCGGAATACACACATCCGCCCCCACCGCCAAACCACATCCCACCACAAAACCATAACCCACAAACGAACAAGAATAACACAAAAGTATAATAACATGGAACGCCTCATCCCTTAACATCTCGCTCCCAAACCTACAAAAAATAGTCACACAAACTAACACACCACCGGCACTCATAGTCATACAAGAAACAAAACTATCAGCCACAAAATCCACAAAATACATACAAAGACTATTTCCAAACTACAAACTTATCTTCAATAATACACATGCCCTAACAAGATGCATACAACAAAGAAGACCATACACACCAGGCCGAGGGGGCCTCCTCACTCTTATACACAAAAACTACGCCTTCTCAGGTAATGTCAGGAAAAATCCCACCCCGATGAATATATCCCCATACCTCCAAACTTTGGAGCTCTCCTATCATCCATTACAACCGTGGCTAATCCACCACACATACATGCCATCCCACCCGGAAGACATTAGACTCACCGATGACATTAAAACTAACATCACCACCCATATTACCAATAACCCCAACCAGAACCATATCTTATGTGGTGACTTCAACAGAGACATTGCCCTCATAGATAGACAAAACGGAAACCAACATACACCACCACAATTGATAGACCTACAATGGAAACAATTTACAGAAAACCTAAACTTTAACTATATACCCACAAACACCACATACTATAGACAAGGTGGATACAACTATAGCAACTGGAGCCTAATTGATGGATTCTACATTCGTGCAGCCAACCACAATACATTTACTTCCACAACAAATAATAACATTCGGTTGAACTCCGATCACTCACCCATACAACTTCGCATTCCAAACAACACACTAATAAGCCGTATACCAACCACCACAAACAACGACCACATACGTATCCTCAATCCCATCCCACAAACCAATATAGAACTATTTAACACAAAATTCTGCAAGAAAAACTCATTACACATTGACTCTCTAATCAACGTATTAGAATCTAACCACCTTTCCCAAACACAATGGCAAGAAGCTTGTCACACCCTAGACATACTCATCAACAACATATCCAATACAATTGAACAAACCTGCAAAGCCCAACCCATACCACAAATGACAAATCGAACATCGCAACAAGGGGGATACTTACCTCGTAAATTATCTAAAATATGGAAACAACATCTAACCATTTACCACAATATACGGAAAACCATAAGAACCGTACAAAACAACCCCCAACGGCGAAGCCATCCTATCCTCACTATGCTACAAAACCTTCAACACACAAAAATTCCAAACCCACCCCCTACAAACCTACCTCATGATACATGGATAAGTGACATAGCACTAATTGCAAAGAATGCCAACATCCAAGCCCGTAAGATTACCACTAAATATGCTCAAGAAAACATCAGAAAAGCCATCTCAAAATACAGACAACTGTGTGGAACTAACCCCAAGAAAATTAACAGAAAAATATTCAAAACAATGGAATCCCCACCATTAGACTGCATCATAGACCAATACAACAACATACTAACTAGCCCAGAAGACATTGCTAACGAAATATTCAACCAACAAACAACAAATAACAAACCTACAGTAGAAACATGCAACTACCAACCGGACCACCATATAACATGCACATGCGCAGTACGACAATATCCATGGCAGGACCTAGACGGGTTCACACTAGAAAAAAGAGGAGACCCGGAAACTCCACTATACACATACTTTAACCAAGCCATATATGAAACTTGCCTACGAAACCTAGGAAATAATAAAGCCCCTGGACCGGACCGGATACCAAACTCCATACTAAAACATATGCCCCCTAGGTTCCACAAATTACTAAATCTTTTCTTCTCCCACTGCTATAAACAAAAACAAATCCCTGCTTCATGGAAAACAAGTACCACAATTCTACTATACAAGAAAGGAGACCCATACATGCTACCAAATCATAGACCCATAGCATTAGCAAACACCATTTATAAACTATTTACAAGCACATTCACTTCAATACTATCATCATACGGTGAAAAACACAAAATACTCCATGATAGCCAAGAAGGATTCCGCGCAGAAAGAAGTACCACAAGACAAATCCAAACATTAATAGCCGCATTAGAAGATGCACGCTTTACAAATCAAGACATATACATATTATATATTGACTTCAAAAATGCCTTCGGATCTATTGACCACACTAGACTTTTAGCCATAATGACGGACCTTGGATACCCCAAAACGCAACCGCACTAGTCGGAAATATCTACTCCAAATCCTCAACCTACTACATAGGAGAACACTTTAAAAAAACTAAACCTATAGCCATCCAAAGGGGAACAATACAAGGAGATACTCTAAGCCCATGGTTATTCATCATATTCCTAGAACCACTACTTAGATGGCTAGATAGAGGCAACAATGGATACACATTTGGTACATCAAAAACTACCATTAATTCTACGGCATACGCGGATGACCTAGTGGCCATAACCTACAAAATCAAAGCTATACAAATACAACTTAACAAAATAGATAAATTCTGCTGATGGACAGGAATGGACGTGGGTGTCTCAAAATGTGCAATCATTGGATGCCCAAATAAATCAAAAACAAATCCCACCGCATTCAAAGCCCTAATATAAACCTCCAACATTAACTACCGAAACCAACCAATACCCGTACTACATCAAAATGAACCATATACATATTTAGGGATAAACATTGTCCCCTCCCTAAAATGAAAAATCCAAATCCATACCACCACCAAAAAATTAATTAAACAATGCAAAGAACTAGCAGCTTGCCCGGCTACTATGAAACAAAAAATAAAAATGATCGACACAGTTTTAAGACCAGGAGTGGCATACAGCTTCTACACGGTACCATACTCAATATCCGCCATAAAAAAACTGGACCAAAAAATAACCGCCATACAAAAAACCGTATGCGGTATGCCAAAATGTATGTCTAACATAATAACCCAACTACCGCACAACCTCTTCGGACTCGAAGCCTTTTTGCTAAAGAACGCATATCTTAGATGCATAGGAGAACAACTCCAAAACGCTCTAAATGACAGTGGCAGACTTGGGAAAATATACAGGGGCCTAACACACTACATCCTCGCCCAATATGGGGGGGCCGTAAACATACCTAGAATTAAAAAGACAAATTGCACAAGATCACCAATAACACGTACATTCTTCTTACTAAAACACGTAGCAAAAGTCCACCTAAAAAGTACTCTCTCCAACTTTCTTATAGAACCAACAACTCTAGAAAAAGCTTGGACTATTGAAACACAAAACCATAATACACTCAACACACAATTATCTCAAAAATTAGTACAAAAACTCCTATCAAAAAATATCTACGAACTAAAACAAATTTCCCTACCAAACGGAATACACATCATGAACAATGAAGAATTTAAAACTTACCACTTCACCCCATCAAAATTAATTAAAAGTGCCCTCAAAATCGCACGACAACTCTTTTGCCACCCAATATACCACCCCCCACCAAATACCCATACCAACATACATATATACTCCCACACACTTAGAGACCCATTCATCACTATAAACAACGACATCATCCCAAGAAACACCCCCCCACAACCGATACACCCTCCCCACTCCCACCCACACCACCCACACCCCCCAAACTACATCCTTAAAAACCCCACCACATATCCCATTAACAACATTATACACCACGAATACAAGAAAAAAATACACAAAATCCAAATTGAAAACAACTACACTAGATATCTATGCCAATGGACTCACAATAACTACACCTACAACAAATGGCTCCCCCAAAGAAACCTCTTCCCAAGACACAACCAAAACACCATTACACATAACACAAATAAATTGACACAATATTATCAAAGAATTCAACACAAATTCTACACCGAAATCATCCAAGCTAACCACCCACAAAATCAACCCCAAGACACAAGATCCGTCACCCCACCCACAATAATCCCCTTACTAAACATCTTCACAACGGAATGTAACCCCGAAAAAGACATTCTCTCTTCATCTAACACAATTAAAATTGACAAAGACCAAGCGCACTTATACGAAGAAGATGGACGACACCTCTTCACCATCCCAATCACTAGGCTCACATGGTTATGGAATCAATACAACACTAAACTACAAACCCCTACAAACATTGAACCTACAACCCAACCATTTGAAACCGAAGTCATATGGCTATACCAAAGATACAAATATAGAATACCAAAAAATAACCCCCTTAAACCTACACAATATACACTACCCACACCTATACTAAACTTATTAATCTCCACATTCAACATCCAACACTCATACTTCTCCTCTCCTGTCACATGCCCCACCAAACTCAACAAATTTTACTCCCCCTTTGAAAGAGATAAAATATTCGGATCACTAGGTAAAGCCTTTGATTACAAATGGACAGGTAATGGTATGGCCCACGAACACAACAAGCACTACATTGGGCCCGCCTCGTGGCCAAACACGACCCAAACCACACCTCCACCCTAATCATAACCCCTAACAAAAACTGGTATCAAAATCCTAACCCACACTCGAGCCCCTTTCCTAACACACACATCATTGCACTATTCAAAGCGGACTCAATAACATACGAAGAACCTACTATCCCACTAGATCTAAAAAAGCCTAGAATTGAATCATCTACTCTACAAATAATATGCATCCACCACCAAAATCAAACTCTAAGCACACAAGAACAACTAGAAGAACTCTCCTCCATAGCAAAGACTCTAAACATACACCGGATACTCACAAAATTGGCCCCACCAATGTCAATGCAAACACCGGTCAACCGAAACAAAAAATGGTCAAAACTACAATACAATAACAATACACTAAACTACACCCTAACACCCCCACCCCTCCCGGAATATCAAACTAACACCTCACCTAAATTTAACCCCACATATAGCTACTACACTGATGGCTCCTTCAAACCGCCAAAACAAATTAGCCCGGGATCATGGCGTAGAGAAAAAGCTCGGTATGGAATATACAACGTTACAAAAGAAATCAAACTAGCCAAAAGACTACATGGACTGCAAAATATCCTTAGAGCAGAACTTATGGCCATCCACAAAACACTAGAAATCGTCACAACAAAATACAACAATGAACCGGTACATATATTTACAGATTGCATTAACGCACTATATTTATTAAACACCCAAATAACTCATCCTACCCACCATAATAGTCACCCCGACCAAATCATACTAGAATTAATGGTCCAAATGATACTAAAACGAGGACAAATCACAACCCTCCACAAAGTCCGAGCCCATGCTAATATTGATGGCAATGAACAAGCGGATAAACTTGCAAAAGAAGGAAGAGAAAAATCACATAAAAATGCCAAAGACCCACAAGAACACGCCCACGCCACCCCTTACTATTTCCAAAAAGAAGATTGGCCCTCCAAAGAAGACACCCCCGATAAAGGCCCGGTTAGATTCCTGAGTAAATACCTAAAAAAAAAATCTATATAACAATCTTGACACAATCACAGACAACTTCCCTAACATAGAAAAGTGGACTAACAACAATGACATAGACAATGAACTCTCTACAAATTTTTGGAAAAACCCCACCATCACCGATTCACAAATCACATGCCTTATCAAATTCCGTACTGGTCAATACATGGGAAATGCCCGTAAACAACTCTTCTTTGGAATAGAAAGATTTACATCCATAACATGCCCCATATGCACTTCCACAGACCCCAACACATGGCTCCATGTTCTACTCAAATGCCAAAACCACCACATACACTCCCTAATTGTTAAAAGACATAATAAAGCGGTATGGGAAATCCGAAAACTAATCACCTCCTACAATAAATCGAGATGTTTTATACTAATGAACGCCGACACTTTTAATAACAATCCACAAGAAAATACGGTCCCCCCTTGGCTACTCCCATGCTCATGTATGACCCAAAGATGTCATTGCAACGCTAGGCTCAAACCGGACATCCTTTGTGTTAAAGGTTTACCATATAATGACCCACCACCCGTTAACATCAACCAAGACTACACCATTCAATTCATTGAATTCACATATTGCAACGACAGATTTTCCCCGGAAACAATCCAAAATAAAATAGATAAATACCAACCCCTTATTGATGACATCATCGCCCTCGGATGGAATATTGACCCCCTTATTGTAATCACATCCGACGCTCATGCCACCACCTTTATCCCATCTATGAAAACTCTAGAAGATACCTTCAAGATACCCATTGAAACAATTAAAACCTCCTTTAAAAACATTAACACCATAGCTACCCAATATGCCATGTCCATTCTTCTTTATAAACGCAAAATCGAAAACAACCAAGCCCTCCCCGATATACAAGACCCCCCTTAAATTCTTCCCCCGCCTTGATTTATCTTGCCTAGTTGGTTTTGAGGTTTTTTGGCTACTTGGTTGGTTTGTGGTTGGCTCGTTGGCTAGTTGCTTGGTTAGCGATTCATAGGTCGGTCGATTGATTTGTGGTTCTTTGGCTACTTGTTACATAGCGTCTATCCTCGAGAGAAGGAAGTAGTTCCAGCTCACTAATTCCTTGTCCAGTGGGCATGGTCTTAGTAGTGGAACGAACAGACACTTTTTTCATGCCAGTCTCCTTCGGAGACCGGCGTTCTTTCTCTTCTCTTCTCTTCTCTTTAGTATGTTGCAAAATTTGCATGTGCAATATAAATATGAGGACGTCTTTAAAGCATTGACCCATTTCTTGCATCTCCTTTGAAACATTGAAATTAGTTTGTAATATTTAAGATAATCCAATTTGCAAGAACAAAACTTTCCATGGTCCTTGTTCGTGCGCGCCCGGCCACTGTTTGCGCACGCCCAGCCTCAAAGCGCACGCGCCCGGTCCCCATTCGCGCTCGCACTGCCACTGTTCGTACGTTCCCGGCCCTCATTCGCGCGCGCCCGGCCCCAAAGCGTGCGTGCCCGGCCTCACAGTGCACGCGCCCGACCCTGAAGCGCACACGCTCGGCCCCATTCGCACGCGCCCGGCCATTCTGTTCCTCCTCCCGAGACCATGATTGGTAAGTGCGAGACCGTCCCATCTCGTACGCGCGCGGCCTACGGGGGGCATGCGCGCCTTGCTATAAGTTTGGGAATCGAGGCACGATAGGCCCACTTCCTTGGCGCTTTAGCCTGCAACTGCCACGTGGCGGGTGCTTGCTAAGCAGTATTGGGAAGTGGGTCCCGGTGTCTATTGACACCCTTTTACTCCCGGTGCCCCTTCACGCTAGTTTCAAGCATGGACTCAAGTGGGCCTTTTGAGATTCGGGCTTCCGAGAAGAAAATGAAGAAACGACAGCGTGATGCGGGACGAGTACGCAACCACAAGCAGAAGAAACGCTTTCACATATTCATCTATGCTGAGCTGAAGGCATTTCGAGGCTGGGGAGATGTACCAAGTCCGTGGACATTTACACAGTGTGCAAAGTACATTGCCTGGTGTCATTTGGGACAAATGTGGCCGCATTCGCGGTATTCGCAACTTTGGAAATACGACAAGGGTAATTTAAATTACTACACCAATGAAGTATTCAAAGAACGGTGCATCCAAGCGTACCAACACATCTACAACACGGCAAAGGTTCACCGGAACGAGGTGAATCTATCCATTTTACGTATGGTGTATGTTGAGATTATACTCGGAGTAGTAGTCGATTGGAGGACAATGGAAATACAACCAAACTCCAAGATGACACCAATATCCACGGCGTCACTACCAATAGAGCACAAGTTTCCGCACGAAGCTCTAGGAAAAAAGGCCAAGGAGGTTGAAGTTCCATACTATAAGAAACCCGTGTTTTTTGTGATGTCACCTAAAATTGTAGACGTTCCGCTGGACATTAACATTTTGAAAAGTGACATCTAGAAAAACATCAGAATTAACAGGACGTTGTAAAAAACAGGACGTTGTAAAAAACATGGAGATGTTAGTTGGCAAACGTGGGCATGTTAGCTCCCAAACATGGGGATGTTAGCTACCAAATACGGGGATGTTAGCTACCAAACATGGGGATGTTAGCAAGGACACGCATAAATGTTGGCAGAAATGTTAAGGTAAACATTGTCTATGTTGAGTGCCATTTTTGCCATGTTTTTGCATGTTTTGGTTGATCCAATTTTAGGTGATGTTTTCATGGACATCATCTCTATTTTTTTAGACATTTTTCTGCGTTTTTTGGAACATCACAAAAAACACAGGTTTCTTATAGTGCCAAATGAGGAAGTCGTGTGGTCTGACAATTCCAATGACGACCCGGATACTAGGTGTGACTCAACTATTTGCAAGGAGATTGAAGGCTTTATTAGATGCCATTGGCTAGATTCTGCCCTCCAAGAAACACCAACAATTGGAGAAGATTCTGACAAGGAAGAAGATCCAACCTGAGATGGACGCGGTTGCATATGAGAACATCAATGAAAACCTAGAGTCTTCCGATGATGTACCAATTGGACAAGAGGCTGTTAAGCGGAGAACGAGGATTAGCGAACCCGGGTAGTATTTTTCATTTTGAAGCCGGTTGAGTTTTTGGGCTCTCCAGTGGATGAATCTGGCCAGACGGATGATTTCCATCCTGGATAGTGTTTCATCCACTGGGCTGGCCGGATGAAACTTGGTCAGGCGGATGATTTCCGTCATGACCAGTTTCATCCGCCAGTTGGATGAACCTGGGCAGCTAGATGACTTCCATCCAGCCCAGTGTTCATCCGCCGGATGACTTCCATTAGGGTTTGGTGCACATGGAGGGAGAGCTTGGAGCTCTCTCTCTCTCACTCTCACATACACTTGGAACTAGGAGGTGGAGCGTAGACACAATTAGGGTTAGAGTTTAGGAGGTGTTTTGAGGTGACATTGAGTTGGAAAGACTTTGCCATGTAAAAATTATAAACTAGCCAATAAAATCCGACGTGATTTGAGGTTTTATAAGGTGTTTTGAGCAAATCAGGGTTTCTTAGGGTTTCTTAGGGTTTCTAGGGTTTATGTGAAAGTGAGTTTGTAGATCAATCTCTCTTTAACATTGGCGACGATGCACAAGTTCGAATCATGTGGCTCTTGCTACAAGGCGGCAACTAGGGTTAGCTTTGAGATCTAGATCTAGGGTTTTGAGGCTTGTTTTTGCAAATTTTGAAGGTTTTTGAGTTGCATCGTAGGTGTAGAGTGCTTCTCTATACACTGCACTACTAGGGTTTCGTGGGTTTTTGCAAAAACCCCAACATTTGTATTTTTCGAGAAAATGAGAAATTAGGGTTTCTGGCGTCTTGGAGGTGGCAGCCAGCAGTCTTGGAGGAGTCCAAGCAGCAGTCCAGGACCAGTCCCAGGTGCAGCCCAAGCCAAGTCCAGGCAGCAGTCCAGCCCGCCTACTATGCCCAAGAGCAGGAGGTGGAGGTGATCAGGAATTGAAGTCGGCCGGGTAGCAGCTAATCAGGAGCCGGCAACAGTCGGCAACAATCAACACATCTCCAGGGAAGTTTTTCCCCCTTCCCATTTCAAATTTTTGATTTTAAAATTTTTTGCTCCCAGTCACACCTTCATAATTGGTGTAGACGTTTAGCGGAACTTTCTGGACATTTAGCGAACTTTTCTAGACGTGTAGTGGAACTTTCTTGACATTTAGCGAACTTTTCTAGACGTTTAGCGGTAGTTTTAGAGGCACTTCTAGAGACATTTTTAGAGGTCATTTTAGAGGTAGTTTTGGCTCAAGTCAACCCGAAGTACCAACCCGGCCATCCGATCACTTCCAATGACACCCGGAGACCAGGAGGCTTCCACCTGACATCAACCCGGAGTCCCAACCTCGCTACCCGACCACTCCCGGTGATACCCGGCGATCCGGCGACCTTCCAGCTCCAACTCAACCCGGAGGTTCCAATCCGGCAACCCGAACACATTCAAAGAACACTGGAGAGCCGACGGTAGCAGTCAACACCAACGTACCACCCGAAACAGAGGACTGTTCTACTCTAGAAGGGGGATGGTGCACCCGGACCAGGTAAGTTTGCAAAAAACATATTTTTCAAGTTAAAAACTAAAAATTTAAGGAAAAGGATATTGATTTTTTTTTTATATTAGGTTCGTAGGTAAGAAGTGCAAAGGAAAATTCCAGCTACAGTATGCGGACACTACTCACTAGGCAACACCTAGACTAGAGGAATGCACTGTTAACCGGAAAGGAGGAAAGACAGTGGATGGTTGGCGGGATTGCATGACCAGGGTGGTATATCGGCACCCGGGAAGGGAGGACCACAGGAGGGACGGAGGACAAAGGAGATCCCCGATCACTACCCGGGCACCCAGGGAAGACCGGATACTGAAGTAGTTGGCAAGACAACTCGACCAAACCAACACGGGAAGTCAGTCACCGGAAGCAGGAGATAATTCACTGAGCATGGACGGTGACCAGGGAGGAGGAGGTCTAGGAGATGTAGGGAGTTAATTCCAGCAACCACGTATAACCCGACTAGTATTGCGGCCGGACAAATTGGAGGTTAACACGGTCATGGGCGGACCACACATGAGCTCGGAGGCCAGCGTACAACAAGCCTCACATTCACCACACGAAAGAGACATGGAATTGGAGAGACCGGAATTATCCCAAATCCAACCCTGGAGACCGGACTATCCAGGAGGGCAACTCGGCAGACAACCCGGAGCTCAACTCGGCGGTCAACAACTCCTAGGAGGGGGGGAATGGCAGCCAATTGGCGAGGATAGAAGACAACTGGAGATACAACGAAGGGACTTTCACATAGAAAAACCCCCAGCCATGTACCATTGGCATGAGGACGCCAATGCGGTCAACATGAGGGTACATTTTGATGGAGTGCCTAGTCTACCGAAGGAAAACCGCACACCAGCTGTCTTGCCGGGTAGCCTGGAACGGATGAAAAGGCGGCTAGAACAAGACTAGCCAAGGAGGTATGGACCGCTCATGGGGCTCCCAACCCCTGGACACCAGGCTGCCGACCCAATTCACTTATCACCGACAACACCTCCATTTCTAAAAGAGTTTTTTCTGGAACCGGCCGAAGACACCCCGGAGGACTACCGACGATACGAGGCCTGGAGAGCCCAGTCACAAGCCGAACAGGAGGCACGACACCGGAGGGCCAGAGATGACTTCTACCGTACCCAGATGAGAGAGCTTCTGGACCCAGTCGGACGTAGCGGTGGCGAGCTACTGGCGTTCAGGCCAGTGCCTAACCTAGCCGATGTTATGTGCTCCTTAAAGAATCAAGAGCAAGCGATTTGCCGGCAGGAAGCGGAGAGGCAAAGGTTGGAGGACCAGCGTCTTGCCTTCTTTCATGCCCAATACCAGGAGCTAATAAGGAAGAAGGCGCAAGCCTGGGCTATGCAACAAGAGTCTTACCGACTTTGGCAAGAATCCAAGACAATGATGGAACCCCCAAGCAGCCCGTTCACACCAAACTACCACCACCAGACCCGTTGGCCAGGTGGCGGAATGTCTCTGGAGAGGAGTTTAACGGAGCACTTGGACTTCCACCGAGAAAACTCGGCCCTAGTGAGCGGCACACCACAGACCCGGGAGGACGACCGGCTCTAACTCCAGCCTTAGTACATAGGGCAGCGGATCCAGGTGCATACCCAGGTCTGACTATCGACCGGGGAAGTACTATCCCACCATATGGACCAAGCCGAAGACCGGCAATGTCGGTGGACTATATGGATCATCTCACGGGTGGGGTTTATCCACCGGTAGACATCCCAAGAGCTGCTTCGCCGGAAGTTGGGCACCCAGTTACCCGGGGCGACGGTCGAGGTGTTCGAAGTTACTGGCCGCCTGGTGACCCTCCACCACCACCAGCCTTGGCCACAGACCCGGGAAGGCCGCCGGAACCAAAAGCCCAGAGCTTCTCGACCACAAGGGCAGTGGGTCATCGAAAACCTTTACCTTATGTCCAGTACAAGGAAGGAGGTAACCCGGATGCGCACATCCGGCAATTTGAGCGCACATTGTGACATAATGGCGAGCGCGAGGAGCAAGTCATTATTAATTTGTTTGGCACTACCTTGATCGATAAGGTGGGAGCCTGGTATGAAACATTTCAGGAGAACCACCTGGATTGTACTTGGGAGGAGGCTAAAGCGGCATTCCGGCGCCGATACCGGGAGCAGACCACAGATGAGGCGGTCTACCGGGAGCTGAAATCATTCAAGCAGCAGGACCGGGAGAAGATCTAGGACTACTACAACCGGTTTATGACACTAATTAAGTGTTTACAGTCAGACCCCGGCGAGGATTTCCGGCTTACTTATTTCCGGGCTGGACTACTGGACTACATCAAGGTACCTACCAGTGTTGTAGCGGTCAGGAATTTGAAGGAGCTGGTTGATGCAGCCCTAAGATGTGAAGAAAACTCTACAGACTCCACCGAGAAGGCAACCCGGGTTGAATTCCGGAGAAGTGATGGAGGCAGCAAGGGTTCTGGCCCGGCCAGCAAGACACCAGCCCAGGAGGCATCACGGAAGTTTTGCAATGGCTGCAAGCGGTTGGGCCACATGGACACTGAATGCTGGTTCAACCTGGGGAACTCCCAAGGCACACCGGAAAAGACCAATGATAGCAACACAATCGGGGTGAATGAAGTCATCATCAAGCCGGCCATTGGGAACCCCCAGCCCCAATCAAGTCATGGAAGTTACTCCAGGCCCCAATATGTACGACCCGGAGAAAACTCCAACATGCGAAGTAACGAGCCGGAGATATGTTTTTTATGCAAGCAACCCGGTCACCGGCACTACAACTGCCCGCATCGGCATGAATGGAAGGCATTTCTAGCCTCTTTCGCTAAGGCACAAGGAAAACCCGAACACCATGTGAGTAGCGTTACTATCCGGCTGCTGGAGGAAGAAGCGGAGGTGGAAGTAGCTAGTCTCACTAGAGCACAGAGGTTGAAGGCCGGGTTACCACCCCCTGATCAAGAAGATAGGGTCCCAGAGACCCGGAGTTCCTGGACACCGGAACAGTGGAAGGCTGATGAGCGCCTTAGAGACGACATGATCAAGACCCTACAAGACATCCAGCGTGAAGAGGCTAATGACCGGGCCGGACCATCGGGAGAACTCCCGGCCATCCCAGAGGAGGATGATGAAGCACACATGGCGGCAGACTGGACATAATTCCCGGACACGGATGTACTTCAGTCTCCTGAATCGGCGTCACAACCAGCTCCAAACATCGGCCCAAAAGACGCTTTTCCTACCGTCAGCCGGACGATACTGGAGAGTCCAGTTACTGTGACGGTAGGGCAGCTCTTACATATAGCACCCAACCTCACTGAGTACATGAGAGCCCACCTTTTGCCGGTCACGAATTCTCCAGAACACCCCGCACCAGTCACACCAGACCTGATCCCAGCCTTATCAAATCCAATCCCGGAGACGAACCCCGTAGTGACGTCTTCCGTGGATGTTGATCGGAACTTACCCGTAATGACAGTTAGGGTCGGCAATGGAACACTAGCCGGTGTTCTAATCAATGGTGGGTCCGGAGTCAACCTAATCACTGAGGAAGAACGGAAAGGCTAGGTCTTGGCGCGACCCAGCCGGCACCATACCGGCTAAAAATGGCTTGTCAGACCACGGTGGAACCGGTGGGGCTGATCAAAAATGTAAAAATTTACATTCATGATATCCCCTACCTGATCACGCTGACGGCCATCAACAACAAGGAGGTGAACGAGGCGTATAGCATGCTCCTTGGACGGCCTTGGTTGATTGATGCGAAGGCTACGCATGACTAGGATAACAACTTGGTGACCATCCACTGAGCCGGTACGGTCAAGACTATCCAGGTGAACCTGAAGACTGGACCCCGCCCAAAGCTCCCGACGGTCTTGGTATGTTACAACTTCGCACAAGGACTTACGGAGGAGGAGGAAGCCCGGTGGCTGGAGACTGAACCCGAGGTTTTGGCAATAGGCACGGTGACTTTACCGCACTTCAGCACGACCTCGGGCATACACATGCCTCCTGAACAACCCGAAGAGCCGGTAGTGCCTGATGCATTTGTGCAAAGCCGCGGTGCCTCCGAAGATAACAAGGAGATCCCAGCCGCAGCCTAGCCGAAAGAGTACCCGGCTCATTTTTATACGCACACTGAGGGTGACATCAAAATCGATAAGACGCCTGCTCGGGTTAAGGTCCAGTCAATGAAGGTTGCTGGCTGGAGTCTACTCGAGGCTCAGCAGCTCCGGAAGATCAACGTGGGGACAACAAAAGAGCCCAATTATCTCCAGGTCAATGCAGACTTGACCCAGGAACTCATGGCCCGGGCGGAAACTCTATTCCATACATACAAAGACGTGTTTGCATGGACATATAAGGATCTCAAAGGTATTCCACCCTCTTTGGCTGAACACCGGATTGAGTTGGAGAAAGATATCCTGCCGGCTCATCAGGCCCGGTACCGGATGAACCCAAATTACGCAAGTATTGTCAGGATCGACCTTGACAAACTTTTACAAGCCGGGTTTATCAGCCCAGTGGAGGATGCCACATGGCTGTCTCCCATAGTCGTGGTCCAGAAGAAGAACGGGAAGCTCCGGATTTGCATTGACTTCCGGAAATTAAATGCGGCCACGAAGAAGGACCCGTACCCATTGCCATTTACGGAACAGGTCTCGGACACAGTGGCTGGGCACGAAATGTATTCATTCTTGGACGGGTATTCCGGGTACCATCAAATCAAGATAGCACCGGAAGACCGATACAAAACCGCCTTTGTGACAGACTGGGGTGCTTTTGTGTGGATTGTTATGTCGTTCGGGCTGAAGAACGCACCCCCTACCTACCAACGAGCGGTGAACAAGGCCTTCCGGGACTACATTGACGTGTTTATGAAATTATTCTTGGATGACTTTACCGTCTACAGTGACATGGTCACTCACCTTGAGAAGCTTCAGAAGTGTTTTGAGAAGTGCCGGGAGTACGGCATCAGCCTGAACCCGGAGAAGTGTGTCTTTCTGGTCTTCTCCGGGATCATCCTAGGACACATTGTGTCTAAGGCTGGGAAGTTTCCGGACCCAAAGAAGTTAGAGGCGGTCCAACGAGTGCCCAAGCCCACCAAGCCGGCGGACATTCAAGTGTTCAACGGGTTTGCCCAGTTCAATAGGATTTACATTAAATCTTACGCCCACATTATGGAGCCAATCACCAAACTCATGCGCAAGACTGAAGAGTTTGTTTGGACGGACCAATGTGAGGCAGCTTGGCTGGACATCAAACGGCATTACCAGGACGCCCCGATCTTGATTGTCCCACACTAGGACTTGGAGTTTCACGTCCACACGAATGCCTCCAACCTTGCAGTAGGGGCAATGTTAGCCCAGAACCCAACCGGCAAGGGGGACCAACCCATTTCCTACGCATCTAGGCTGCTGAATTCAGCTGAAAACAATTATACAACCACGGAGCGTGAAGCCCTGGCAATGGTGTATGCCTTAAACAAGTATCGGCATTATTTAATGGGTAATAAAGTGGTTTTTTTTTTTGATCACATGGCTTTGATTATTTAGTTAACAAACCCCATGTGTCTTGAAGGATTGCCAGGTGGTTACTTTTGTTCCAGGAGTACGACTTCACAGTGGTATACAAGCCCGCGAAGTCGCACGGAATCGCGGATGCCCTATCCCGATTACCCAACGGAGAGTCGGCTACCGGCATTGAAGACCGGATCGGCGACATCGGATTATTTTATGTCCAGCCTGAGTGGCTGACGGACGTGGTGTCGTACCTCCGGACTGGAATCTTACGATCGAAGTTGACAAGAGACGAGGAGCGGAAGCTGACTCTGAAGTCGTTGTCATTCACACTCATTAGCGGAATTCTCCACAAACGTGGCCAGGACTTAGTATTCCGGCGGGTATTGGACCCGGGGCAATCGGACATGATTATGAAGAAGTTACACAACAGCAGTGGCGGTGGGCATTTTTCCCAGGAGATCACCGCTTGGAAGATTTTGGACGCCGGTTACTGTGGCCAAACCTTCACAAAGACGTTTCGGAATATTGCCGGGCATGCGATAAGTGCCAGCGGGTCGGAGGGATGGCGAACACGGGACTGGCCCAATTGGTGACGAGTATGCCAGCGGAGCCATTTATGAAGTGGGGGCTGGATTTTATTGGCCCCATCAAGCCCATGGCATCCCGGTCAGGTTGTCGGTATATCTTAGTAGCAACCGACTACGCCACAAAGTGGGTGGAAGCTCGGGCACTGAAGACCAACTCAGCAGCGGTTACGGCCCGATTTCTCTATGAGCAGATCCTTACTCGCTACGGGTGTCCGTTGACTCTTGTCAGTGACGAAGGGACCCACTTCATTAACGAGGCAATCCAATACCTCGTGGATCACTTCTTGCTCCAACACCGGACGTCCACTACATATTATCTCCAAGGTAATGGCCAGGCGGAGAGCACAAACAAGGTGATTGGTCGGCTGTTGACCAAACTCGTGAATGACCAGCGGACTGATTGGGATGAGCACCTCCCGACGGTGCTATTTTCATACCGAACCGCATATAAAGTGTCTACTGGGCACACACCGTTCTAGCTCGTGTACGGGCTGCACCCCCTCATGCCAACGGAATACCTTGTGCCAACAAAAACGGTGACAGGCCAGCCAGACTATACACCAACCAGGGTCTTGACGGCCCGGGTAGCGGACTTGGAGCAAATGGATAGTTACCAATTTTCAGCCAAGGACCGGGCGGGAGTGAAGCAATGGGACCGAGCATTATGGAGTCAGCAATACTACAAGCAAAAGGATTTCAAGTTGGGCGATCACGTGCTCTGGTATCCTAAGGGCCACAAGGATCACGCCGGAAAATTTAAGAGCTCGTGGTTTGGGCCCTACCGGATACAATACCGGTTACCTAACAATACGGCCCTCTTAGTCACGGTGGACAACTTCGAGCCAAATCCCATCCTAGTCAACATCAACAAATTGAAGCCTTACCGGTTCTATGAGATAGATCAGCTGGTCACCGTCAGCCCGGATGAGTCAACCCGGGGACTGGTTGAGCAGCAGAAGGGGGATAGTGGCATGGCTAGCCCGAACTACACAAGGGAAATCGGGAGCGCGAGTGAACAAGACATCCGAGATGGCCACACCTCGGAACCCGAACACCACATGACAACCGGGGAGGTAAGTAACAACATGGGAGAAGAACGGAAGATTGAAGAACCAAGTTGGGGTTCTTCTTGAGGTTGCAGCGTTGTGGAAGTAGTTTGGGAGCCGGAACCGGAAACCAGCCATAGTTGGCTGGAGGTCCAAACTACAGACGCTGGGGAGAAACCAAACCCCGGTGAGGAGCATGACCAGAGAGCAGTATCCAGTCCAGGAGCAGGTCAAGACCGGGAACCTGGCCAAGAAGGTCAAATGCAGCAGCAATCAATGACCAGCCTCGAACCCGAAATAGAATGCAAACAGGAGCCCCGGAGCAACCCGGACACAACCGAGCCTAATCACGGAAAGCCAGGATTAGTTTCAGAGATCTTAAACGACCGGGAGAAAAAAGAGAAAGTGAAAAAAATGGAAATTAGAGTCGAAAGGAGGCTGGAGGAAAAGGAGCAGCAAGGTAACCAGCCAAGGAAAAAAGAAAAGGAGAAAGTAGCAGAAGAAAAGAAAGAAAAAAGAAAAGAAGAAGCAAGGAAAAAAATAGTTAAAAAAGAAAAAACTACGGAAAAAGAAGAAGAAAAAGAAAAGGATACAAAAAAAATAAAAAAATATAGTAAAGCAGCACAAGAAGAAAAGAAGCAGAATAGAAGAACGGAGGATGAAAAATGTCATTTTCCACCCATCCATGATGGATGTCATCCAGCTGCGACGAGACCCCAAGTCCTCCTCCAGGAAGAGTATCCATCTTCTTTGGACGGTGTTTTTGGAGAAGGTGGGCGTTGCAAAGAGAACTCTGGCTATGGCGAGAAGGTACTGAATTTAGAAACGTTAAGTTTTTGTGGGTTAGGTGTTGAGGGAGAGTTTTGTGGAGTAGAGGTTAGGAGGAGTGAGTTGGAGGTAGGCGACGGTAGAAGTAGGGAAAACCATGGCTATGGCCAGGGTTTAACGCATGGCCATGGCCATGGCCAGGGAGAAGGACGCCACGAGGTGAGCTGGAAGCCGACCCGGTCGAACTTCGGGAGTCGCAGCCCTAGCCAGCAAAGGCAGCTGGTGGAGCAGAGGCACACAACAAGACCGGAGAGGAACGGCAAGCGCAATACAGAGGAGGGCGAGACGCTGGGACGAGGGAAGCGCGAAGCTGCAACCCCGGAGCTGAGCCGTTGGAAGGCGCCACCAACACCAATAGGCCCCGAGTTGGAAGAGACCGGGAGACCTGAGGCAACTGATGCCGTGGGACAAGAGAAGCGGGACGAGCACAGCGGCGACGAGCACAAAGGTACACAAAGAGAAAGGCCAGCGGTGAGGGTTTGGCGTGCAAACAAGGGAGACCATATACAGCTGCAGCTAGGAGAAGCCACAGAGGCGTAGCCGTGGTGGGAGACAACTGCAAGAGAGAGCGCTACGGAAGAGGTGGCACCGGCAGAGGCGGCGGAGGTGTTGGTGCTGCGGCTGAAAAGGTGCGCCAAGGTGTGCGTGGGGGAACCACCCGAGGGGAGGGCGCTTGAACACACACGCACTTGTTGTAGCCTCCGACGACGAAGAGGACGATTCGGCACTCGGCCAAGCCAGAGCTCTAGAAGAGGGGGGGGAGAGGGGCGTGGAAGCTGCTCCACTGGTTGGAGGAGAGGTCCAAGGTGGGGAGGCCGTGGGGCTCGGGGTTGAGCCAGTACAGGGTTTGGTGGCAGAAGTGACGCCGGCAGCAGTCAAGACCGTGAAGGGAGCACGACCAACTTCAGGTCATCAACCCGCCGCGAGGAGGACCACCCGACTTACGTCCGCGAGGGAGAGTGAAGCTAGGAGCGACAGGCTGGAGCGTCGGGAAGAGCACACTCGTCAATAGGGCGAAGGAGAACACCTCCAGCAAACGAACAGCAGTCCGAGTCCCAGCTCGACCAACACCAAACAAGAACGTTTGAAGGGGGAGGCCGAAACCACAGGTCAGCCCTTTGAATTCCCACATATTGTGTTAAGCCTTAAGGAGGATTTTAGAGGATACACAGGCCTAAAAAATAGAGGGAAGGAATTTTCAATTCCAAATCTAATTAGGGTTTATGTTAATGAGCTGGGTAAACCATCGGTTAAGGAACTTCCAAATCGGAGGCTCGTTGAGTTACAGGAAGATAGCCTTTTCCACCAAGAGATTCAGGTCCAGGTAGAAGGTGAACAAGCTATTTGCCTTGGGAATGAGGATCCGTGGTATCCCTGGGATGGACTGAACACGGTGAAACTATGGCTAGGTAAGCCGACACTAACTCTCCAGAATTGGATGGAAGAATCTAACCTTGATGATGCGGCGTTTGATAGGCCCAGGCTTAGGAAGCACGGAACGAAGCTTCAGTTCGAGCTCATGGCAACGGCGGAAGCGACGGGGGAGACACTCCCACTGCCGGACAACTGTCTCAGAGTCCCTGTGATCCAATCACTCCAAGGCAGCCCTCCGGAGAGCGCGGCCCACGGGTTCCAGGTGATACACCACCAGAGGGTGACCAGGCAGACCCCAGCCCGAGCCACGCAGCTGCCTTCACCAGAGCCAGCCTCATCCGCAGCACAAGGACGCCCGGATGGTGTCGCGACTCCAGGAACGGCAGAGGACTCCACTCCAACCCGGTTGCGGTTTCCGAAGAAGTATACTCGGGGACCACGGAGGCTGGCTGCGGAGGAGCCGACCTATGAGTGGACTTTTCCACCCTGGATTCAGTGGGAGCCGTGGAGAGAGATAGGGGATGACAAGTGGGCAGGCAATGTCGGGTTGGGAGTTTTCTACGAGTACGCTTGGCCGGAGCCGCGCCAGGACTTCGTCCAGGAGTTCATCGAAGGAATACTCCCACCAAAGTCAAAGGCCGGAGGGGCTCTCGTTCTCATTCAGGCTAAGGTCAGGGGGGTGGAGTTGGTCATGACGTGAGAGGTGATTCAGGAGGTCTTTGGGTTGACCGGAACCCGGCGGCTCAAGGCCTACAAGGAGGACGAGGAGCACAAGTTGAGCATTGCCCGGAGGTTCTCCCTGATCGATGAAGATTTCCAGATGGATGGAATTCGAGTGTCCGGGTTAAGAGACCACTACCAGCCAAGGATCAAGGCACTTCTGGAGGTGCTGTGTCTGAAGAAGACGACCACTCACACCAGCCTCAACCTGCTTCATTATATATACGAAGCGGTTCGAGCCAAGCACAAGGCGGTGGACTGGGCGCCTTTGGTGCTCAGCAGCCTCAAACGGGTTATGGGGAAGGCACGCAAGGGTATGAAGGAGGTCCCGGGCGCGCAGCTGATGGAAGCCCTTCTTCAGAGATGGTTTCCCATTGATGGCGAGCCATCAGTCATGGAGGCTGGCCCTTCCCAGGCAGCATTAGAGTCAAGCGAGGTTTAGGAGATGGCGGAGGATGGGAGTCAGGATACCCACACAGAAACTCCAGCTCCAACCGAGAGGCTGCTCACGGGCACTTCCAGAAGTCACGGTGACTCCAAAGGCCGGAGTGCGACGGAGGTAGAGACACAAATTGGAACTGCGGGCTCCACACCGATTCCCTCAATTACGCGCGACTGTCCTCGACTCGACCAGGACCTGGGGGTCATCCAGGAGCACCCGACCACTCGACAAGTCCGATCTGGATCCCGAGGTTTTGATCAGTCACCAAGCCCGATATCGACCGATGAGATGGACTCCATCGAGCGAATTATCTTGGAGCAGGGCATCGTAGACTCCAGCCCCGCAAAACCCCAGTAGTCGCCACACGACCAGCCCCCACCCGCGAAGAAATGACGCCTATACCTCCCAGTCCCCAGCGACGAGCCTCCGCCGCAGATTATCCTATCTTCTGACTCCAGACAGGTGACTATACAACCACCAGCAGCGACTAGGGAGGAGCAGCCAGTTAGTGAAGCCACAGCCAACACTGAGCTACTCCCCGGGGAGGCTCCGGGCGCCGTCTCACCTCAGATGGAGATGACAGACGTGGCCCCCAGCGATCACATCCTGGACATCACCTGTTGCCCACCTGTACATCCCTCGGGAGGATCATCATCTCCAACTTCGGATATGGTAATAGTTGGCATGCAGGCCCTCGCATCTGCCTTAGAGCAAAATGTGACAACGGCGACCCAGATTCGTAGCCTTTATGAGGAGCAGCAGATCCGTACCGTCTCCAGAGCCGAGTATACCAGGCTTCAAGATCAGGTGGGCACCTTAGAGGCTGAGTTGACCCACGTGCGTCAAGAGCTAGAGGCATCCCGACAGGCGGAGGTTGTTCACTCTATTTCCCAATTACAACGCCAGGAGATCAAGATGCTCGTAAACGCGAGGCTGAAGGCTCATGACAAGTTGGTGCTTGATCACTACCTTTTGGTGGAGGACTACCGGCGGCGAGGACTCACCCCATTGACTCACCCAGGTATGTTCCTCAACCACATGGGCCCAGCTCACCAGTTGTTGTCGGATTCCTGGAAGCATTACAGAGATGATGTGGCCCGGTATCGCTGGTATCTGAACCGATTCTCAGCCGCTTACCCGGAGTTCGACTTCCCGGTTGGGGACTTGGATTCGCAGCAGGAGTCTGGCCTCATCCTTACCCAGATGCCAACCAGTGGGAGTGAGGCAGCTCCTTCGGCGGTGACTTCGGACGGTGGATGTGTGTCTGGCTATCCTCCACAAGACTGGGAGGGATTTCGCAGCCACTACACGCCTACCGAGCCATCTCGACCTCCTTCCGCTTCCGACCCTGAAAGTGCAGGCGTACATGCTCTAAAGGTTGCACCGCTGGGCAGTCTCAAAGACCGTCCACGAAACACCTTGGGCCCTGCTTTGACTAACAATCCTGCTCTGATGCCCGGTCGGTCTCCTCAGGCTAAGGGCCCGGCACGAGTCTCGATTGAAGCTTGCCCTCCCCCAGGAGGAGTGACACCTCGCGACACCCCAGGAGCAACAGACACACGTACCCAGAGTCCGGCAACGACGCTAGGCATTGGACCACCCGGCGATGGCTCCCGTAGGATTTTCTTTCCTAGTGGCTAGGAGTGCGCCATCGACACTTTATCGGAAGGGTGTTAGCCGGGAGTCCCTTCCTCCCAAGTTTTGTTTATTTTGAGACCTAGAGTTTTGCAGCTACATACTCGTACTAGGCACTAGGACCCTTGAACATCGGAGGACCGATGTAGTTTAGAAGGGGGATAATGTTAAGCGGAGAACCAGGATTAGCGGACCGGGGTAGTATTTTTCTTTTTGAAGCCGGTTGAGTTTTTGGGCTCTCCAGTGGATGAACCTGGCCAGACGGATGATTTCCATCCTGGATAGTGTTTCATCCACTGGGCTGGCCGGATGAAACTTGGTCAGGCGGATGATTTCCGTCATGACCAGTTTCATCCGCCAGTTGGATGAACCTGGGCAGCTAGATGACTTCCATCCAGCCCAGTGTTCATCCGCCGGATGACTTCCATTAGGGTTTGGTGCACATGGAGGGAGAGCTTGGAGCTCTCTCTCTCTCACTCTCACATACACTTGGAACTAGGAGGTGGAGCGTAGACACAATTAGGGTTAGAGTTTAGGAGGTGTTTTGAGGTGACATTGAGTTGGAAAGACTTTGCCATGTAAAAATTATAAACTAGCCAATAAAATCCGACGTGATTTGAGGTTTTATAAGGTGTTTTGAGCAAATCAGGGTTTCTTAGGGTTTCTTAGGGTTTCTAGGGTTTATGTGAAAGTGAGTTTGTAGATCAATCTCTCTTTAACAGAGGCTCATCTTCAACTTCTTGCTAAATATCAACAGAGTTTACAGGAAAACAAGAATCTGGTAGAAGAAGCCAACCGCAACAAAGAAGAACTTCAAAAATTACGCATTGTACTCCAAGAAAAGGACAATCAAATCCAGGAATACGCGAAGTTGGTGTTTACTTTAAAGTCGTAGAATTTGATAGCAATGGAAGTAGTGCCATGAATGATAAACGGGCAATTTTGTAACATTTTGAAATCATAGACCTTGTAACACCATATTCATTATATTGGGAGATTTCCATGATTTTGATCTAGTGCACATTCAGCTCGACTCGAGCTGAATGTGCATAGTGGGTACATTTTAGAGCTCAAGAGCAACATACGTATTAAATTGGGAGGCTCACAATCTCCCAATATAATGAATATGGTGTTTTGTGAATTTTGTAAATTGCACTTCATTTGTAAATGGCTTTAGTTCGAAACAATATTGTTTATCTCTGACGTTAATCAAGTTTGTATGGTTCAGCATGTTTTTGAATTTGTACAATGTAATAAAGTGAATGTTCTATACAGTCTTGTATACGTTTAAATTATATATTTGATGAATGTGTTATGATCTTCCATAATTGTACAACTTCATGCACCCCAGTCAATAAATTAAATTCACTTTTGTCTAATACTTGATAACCGACTACAATAGTCTATAGTATCATCAAGAATTTTTTTGTAGTGGAATTTATATCATGTGTTGAAGAATAAAACTTAAATTTGTGTCTCAAACATGTAAATCATAAGACTAAACAATAAAAATCATGTTACTTTCTTGCATAATAAATGATTTGGGATGTAACAAAATCCCCAATATCAATGCAACATTATTATTCTTGGTTGAATTATATGTAACTAATTGCAACGGCCTTTCAAATGATAAGAGATGGCATTCTACCATACAAATTATCCATATTATATCTTAATATGAGTATAAGTTTGCCATACAAATCATTTCCCATGCTAATTGAAGGTACTAACTCTCCCAAAAAAATCATTAAGTAAGTATAAGTATTATGTGCCTAAGTAAGTATAAGTATTGTATAAGTAATTATAAATATTAAGTATTGTATGTATAAGTATAAGTATTATATAAGTAAGTATAAGTTCAAGGTCACTGGTTATAAGTAAGTATGAGTATTGTATGTCAAGTTCAAGGCACAAGTTCAAGGCACACCCCTCTCGCTTACGCGCTCAGCCCTTCAGCATACGCGCACAACCCTCCTGTGTACAAGCGCAGCCCTCCGGCGTACGCGCGCAGCCCTCTCTCGCACGCGCCCAGCCCTCTTGCGTACGCGCACTTCTTGGTCGTATGCGCTCGTCATAGGTCACTAATTTACTATAAATATTAGATTTCAAAGTTATGGACCCCACTTCCTAGGCGCTTTGGCTTGCAACTGCCACCTGGCGGCTGCTTGCTTGGCACTTTTGGGAAGTTTTTTACGGTGTCTATTGACACCTTTGTATTTCGCCAGCTTCGTATTCCTCCACCTCGTCACCATCGATTCTGGACAACCATCTACCACAAGCAGTCTTCACGCAAAACGACAACGTGATTTTTGTCACGCACGCTCAAAGCAGAAGAAGCGCCTCCACGTGTTGATGGATGAGAAGATGAAGGCATTTTCTAGTTGGGAGGCAGTTCCAATTCCATGGACATTTGCACAATGTGCAAAATACATTGGATGGTGTCATTTGGGGTACCTCTGGCCATACTCGCGGTATTCTCTAATGCGACGTACAAACACGGCCAACTTGGGGTAGTGCACCAATGAGTTCTTCAAGGAGCGTTGCATCCAAGCGTACCAGCACATTTATGACGAGGCAAAAGTGTGCCGCAACTCGGTAAATATTTCAATTTTACGGATGGTTTACGCAGAGGTGGTACTTGGCGTACCGGTTGATTGGAGGACAATGGAAATCCAAACACACTCCAAGATGGCGCCAGTCATTGGATTAACAATACCGTTTGTGCAGAAGTTTCCAGGAGAAGGTCTCGGAAAAACCATGGAAGTTGAACCTTCAAATCAAATAATTGAGTGGTCCGCGTCTTCATCTGACGACTCAGATACTAGATGTCATCAGTCTGTGCGTAGGCAACAAGAATTGTCCATTGTATCAGGCTTGAACTCTAAACCGTCGGTTTCTCAACAAGACGGAGATGCCACGAAGATGGATGCGGTACCAGAGGAGGGCGTGGATAATAAAAAAAAGGCTACGGAGGGTGACTGGGTGAGTCGTGACGATTATCTTCGAGTGAAGAAGCGACTAAATGAAAGCTTAAACGTAATTGAGAATCTAGGAGAAGAGCTCGATGAGAAGGATAATGAAGTTGCAAAATGTCTTGAAGAAATTCAAGACTTGAAGGCATGAGTTCAAGAGAAAGACAATGTTCTTTCATTTTTTACTGGCTTTAAGGGATTCTAGAACTACAACAGTGCGAGAAATGTACATTGAGCAATGTTGAAACGTTTTGGAACAAGAGCTTTCTACAATTTTGTAAATGCCATTTAATATTGAGCGATATTTTGTATATTTAATAAAACCTTGTATATTGAGTGGCATCATGAATATTTAGTGGATTTTTATGAGATGTTTTACATATCAAAATGTTAAGTGTTGCAATGTTTTAATATACCGTCGAATTAGCGCGCACGCCCCAACATTGTGTGCGCCCGGCCCCACAACGTGCGCGCCCGGCCCACAGCGTGCGCGCTGAGCTAGAAGCATGCGCTTTCGGCCCACAGCGTGCGCGCCGGGCCCTACAGCATGTGCGCCCGGCCACATAGAGTATGCGCCCGGCCGCCCTTGTGCACGCCCGGCCCCAGATGCTCCTGCTCCAGCACTATATAAGAACCATATGCGATGTGCTTGACTCACCTCACATCCTTGGCTTCGTGTCCTGGAACTCCTTATTGGGCTCCTTGCATGAATCTACAAGTTTGTGAGTGACCTTTGGGTCAACATTTTCTATGCACGCACAATTTCCTATTACTTTTGGCAGATTCTCTTTGACACAAAATTGCGCGCCAATTATATTGTAATGTCGTCGCAACAAAGGGCTCAAACGAAGGAGTGGGCCCCATGGTACACATTTAACAAGAAGGATCAAGTGACATGTGTTTGGTGCAATTACACGTTCGCATACAAACGTGGGAGGTACATGTCACACTATGGGTATCCACAATGGACGAAGACTTCGTGCACTAAGGCCCCTGCAACTGTTAAGGCCCGTTTTAAAAGATGCGGGAATATTATTCCTACTAGGATGACCGAGGCGGAGATCGTTGGCCTTCCTAGCACACCAACAACATGTTCCACTGAACCTTGTTCTAGCCAATCCATCCAACAAGGTAGTTTCTTGGAAACTCGAAATGAGGAGAACACGCAGTCCACAAATCCTCTAAGCCAAGCAGCATCATCAACACCAAGATCTGTATGACAACGGAGCTTTCCAGAGGCTTATCAAATAGAAAAACAAAAAGAGTTGGACGAATTATGGGAACATTTTTTTTATGAAGCAAACGTTGCATTCAACGTGGTTAGACATCCGGCCTTCATCAAGGCCACCCTCGCAACGTCAAAGGCGGGTTTTGATTATACACCGCCATCGTACAATGCCATGAGGACGACATACATTGAGCCTCTAAAAAAAAAAGTGAAAGACCTTGTGGACAAGAAGACCGGCGTAGATATTGCCAAGTATGGGGCAACAATATGCTCGGACGGGTGGGACAATGTTACACGTTGCCCTCTCATGAATATCATGCTCGTATGTCCAATGAGTGATATCTTCTTGGGGTCTATAGACACCACGGGTATGAAGAAATCTACGGCATATATAGGGGACCAATTGAAAAGTTTTATCCGTAAGGTTGGACAAATGAATGTGGTCCAAGTGTGCACCGATAATGCTTCAAACATGTTGGGGGCAATAAAGAAGGTCAACGATGAGTAGCCGCACATATATACTCAAGGGTGTTGTGCACATATTTTGGGCCTCCTCTTCGAGGACTGGGGGAAGGAAGACATATTTGCAGACCTCGTCCAAAAGGCGAAACAGATTGCATTATATATCCGGAACCACCATGTGCCCATGGCCCTTTTTTGTCGATTTTCGCCAAAATTGTCTCTGTTGTCGCCAGCAGCAACAAGGTTTGCATGCAATTACATAATGATCCACCGTCTGTTGGAAGTGAAGAATGCCGTGGAGATGGCTGTGATAGACCCAACATGGATATCCTACGTATCCTCTCTTTTTGATAGGCAAAACAGGCACCGTGCCCATGCGAAGGCATCGCAGGTGCCAGCCACCGTTCTAGACGAAACTTTTTGGCATCAGTGCACTAACTTTGAATTTGTAGTGGCACCAGTACTAAAGGCATTGCGGACTTTTGATGGTGACACTCCGGCAATGGGAATTGCTTGGGTGACCATGAACAAGCTAAACGAGCAGGTGTTCAAGCTGCGCAATGCGCCATTCAACATGCCTGACGGAATTGCAACTCGCCTCGAAGAATCATTCCTTGCCCGTTTGGAGATGATGACAACAGATCTTCATTAAACAGGGGCTTTATTGAATTCTTATCTAGCCAATAACTTGCAAATTCAAAACAATGGTGAGGCCAAAAGGGCCCTAAACAAGGTTGTTATGACGCTCTGTGGTGCACTCGGAGTGTCTTTTCCGGCAATAATGCTCGAAATCACGGAGTATGAAGAATTGCAAGGCCCATATTCAGCGGAGGAAGCTGGGGAAATTGAAAACAACAACCTGTTGCCTCACCAATGGTGGAACCGCGTGGGCGGGCAATCATTGCCTATCATTGTGCAAATCTAGCACAAACCTGCTTGGCCTTGTCATGTGAGCGTAATTGGAGCATGTATTCGTTCGTGCATAGTAAGAGCCGAAATTGCTTGGGAGTGCTGAAAGCGGAAGATTTGGTTTATATCTACACGAATAGTCAATTGCTCCGAGAACGTGCTCAACCAGACCCGATTCGATGGTATGAGGAGAATGTGCATTCGGAGGAGTCTGATCCAGATGGGGGACTTCCTTCAAACACAGAGGAGGAGGGCTTAGAGTCGGATGATGAGGGTTACAACTGGATGGGCGGCGATTGGGAAGACCTTGCCAGTGACAACAACCCCGTGTCTGATCATAGCCCACCTAGGGACAACTCTGCAAACAACGAGCACGGTGGAGATGCACTACATGACCATTTTCACAACGTCCACGGTGACCCAGTGGATCCTTTTGTGTTTCATGATGTCGACGCAGCGGCAGTCCATACTATAGTAGAATTATCGGGTGAAGACCGTGCCTAAGAAGCTAAGGCAGAGGAAGATGGATCGGCATTGGGGGGCAATCTTGATGGAGATGACAACATCTCGGAGACTCAGTCTCCCAACTTAAACGGCTCTAGTGCCTCAGGCCCTTCTAGTGGCGATGGCCCTGATCTCGACGGTCATGGCATTGGCATTGCAGCAAACGATACATTTCCTCACGATGGAAACAAAGTGAGCAGTGGTGGAAACAATAATGAATCCCATGAGCCAATGGCCACCACGGGGTCCATTGAAGTTGTGAGGAGCTCTCCGGTTTTGCCTCAAGCAATAGAACCGGACTTAGAGGAAGACATGCTACTCCAAGATTTGTTTCGGCGGCCACGTGCTCAAAGTACCGCATCGATTGAAAGAACTCTTTTACGTGTAAAGAAAAAGACCTCTTCAACAATAGTTCGACCACCCATCCACCGTAGTGCACTCGGCCCAAATGGTGGTGTAGAGCGCGCAATACTAACCCCACAACTTCCCTCCGCGAGGGTTGGGTCCTCTACTATGAGCAGCCATTTAGGGACACGGAGGGGCGAGAACAATGGTACTCTCCCTTTCTTCACGGGACCTTGGCGAGGTGGAACCTCGGAGAGAGTCATTGGGGCCAAAGGCAACCGCTGTAAAAACATGGATGGAGTAACAGACAAAAGGAAGAATATCCGAGTAAAACGACTTGTGAACGTCTCATCAACTACTGGAGCCGAGCTACAATTACGAAACTTGGCCTTGGAGATTGAGGAGTACATGGCACCAGTCTTGGAAAATGCAGCGGAGAACTTCTCATCATCGGGCGATGATGCACACGATGAGGATTGCGATGAGATACCTGGTGACAATACGGTGGTGCTTCGCAGGCTTTCTCTTCTCCAAAATGTTCGCCGGTCGAAATGGAAGCGGAAACACAATGAAGAATCCTCAAGCTCAGATGATTAAAAGATGACGGACACGAAGGTACTACAAGTTAAAAGTGTCTTTAGTGGTGTGGTGATAGCATGGTACAATAGTACAGCGGTTCTAAAATATGTACTTGGTGTTGAGAGTGCCCATTCATGAACGCACCACATTGAAATAAATAATTTTGATGTTAGAGCACATGGGTACAATTGTATTCTTTCAAATTCTCTAAACCTCAGCCCTTTTGAGAGGCAAACGCAGTGTTCGATTGCGTGCGCCCGGCCCCTAACCGCGCGCGCGCGATAGGCAGGTGCGCGCGCGACCCACGATGGTACGCGCAAGGCTCGTAACGCTGCGCGCCCGAAAGGCAGGTGCGCGCGCGACCCACGATGGTACGCGCAAGGCTCGTAACGCTGCGCGCCCGAAAGGCAGGTGCGCGCGCGATCCACAATTGTACACGCCAAGCCCGTGACGCTGCGCGCCCGGCCCCTAACGGTACGCGCCCGACCTTGACGGTACGCGCCGCCCAAATATGTACGCACCCGGCCCTGTATGTACGCGCCTGGCCCTAAATCGTACGCGCCCGGCCCTATTTGGAACGTGCCCGGCCCTACATGAACGCGCCCGGTCCAGATTGGTACGCGCTCGACCCCAAATGCTGCGCGCGCGGTCCGAAGGCACGCGCCCACCCCTTGATGTGACGTGGAAAGCCGTCTAACGTGTCGTGCACACGTATTTTTCGAGGGGATAAGTTGAAAATTTGATTTAGGGTTTGTAACTTTTTTTACACGCAACTGTCCACCAAAAAGTGTTGTCCGTCCAGTCCGTCCGTCCTATTGTCCGTCCGTCCGCTGTCTTTGGGCCCCTATCCGTCTATGTAGACAACTGTGACAGCAAGATGACAGGGACATATTTTACAACGGTACGAGCGACGGGAACATCTGCTACAGAGGCGGTACCAGCAATGGAAACATCTGCAATAGGGGCGGTACCAGCGACGGGAACATCCGATGCAGAGGTGGAACCAGCGACGAGACCGTCTCGTGTAGGGGCGGTACCAACGACGGGAACACCTGGTGCAGAGGCGGTACAAACCAAAGGAGATATGTTAGGACCTCCTTGAACTTCCATATGAACGGCTTCGCCGTCCACCGGAAGGTCTTCGTCCGCGAGCACAGGAGGTCGGCGAGGCGGCGATCTACTACGAGATCTATATGACGGCTCACTATCATCCAAGCTAAAGATCGAAAGATCGACGCCGTCATTGCTCCCATATGGATTGACGAGCAAGGGAGAGTCATCCGGAGGAGGTTGCTGAGTCGGTGCACCGCTACCACATGCCCTCAGGGTCTTGGGGGAGTCCTGCTGCGATCCAGCACCAGAGCGTCGAGCACGTTGGCGAACACGTTCAGCCCTCTTTGGCGATATTCGGGCCCTTTGAACGAGTTCCGGAGGTGCAGCTTGAGCGGTCGACGTAGATGCACCACCAGCGTTGGAAGGTAAAGGCTGAAGGTAAGCATAGTCTTGGTGGATGAAATCATTCATATCCAACTGAAAAATCCGCTGCATTTGATTCTTGTACTAAAGCCGGAAGGATTCATCAATCACTACAAGAAAACCAGCCCAATGTGACTGGATGTGATTAAGCGCATATGACTGCGTAGTCACCTCAGTCATTGGTTTAGTCTAAAATTGGTCCTAAGAGGGTCCAGTCATACACTAGTCATATATGTAGTCATATTTTTGAGGACCTGGGTGGGAACGTCTACGGGAACGGGACATATGTTCCCAGAGTCATGCTCTGAGTGCTTACTATGTGTAGTCATAGTAATGTAGTCATATGGTAAGGGTAATTGGTTTATGTATGACTTATTGTAGTAAGAGAGTTGGTTTGGATGACTACACGCAGTCATGTAGTAAATAACCTGACTAGTAGTAGTCATATAATAATATATGAGAGCATACATTTGAAACATGTAATCACATTTATCCCATATTCTTTGCGAACAAGTCGCATATTCTCTCTTATTTAGAGATGCTTCTTCCTTGTGTACTTTCAAGCAATTTGGGAGAGGGGATGGCAGACATAGAAGGTTTGGAAGTTGGGGTGCTTGTTGGGTGCTAGTTTGCTACAGTTGAGGCTTACAATACTTGATTCAGCATCTTTCAGGCACATCAATCAGGGTCAACAATCAGGCACAAGTACTATATGGAGTTTTTTCCTTTTTTCTTTAATCTTTAAAAATCTCACTACAATTCGTCATAGCATTCAGAAGCTATTTCAATATTCGTGACTATGGGTAGTCTAATAGAAGTGACTCCAAAGAGTCCTATTCTCCAAACTCAATGTATGACTCAATGCGTGCAAGATCTCATTACTATGCGCAGTGATAAAACCAATCATGTATTAACTGATACCTCACTACATTTAGTCATACCATTTGGAAGCTATTTGAGTATTTGTGACTAGGGGTTGCCAAATAGATGTGACTCCAAAGAGTCACGTTCTCCCAACTCAATGAATGACTCAATTTAGTCACCATCTCACTGCTATGCGTAGTGATAAAACCAATATTATGTTGACTTATACCTCACTAGAAATAGTCATTCATTCAGTCACTATTTACATATGGATGACTACGTGTAGTCATACATATATGACTATATAGAGTCATATGGATCCAAGTCCCACTGCAGGTCTTGTTTTGAGGTCCCAAAACACTGTGGGAACGCAGTATTGGGAACAAGAAGTGTCCGATATGACCCCCAGTCAGATTGTCCGAAGCGACTAAGTCAAAATGACTAGAAACAGTGCTAGTCACATTTTGGTTTATGCCCAACTATAGTCATAAAACCTAGTCACATTGGGCTGGTTTTCTTGTTGTGAATGAGTCCATAGAAAGACGTTCCAAACATCTGCATGAGACAGAAGAAATTAAGATTAGAAATTGGATAGTGGGACATAAAATCTGAAATGAAAACAATTGTCTATCCTCGACTCGAGGATAAACCACTGTAAAACTAATGATCAGACAGAACTATCTATCCTCGACTTGAGGATAGACTACAATGTTACAGACGACAGCATACCGTAAGGTGTATCCTCGAGTCGAGGATAGACTACAATGATTAAAATGAGAACGTACCAGATTGGCAAGCATAAATTTGGAACCACAAAAAATTCCGAAAACCCTCTCCTTTCGGTTGCAGAAGACCCGGAGTAGGTCCAAGTAAAACTCCATCCGTAAGTCCGAGCCGTGGACAAAGAATTCTGCCTCCAGATACTTATTCTTCTCTTTGTAGAAGAATGTATCTCGTACAGAGTAGAACGGCCTCACTTTGTTGATGAGCACGGAAGCCTGGGGATGACTCTTCTTCACCAAGAAGAGTAGGTTCACATCCGTAACCTTAGCCCTGGACGTCCGATAGTACAGGCGCTCATTCGCTGACGAAACGTACGCCGAGGAGACGGGCGAATACCGGGCCATCCGCTTCTCGGCAAACTTTGCAGCTTGCAACGCGCGGTTGGCAGAGGAGGTGATCCAGATCCAAACATGAGGAGTGCTCATGTTTGGGGTACTCTTTAGCAACTTCATGGCATTCATGAAGTCTGCAAAGTATGGTTCGTCCAGGGAGTCGTCCTTGGACAGCCAGCCGGGTACCTCACGGAGGTCGAAAAGTCTCAGTGTAAACTCCTTTGAATCATCTGGAGGGGTGTAGTAATCACCAAATTCCAGATTTTCTGCATTAAACTCGCGAAGTTTCACATAACCATCGTGCGGGGTGAACAGGTTTTTCAAATATAGAAATTTCTTGAAGAACGGAAGAACGTTCAAGAACTTCTCAAGCAGATGAAATGCTCGTTTTAGCTTCCCTGCATTGGTCAACCTCATCGACCAGAACTCCTTGTCGGGTTGACATAGGAGCATGTTGTAACTAGCAGAAGACACACGGTGTTTCTCCTTCTACTCCTTCCACATTGCGTTGTCGATCGATCCATTTGGAAGTAAAAACAATAAAGATGGATCGATGTGCACCAGCTCCTACATGACGACGCGCTTCTTCTTCCTTCGATCAGCCTACTCCTCGTAGTGGTAGTACGATCCATGTACTACGCCAGTCCTACGAAGCGTGACCTTTGGATAACCTTGCCCGCGATCACTGTCAACCATGTAAGTGAACAAATCTCTTAAATCCTCATCGGACAGATGACCCAACCTCTTAAAAAACTTGCGGTGGATTGGCGAAGGCTTGAAACCCCTAGCGTCCTTGTATGGACAAGTTGTGTCGGGGTTTACGATGTCTCCGCGGCTCTGATGATCGAGGAATTCTTCCGAGAGGTTGAAAATGTCATCCGCAAGAGTGATGACCTTAATCTCGTTTGTAAGGTCTGATGACTTGTTCACTTGCTTCCCTTCCCTCGTGGGGTCGATGTTCTGGAAGCGCGTGACAATCAACTTCGCAAACAACTGCAACACAATACATACAACATTAGAAAAATTAATCATGGATACCGCATGGAAGAGTATCCTCGACTCGGGGATACTTTAACAAGTAGCATAGAACATATTAACTACCGGGTACACAAATGGGCATGGAAGATTATCCTCGACTCGAAGATAATTAAGGAACTCGAACCTTACCAAGTACTTCTCCTGGTCGAAGTTGGCACCATTTATTCGCAAGTCGCCCTCGTCGTGTTGGTAGTTGGGTCTACCAGAGTTGAGCCATATTCTTCTGCAGCTTGAAATCTAGTTCCCCCACGTAGGCTGGGCATGATCAAGGTAGTTGGCGTCGTTGTAGAACTTTGAAATCCTCTGCAACTTTAGAGGATCCGTTGTCCACACAACATATGCATCCCAATGGCACAGGTCCCGCTTGCGTTGCTCCCCGCATTGTTCAACACGTTGAAGTCTTCTGGAAGCTTCGACACTGTGTTGTCCGTTGATGAGCATGAACTTCCCATCCTTGATATCGTCCCAGGAATTGGGCTTCCGCGTTATCGGTTCTCCAGCATCATCGATTGGGCAGATGCAAATCTTCTGACGCTGGTTTACCTCTCCAAGTTGGACCAGAAAGTCCATGGAGTTCCGGACAATGCCATCCTCCATCCCACGAATAACAAACTGGGCTTTGGCAGGCACACACTATTCGATGTTCACGGTGAATGTAGACTCGAACGGGAAGCAAGACTTGCACTCCTCCCAGAACAGTCTTTGGGACTCCGTTATCTCCCGCACTCCTCCCAGAACAGTCTTTGGGACTCCGTAGTTCTCGACGACTTCGTCAATGAAAGGCAACGGGGCGACGGGATTTTCGAACTCCGTGATGAAGTATGATGACCCTGAGTAGTCGTAGTCGTCAACAGGATCCATCGGGAATCGCAAGCTGCGTAGAGTCATTAGGAAAACAAGTGAGAAAGTTGATGCTAACATTATCCTCGACTCGAGGATAGATATTTATCGAGTCCAACTTCAGTAAGTTCATTTCGCACATTTATCCTCGACTCGAGGATAAAGACGTTCTGTAAGTTGTTAATTTAGATATTATATCATGACGGAGACCAAATATATTGATTTTCGTGAATTATACTTGGTGAAATAGACAGAGGTTGGATTGTATCCTCAACTCGAGGATACAAAGGACTCTCGGGAATGAGATTCTCATCAACTTACTTCATGCATCTATTACAGATCAATAAGTTTATTCTGATTTTTTAATAGTAACGGGTATGTTCTTGACTTTAGAATGGATAGGAAACTACTGGATTGATAAGTATCCTCGACTCGAGGATACTTTAATCTGTTACGAAAGTGTTTTTTGTTATATTACATCATGCATCAGTATCAAACGACAAAGTTATTGTAAGTTGTCGAATGGATCAAATTACCCTAGTTTCTTAAATGAGCTGTATGCACAAGGTTGATACATATCCTCGACTCAAGGATATGTGGGACTGCTTTGAATGGATTTTTTGAGCTTTATCCTTATGTGAAGGTGTATTTAACTGACTGTTATCCTCGATTCGAGGATAAATTGTAAATAGAATATTGACTCTTATCCTCGACTCGAGGATAAGCTATAAGCCGGCGGACTATCTCGTATTCTCAACTCGAGGATAAATTGTGATCCCTCTTGAATCTGAAACCCTAACCCCAGTAATTACCTAACAACACACACACTCGCCTAACAACACTATGACCGCACACACACCTCACACCTCACAACACAAACCACAATACACACCTCACAACACGAAACCACAACTCCAACCTCACCACACACCTCTCAACTCACAACGTAGACCTAGCACAAACTGATAGAGAGAGGAGGTTGTGCAAAAACAAACTACATAAGAGGTTGAAAGAGAAGAGAGTGAGAGACAAGGGTTTGATAGATAGAGAGAAGAGCTGTGACGAGAAGATAGAAGAGAAGAAGAAGAGAGAATGGGGAGAGAAGTGAGGGAGTTGCGGTGGTTCACCGCGCCGCCAAATGCCGTTTCGGGCAGCGCGCAGCGGGCAGGAGCAACGGGCAACGGGCAGCCAAAAAAAATTTAACTCAGCAAAGGGGACTTTTACTACAAAGGGGACTTTTTATTTCCAAATTTTTACACCACGTCTTGTAATTGAAAAATATAAAGTCCAAAATAATGTCTCTAATTTATGTGCAAAAATATAATTTTTGGTGGTTCCTTGTCACTCTACAATAACAATGGCTTTTAGTGTAGTGGACACCAAATGCAAACCCATATACAAATTCAAAAGTTATCCATTGATGTAGTCACAATACTATACACTAAATGTCAACTACTATAGTAAATGTCAACTACTATAGTAAAGGTCAATTCTATAAGTAGTGCAACATTAGGTTTTATACTTGAGTACATTAAGTGTATGTAACCTAGAAAATTACAATGTGTACATTTTCAGCATCAAAATAAAGAAGATTTTGAGTGCATGTAGAAAGAAAAAAAATTTGCACGAGGAATGTTTAAAAACAAAAGAAAGTACATATGGAACAAATGGAAAATCCCAAAAAATTGACAACAATAAAATGGTCATGTGGAGAAAAATAAAAACTATAACAACTAGATTAAAAAAATTAGAACTTTGATTTAGAAGAAAAGAGGGAAAAGAAAGGAAAATTGGAATACAAAACAACATAAATATCTAATTAAAATAGAAGTTTCCATTACATACTCATTAGATATTCATTAAATATGCATCAAAAATTCATTGAAAATTTAATAAATATTTAAATATACATTAAATATACATTTTAAAATGATTAGCTATTCATTAAGTATTCTTTTATAATTTTGCAAATATTCATTAATTTAGACATTTTAATCGTCTTAGGAAAAATAAATGTGAAACTCTAAATTTTTACTAAATGCTATTAGAGTATTTTCTTAATGATCTTAAAATAAAATAATACTCAATAAGTATTCGTTAAATATACATATGTACATTAATATTTGTCAAACATATCAATATACCTTAAATAAACCAATTTTCTTTACATATTAGTATATATTTATTTCAATATTCTCAAATAGATACAAGGATACATTAACTATTTTTGAATCTTTAAAGATTTCAATATACATAATATATTCTTGAAATGCTATTGAAGTATTTTTTATATGATCTTTAAATATAATAATATACAATAAGTATTCGTTAAATATACATATGTACAGTAAATATTCTTCAAACAGAGCAATATACCTAAAATAAACCAATATCCTTTAAATATTAGTATATATTTATTTCAATGTTCTAAAAAAGATACAAAGATACATTAACTATTGTTTAATCTTTAAAGATTTCAATATACATATTACATTCTTGAAACATTCATTCAAGAATCTTCTATTACACTATTAAATTTAGAATTATACATTAAATATTATTGAAACATTCATTCACAAATCATCCATATTTTCTTTCACATATAATTATTCATTAAATATTCTTGAAGCATTCATTCACAAATCATCTATGCATTTCTAAAATATATAAATATACATTAAATATTCTTGAAACATTCATTCAAAAATCATCTATTTTTTCTTCAATATAGATATATACTTTTAATTCTCATTAGATATTCATGTTTTTCATTCAAGGAATGCCTGACATGTGAATTGGAATAGTTAGGAATGGGAGGATAAGGAGATGAAGTTGAGGACAAGACGGGTAGAATAAATGCATGGCGGGCAATAGGCGGTTGATTGGGGGCAAACACTATTTGTCAACTTGTTACAAATTGTGGTGGGTGGATGATTGAGGCAAATACAACGGGTACTAGGGTAGGTGGACGATTGAAAGATAATATTAATGACAATGGGGGCTAATAGTATTTGGTAACTTGTTAACAAAGAGTGTACCAGGATAAATACACAATTTGTACTATTACACTAAAAGCCATCTTCAGTGTAGTTGTGGCAATGTGTGAAAATCTTTTACAGTTCTTCAAATGCATCTTTTGGCTACAAGCAATAAATGATTATGGACAATATAAAAGAAAATGTATACAACTTACTAGTGTTGAAAATCTCAAAATTATATAGTAGTGTGGCCTAGCAAAAGTTTTTGGAGTTGCCAGAAGTGCTCGTAAATAATCAAATTTTTAGAAATGGAATATATCGTAGATCAAGGGCACCTTCGGCACTTGGACGCCGAATAATTAATAATAGTAAAAAAAGTGGGTTCGGCTTTTTAAAAGAGGTTATAGAAGATTTCGGCTGGAGTTCATAGATTACTATAATTAGCCTATTTTAACGGCCCAGGGGATTGAGCCTAAGACCTCGAGCTCCCTACTTGGAGCTCTTTTGCACACACTTCCAAGAATCAAGGCTTTCCAAGCCAAAACTCCCCATTGATGTTCTTTGTGTTAAAATTTTTTGTATAATACTATTTTCTTCAATTTTGGCATTTCACTCAATAATTTCCCAAATCATTCGGCATGCCTTTTTTGAATTATTATAGCCGAAGGTGCCCTTCACCTACGGTACTGTTTCATTGAAATTCAAATGGATATAGCATGTTAAAGTTCAAAAACATATTTTCTAACTATATGGAGTACTTTGAACACGTTCAGAGAACTAGTGTAAAATAAAAAAAACGAGTGGAGAAATCAATATTCGAATGTACTTGAAAAACGAGAAATAAATCAAACTTTATTGCAACAAAAACAAACCCTTCATATAAAAAAAAAACCTATAGAGTGGATTTAAATTCTTTAAAACACCAAAGGAATTGATGGAAAATGTACAATCTAGGTCTAATTGATTATTCTAAATAATATTGAATTCAAAACTTTAAAATGCTTTTGTTCACTTAATAAAAAAATTAGTGCTATCCATAAATAATATACACATAGTACTAAGAAGTTACTTTTAAAAGTGCTATTGACTGTAATGTAACTTTATGGATAATTCTGATACTTTAGAGTACGCAATTACAACTTCAGTTTAATAAAAATCTATAATTTATACTTATGCACTAAAATGTATGTATGTATATATATATAGTCATGGGCAGAACAATGAAATGGGAACCTAAAGGTGCGCATTGTGATCAAATTATTTGTCCCTAGGATTGCAAATAGAAAACTGTGCAAAATAATTCAAGAAATAATAAAATTGTGATTCCTTATGACTTTTATTGAAGATCACAAATATGATATTCCATTTGCAAATACATGCATGAAAATGAAAATGTACTTTGACATTTTTACTATAGAGATGTATATAAATATGAATATATATAAATTCACATGTACAAGCCGAACATTGGTTTTCCCATGGAATCCATGATCAAATATAAATGTTATAATTACTTACCTTTTCTTGGCAAGCAAAAGTAACATCGAGAGGAATTTAAATGCAAGCAAATAAGTTGATCATACACCACATAGCAATTTCATTGATTTCAAAGTTCCAAATGTTTTTGTAAATTACTAAGATTAATAAATCTTTAAAATGACGTTCTTAAAATGAACTATTAAAATTCAATTCATAGTTAAATGTGTGTCTAGGACACACATACACAGACTCACACATAACACACACACACTCATTTACAGAATTTAAGTTGACAAATGAGAAGAAGAATGGGTATGAATTAAAGTAAATTTGTCAATTTCTAAATAAAAGAATGCAACAATGACTTTTTTTAATCAAAGAATACCACTTTTAAAAGTCACTTCTCTAGTACTATGTGAATATTATTTATGGATAGCATTCAAATAATACCAAGTGCAATATATTCACTAATGTGGATTCAAGTGGAATATATTCACGAATGTGGATTCAAGTAGAATTCAAGTGGATATATATCTTTATAACTCCAAGTGAATTTTGATTTCAATGAAAGAGTATAATCCATTTACAATTTTTTATTCATTGCGAGCACTTCCGGCAACTCCAAGAACTTTTGCTCGGACACACTACTAAAGACAAGATTTTCAACATAAGTGAGTTGTATACATTTTCTTTTATAGTGTCCATTATCATTTATTGTTTGTAGTGAAAAAATGCATTTTATCCGAGTCAAATATTTTCACAAATTGCCACAAATAGTCAGCCAAGGATGTAGAAAAACATAATTTTTTCTACTTATATCTTTGACACTTTATAATTTTCACTATGTATTAGTTCTATTACAAGACGTGGTGTAAACCTTCTTAGTGACTGTGGGAATTTTCATTCTAAAGCATACTTTGTTCCCAAAATATTAAGGCATGAATTGGCATTATTCCAACCTCCACTCCTTGCACTGTATTTTTGAACATGCTACACCCCATTTTTACCTCTTCAAAATGTGTACAATAATTAATATCATGCTAAATACCATGATATTAATGGCCGTGACCTTGTATAGTGTAAAAACTGGACACCAAATGAGGTCAAAGTCCGCTGATCCACTAAACGTTGGGATGGAAATGAACCATTTTTTCTACTTCAAACACTATAATCTTCCAATACGTGCGCTCAAAGTTCTTGACATTTCATGAGCATGTTATTTATTATGAATTTATTGAGATCGTACGCTTGGAATTAGATATACAAATCTTTGTTTCCTTCCTTCATTATTGCACTAGATTTTACAAATTTGAAGAACTTTTGGAGTGAAATTGATAAGGAAATATAGGTTTTACATTATAAATAATAGTTGATGTAAATTGCTTTGAAAAAGTAATTTAATCCCTAGCGTACCGTGACAGTTTTACACCAAAAATACTTCAAACTTTTTGGATTCTAGTGCAATGAACAAAGAAGGAAACAAATACTTTGATTTTTAGTCCTAACCGTACAATCTCAAATAAGACTTGCAAAGTAAGATACTCTTAGTATTTCATAAACCTTGACCGCACGGATTGAAAGACTATAGTATTTAAAGTCATGCAATTGGTTTGTTTTCCTCCCTGAGTTCAGTGGAACAGTAGACTTTGACTTCACTTGGTGTCAAAAATTTTCACTACACAAGGTCTAATTCCGTTACGATCTTGTGAACATGACGTTAGTTCCTTACACACTAATTTTTAGAGGTAGAGGACCGGTGTAGCAAATTCAAAACAACTGTGCAAGGAGTAGAGGCTCAGAATTTGTTGTTTCGCAGTTTAATTTATTTTTGAACTTAATATGTTTTAGATTGATAATCCTTATGGTCATTAAGAAGGTATACACTACATATTGTTGTGGATAAAATAGGAAAGTGAAAAATATAAAGATATCTAGGTTTTATGAGGGAAAGAAGAAGTTTTTTTGGTAACTTGCCCGACAATAAGTGACAACGTGTGAAAATGTTTCACTTGGGTTGGTATGCTATTTTTCACTAAAGACAAGAACTTTTTATCAACGGTACAAATTGAAATAATATTACGTGCAAGTATTGAGAATCACATTTGATATAGTGTCATAGCAAAAGTTTTTGGAGGTGACCGAGGTGCCCGCCCTCCCTTTTTGAAATTCAAAACCCTATAATTTTTTCTTCAAATGTTGAATTTAGGAAAAATTGTTTTCCCACTAAGGTCAAAACAATGGTTCATTTTCTTCCCTGCGGTGAGTAGATCTGGAGAATTAGACTTCACTTTGTATCAAATTTTTGCATTGTACAAGGTCTAAATCTTTTACCATTGTCTTAAGCATGATGTTTTTTCCCACACACCATTTTTTAGAGGTAAAAAAGGGGTGTAGCATATTCAAAACAAGTGTGCGAGGAGTGGAGGTTTAAGAATTGCCATTTCACTTTTTCTTTTTTTTAACTACGTATGTTTTCGAATGATAATCCAAACGGTCAATAAGAAGGTTTTCACCACATATTTTTGATGTAAAAATAAAAAGTGAAAAATATGAAATTCTTGATTTCTAGAGTTTATGTAGAAAAGAGGAAGTTTTTTTCCCCCGTTGCCCGACAATGTGTGAAAATGTTTGACTTGGGATAAAATGCCTTTTAACACTAAAGACAAGATTTTTTTTTAAATTATCCAAAGAAGGAAATATTCTTTATATGTGAAAAAACTCAATGTCAATAGAAACTTTTGTCAAAAAATTTGGAGCTTCCCGAAGTCCCCATTTTTTACTTCAGTGGTACGAACATTCAATCCGCAAATCCAATTATTTTTCTTCAAATATCTCCACGTATCTATTATTAGAGGCAATCTAGTATAAATTTTTCAATAAAAATGGAATTTTTGACAAATTTTAGGTTAAGGGCGATAAATTTGTGCCACTACTTATCCAAAAGACTTGTTCAATGCATGCGTGGATTCCGGGCTAGTGGCGTACTGAAATTAGTGCGTATGTTGAACCGAAAATAGGACAACGGCAGCTAAAAAGTTGGATAGTGGATATCATTTCCCGCCCCCCAAATTCTAGAGCCGTTGGAAAGGAGTTTTCCCGCCCAACGCCGATTTTTGAGCTCCGCTTTGCAAAAGACTACCGTATGCTCATTTTCAGAAGTTCATTTCCTACTTTTGCACCTGCTGGATCCTCTCTTCTCTTTGTCTACTCCGCTCCGTGTCTTGCTTCTTTTGAGAACATTCATAGTAGTTGTCAATACTATATCTCAGGTTATTTGAAGTACGTTGGTTTTTTTTTGGCGCATCCTTGTGGAGTGCTCGATTTCTTATCAAAGGTACTTCTACATCATGAGATTGTTGTCTAAGGCTGTTCTTGAGCAATCGAGGGCTACTTCACCCAAGCCCATAGGCCGTCCGCATCACCGCGGTTTGTTCACACTATGTGTAGTATTTATTTCGTCGTCGAAGTCATAGATATCGGTGTAGAACTTCTAATTCACTGTAGAATTTGCATGCAATTAGGAGAAAGTGTGCTGTGAATGCTCCAACACTATTCATGATCACTATAGCATATCACTGAACTACTTCGAAACTAAGCATTTATTCTCGAGTCGAGGATAACACTGACTCTTGCCACTTCAGCTGTAGATCTACGAATCCTACGAATGAAATCCTCATTATATTTATCCTCGGGTCGAGGATAACACTGACCCTTCCTAGTTTAGCAGTCGATCTACGAGTCCTGTGAATGAGATCCTCATTTCATTTATCCTCGGGTCGAGGATAACACTGACTCTTGCTAGTTCAGAACTTGATCAACGGGTCCTAAAATTAAAAATCCTCATTTAAGGACTGAATTTTTCTGTTTGATTGAGATTCACAATATAGTATTCTAAAGTAAAACTACGTGGTCTATCCTCGACCCAAGGATAAACCCAACTTATGGAAAAAAAATCAATGCCAATTTGAATAATAATCAATTGTGCTTGATCACTTGAATGGAGATATTGCCTACACTTCTTTAATCCTCGAGTCGAGAATGTACCTAATATCGTCTATCATCAAACTGCTTGATTTTATTGTCTTCAATGTATCTTATCGAGTACTATGTTGTCTAATGATATTTCCCAGGACCGAGCACATGTGTCGCTCTCTTTGTTGAATCATTCAACTAGTATCCTCAACTCGAGGATAGTGTTTTGGATATATTTTCATGTGTATTTATAATTTTTCTCATTCATATCCTTGAGGCGAGGATACTCGGTAAAGTTTTTTGATATTGCCTTTGTTCATGAATGCTCTTGTCCAAATTTATATTGCTTTAGATATGAGGTGCTTATTAATTTGCATATTTCAATTATCTTCATTCCAGAACTAATGTCGCTTCAATGTGATGTCTTGTAGATGGAAGAAGACTCATTTGATGTCAGAAATCGAGTTCCACCAACCTTGCCTCCCGAAGCGCGTTATCCTTCGAAATACATTAGGGAACAACGTCGGAATCGGACTATGTCAGAGTGTTGATTCCAACTTAATTCCCGAAACTGGAGGTCGGCCACTTGGAGATGACCATGTTGCGGTTCTGATTGCTGAATCTTTAAATGAAGATGATATTCCTTTGAATTGGATGTTTGCTCTCTGAGCATGGCCAATTCGACAGGTCTTTCTTCGTAATGTGAGTTTGTACGATCAAGAGCAAACTTACATTTACAATGCCGCTCTAAAGGTATTCCGTCGGGGTCCAAGAATTGGTGTTCGACAGTATGAGAGCAATCGTCAAAGGCGAGTGCTGCCTTCCTCACCAAAGAAGGAAATACTCCTTTCTGCACAATCAATCAACCTTGTTGCGAGCATTGTTTGTTGTCCAAGAAATTGTACTCAAAGCTTTCCACGCAGTTTCTTTTCTGTACTTCGAACGCAAGTTCACAATGACATTGGAGGTGTTTACTTTCGGAAACATGTTTTACTTGATGTGCATAGGCAAATGCACATTGACTCCAATGGCAACCATGTGGTGACGCTCGATGGAATTGATGTATGCCAAGATGCATGGTGTACAATCATGGGGGTCAGCCAAGCCCACCGGTGGATGTCCACCGGTGTATTCTTCTCGTGAATTATTTGCAAGAGGGAGAGCTTCTCCTCTGTCTGAGGCTGTGCTTGTGGATGCTAATGTGTGCCTTGGATCCCTTGCGGCTCCACCGGTCGAACCTATTTCTGCAAGGCAATTACCACCAATTCTCCAAATGCAATTGGATAATGCCACAGGAGAGAATTAGAATAGATTTGTGTTTGCTTTCTTCTCCCTACTTGTTCATTTGGGTATTTTCTGAGAAGTACACGTGAACTTCTTACTTGTTGGTCATACTCACGAGGATATTGATGCAATGTTTGGGAGATGGAGTACCAAACTTAAGTCAAATAGCTATCCAACGATTCCACTCTTGATGAAGTCATTCATGAAAGCTGAAGAGAAGCCAGTTATTCCACATCTTATTGAAGAGGTGCCTGACTTCAAGGGCTTTCTTGATGGATATTTGTGCAACGGCAATGAGGCCCTTACAGGTCATACTAAGGGCCAATAGTTCAAGTTTTATAAGGACTCTGATGGTTTGCCAAAGATGCAGTACAAAATTCTTTGTACAGACAGGGATTGGTTGCCCGAGGAGAATGGAAGAATTCAGTTGTGGAAAATGACGGCAGATGGTAGACCAATATTGCCTCATGGGCAGCCACTTCCTCTCATTCCGCATCGTCATGAGAATTATGATGAGGTTATGAAGGGTATTTCTGGGTTTCTAAGTCTATGGGAATCTATGGCAAATGAGGATATCTGAGGTGAATACAGGAGGAAGAATGAACATATCATGTACTACTGGAGGGGTGTAAAGGCCGCTCTTGAGGTGCCATTGGAAGAATCGACTTCCCTACGAGAGGGATTTTGGCCACTATCTAGATATGCTCCGTCTATTGTTGATGAATATGATATAGATGGTACTTTGAGGGAGGAGTATGCAGAAGACCCTCCATTCATTGGACAACGACGTCATTGTCCGCCTCCATCGTTCCGGGTTAGTAGAGATGTATATGAGGGCAATGTACTTGCAGTGCGTTCAGCTGATGGGGATTTGCGCCCATTTTGGATTGCCTTGGCATTGACTAATCCACATCCGGATCGTGAACATTCTCATGAGATTAAAGTGCAATACTACAGTGGCCTCTAGTAAGTAAAGTAACCCCTGTGAAATTCTGCATGGGGATGTTTAGACAGTGCACCTCCTATCTTTAATTGGCAAGGTGATCTGGAGAAGATATTGTAGATTAAGGAAGCTAACATGCTGAAGAATGTCACAATGACTCACTAGCTGAAAAAAAATCAACTATATGAAATACATTAATAAATTTAGCGATTGACATCTGTTGCAATATATGGAGCCCTGAGAAGAAATTGTGTATTTTAATGAGCTTTGTGAGTATGAATTCATTGATTTCTTGTTGCAATGCAATGAAGTTGACTAGCTGCCTTGATTTTGAGCTTAAAATTGTTGCACATGCCTAGAAAATTTTGTTGCAAAACTTCATTTTGGTGCTTCAGTTAGTTGTGAAGAAAGCTGCTCAGTGAGTTTGAGTTGTGCACTGATTCAACACAACACTATGGCAGGACACTTTCTTGACATTGGAGAGCAATGGAGTATTGTAGGAATGAGTAAGGCTGGATCGTCTTTGAGCGAGATTTCACGTCGTGTTGGAAGACCGAAGAAGACTATTTCGTTAGTTCTGAAGAGATATCGCGAGAGGGGCTCAGTACAAATTGGACAGAGGTCCGGACGGCCTCAAAAGTTGCAGGCTCGTGATCGAAGGCATCTCAAGTATGAGCTTCAGAAGAGTTGTCGTGTGCATCTTTCAGAACTTGCCCATAGTTTGCCAATTCCTGTGTGCCAAACTATGGTACGGAAAGCATTGCATGAGCTTGGACTTCGTAGTTGAATTGTAGTCAAGAAGCCTTATTTGAACCAAAGACACAAGGAGCAGAGGTTGTGCTTTGCAAAAGCTCACAAGGATTGGACAATTCGAGAGTGGAGCTCAGTTATTTGGAGTGATGAGGCATCGTTTGAAATAGGTAAGAATTCACATCAAATCCGAGTACGGCTGAGTAGTCAAGAGAGATATGATTCACAGTGTTTAGCACCAACATTCAAGTCTGGAAGAATGTCAATAATGGTGTGGGGTGCTTTCACTGCATTTAGCAAGTGTTATATGGTCTTGATTCCTTCTGGACAACGCACTGCTGTAGACTTCGTCGATGTTGTATGTGAGCAGGGATTATTGCCTTATTTCTACGACCACGCCAACCATGAGCATTTGACTTTGATGGTGGACAATGCACGAGTGCATACTGCTAATGTGACAAAGTCTTGGATGGAAGACAATGGATTAAAGACATTGAGCTCGCCCTCAAACTCTCCTGATCTCAACCCTATCGATTATCTTTGGATGATTTGCAAAGACCGCGTCCAAAGCATAAACCGGCCGCAAAATAAATTCAAATGTGGGATACAGTGAGTGCAGCTTGGGAGAGTATACCAATGAAGATGTTGAGTGATTTGGTTGCAAGCATGCCCGAACGCATGAAGGCTGTTATTGATGCCAAAGGAGGTAGCACACGTTGGTAGTAGTTGTTAGTTAGTTCAAAAAAATTGATCCATCATCCACTTCAGATGAAGCATTGACCATGCTTTCCCTTTGCATTTCTCTGTTTCTACCAACACTTCACAGGGGTTACCTTACTTACTAGAGGGCACTGTACAAACCTGCATGCCAACGTCATGTGGACTTGGAAACGTACCAAGGGTGGGATTCTAGTAATGGGAACAATTGGGTAGAAGAATCTGAATCTGAACCAATCTGGGTATATATAGATTGCATTGTAACAACTTGGAAGCCTAGGTTCCGTGGGAACACTAGCTCTTCGAGGCTCAAAATTCCGAAATCACAGGTAGAAATAATCAAGGCATCTTTAGCTGAATATTAGATTTCAACAGGTTCTGTGGTTTTTGATGATAAGAGTTATCCTAGTCATTTGAAATAGGTGGGGGTGCATGTCCTTCTTTGAACTTGTGTTGTTTCAGGCTAGATATTGGACTAAGTATGTACTGAACATGGGGGTTGTCGTGGAATTGAGACGTTGAATGTTCGCGTAGCATATTTGTAGACAAAAATTATATTAGAATTTGTAGTTTCATATAGTGATGTATTGTGTTGCTTCCATATCATTAAACGTTGTAGTTTGTTTGTGAAGTTATTGATGGATAAATTGTGGTTAACATTGTCTGTTTGATTAATTGTGCATTTATCCTTGATGCATTGATACTTTCAATTAAAATAAATAATTGAATGTATTTCTACAATATGTGCTAATTTTTTAGTGATTGGTATTTCAATGACCTTGTTGTTTGAAACAAGTACCACCTCTTGAAATTGGTAAATTTTATTTCCCTTCAAATTGAGAAGACATGCATTTTGGGTGGCATGTAAATGAGAGTATGAGTATTTTATTCTTGCTATGATAATTTTTTTGGATGTAGTAGTTGGCAATTTCAATCGAGCTTAAGTCTCAATATAATACATAGTCTCATATTAATGAAACAGTAAATTGACTATAATTAGACACTATGATGAATTGAGACTCTGAAATGTCTCATTTTAATGAATATGGTGTTCATAAAGTATGAATTCATTTTCTCATTTTTTTATTTCTATACTTCAAATTTTAATCTTAATCAAGTATGGTTTTTTCACATTGTAATTATACTTTTATATACTCTCTTTCACGCAAGGCTCCAATTCCAAATTGTATTGTACTTCTGATCTTTCTTCATCGTCCAAAGTGCAATTTCCTTCCAAAGCCTTCCCTTTCGTTGCGGCTAAAAAAATCTTCATCTTCTGTATCGATTTCATTTAGCAATTCTTCTAGCATTTCTAATGGTATGTAGACATCTTCTAAAGACACAATCTCATCTTCACTAGTGTTTGCCCTCTCTAGAGTTGCATTGGTCAATGGCCTTGCAATATCTTTAAACTAAGAATTTTTAGGAACACTAGGCAAACCATACGGGTTATATGGACTAAAGTACTTATCACCTAAATCTAAAAGAATAAACATTAATGGCAAAATGGGAGGAAGTACTAGGAACTTTAGAAATCCTTGCATAAATTGTTCCACGGGTTTAGATTCCAAAATTTCTTATTTTAGTAAGAATTCAAAATTTTACTAAAAACAAATAGAATATGCGCTAAGTAATTGAATATTCATATAATATTCGAATATTTTCTATTCTCCGAGGCAAAATTATTTGCTCTCTACTCTTCGCTCTCCGCTCACCGGTCACATATAGAAAGCGTCCCTCCCCGTCAGATTTGAACTCACCCCATTGTAAACCGGCTTCTTCCAGTTTCAACCCTATTGTTGGCAGGTTTCCTTCCGCCACGTGCTGCTTCATCTAGCTTGAGGACAACAACAAATTTGTCTCTCCTAAAGATTGATCTTTAGGTTGAAAGGTGGCTGAAGGTAGATCCGGATTTTGTTCCGTATCCAGTTCTGATTCAAGAGATTTACTAGAACAGGGTTTGACAATCCCAGATCCACTTCGCTCATCTCCTCAAAGGGGATCGTGAAGTAGGAGGGGGCTTTATCACTCTCCTCCACGTTCGACTTCTCCAAAGTGTAGCCATCTGTTACTTTTGTTTCTCCTAAGTGTACCACGGTTACCCAAGGAATCCGGATAGTAGGTTTCCCCAACACGAACTCCTTGGCTGCCCAATCTACAATCACTTGGGCAAGGTACAACCTGGGTCGACCCTGTAGCATAAATAACGGCCTTCCCATGCTTACCTGGATTATGACAAAGTTTAGGGGGTAGGTATGTTTCCCAATCGCGGTTGGGACTTGAGATAGTCGTCCAACCGGAATCACACGAGACTAGTTCGCCATTTGTAGGACTTGATTGGTTGCCTCGAAGGAGGTATAACTCAAGTCGAATGCCGTATCTTTAAGCATGAGTTTAACTCCGGGTCCGCCATCCACTCGACCCTTCGTGATGATGCATCTTTCCACCTCCACATCTAACTCCGGCACTCTCTGATCTTCCGTTTGTAGAAAATTCACCGCTGTAGAAAGTGGCTTAAAGCTCCGTTGTCTTCTCTTTACCTAAGCATCTTGGATCTACTTTTGATAGTTCACGTTGTTGTGCAAGAGTTGTCCATTGGTGACGTTGGCCTTCTGATCCTTGATGTCTTGTATGATGTCGTATTCATCTACTATTACGATCGGTTTGATGAATACCGGAACATTGTTAAATCTGACCTTCCGCATTTCCGATTCTGCATCCGCATCCGCATTGAAACCGTTTATCATCTTTCTAATCTCCATGCTAATATCCTCGAGAAGCCGAGACATCTCCACGCCTTTTTCAGATGTGAGTTGGGGTGTTGGCACTTCCAGCCTTTATGGTTTAGAGGATTGGTCGGAATCACTTTGATCCGGTTCCGATTTCGAATCTGATTTCCGCTAAGAGCGTTCTCGATGCATAAATCTGCGTCTACTGTTGGATCTACTGTTACGATCAGACTCTCTACGCGTGGAACTTTGGGTGGCTACCTTAAAGACTACCCTATCTCCTCTATCCCTTAGTTCCCTTTCTAAACATCATTTATTCAGATTCTCAACTCTAGTTGTGTGGCCGTAGTTAAGTTCGGATTGTTCACGAGGTCGGGCCTCCACTTGCTTATAGACTGGCTAAGCGGCTTGGGGCTTATGGCAATTTGGCAAGGAATGCCTTTACTCATTACAATTTTGATAACAAAGCGCCAAGAGTGCCCCTTGTCCTTGTCCTTTATACATGCATACATTAGCATAGTGGTCCTGTCCTCCGTAACTAAAGCAAGACCCCATTTGCCTATCCAAATACCAGGGCGGATAAACCATATCTTGGCCTGATCCGATAGGAGTTGGTCTAGGTGATAAGTTGGTGCGCATCAGATGGGGTGGCAGCTTCCCTATCCCGTATCATGGCTCGATTTGATAAACAGAATAGTCTTCCGATTTCGATTCTTCTTCCGGGTAGGTGTAGTACACGTCATCCTATGGGTCGATGTAATGTGCCCGTTTTTGAGATCCTTTCATACACTTGCTGGCAAAATGGCCCGCCTCTTCACATTGTGGGCACCATACATTTTCCTTGTTGGTTGAGACAAGCCTCCTAGGTTTCCGGTTCTTTGCCAAGTTAACCCGAATCGCCTCCAACGACTCTTAAATTCCTTCCAAGACCTTCTCAGGAATGCTAGAATGTGAGCAGTGAGCGGTGAGTAGTGAGCAGTGAGCTGTGAGGAATTTGGCATCATTAGTTCAGGTGTCTATTACCACGTTATTTTGTAGATATGTATTTTTGAAAGTGATTGAAAAACCTATGGCCATGTAGAAAATAATGTTTCTAATTGAAATAATGGAAGGTATTATCGTCACATATATTATTTTTTTGCAGAACTTTGGTGACTATAAATGGATGATATTTGAAATGGATGAATGCAAATGAATGTAGATGAGAGTGGATGAATGATTCTATCCAAACAATTTGGCTAGACTAGAATAATTACAAGTCAAAATTTAATTGAATTTGAAGGAAGCTCTCCCATCATTCAAGACGGGAGAGTAATACATAAAACACGGAAGGGGAAATTAGGGATCTTGGTGCCAAAGTGCCCTATGAATCAGATTGAAGATCTTGCAATACACTGTGATAGGCAAACAACCACTCACACCTTTCAAGTTGACGACAAATGGGAAAACAAAATAGACAAAGGAAACACCTTGAATTCATAATTGCAGGAACTCTGTTCAACTGCATTAAATGACATGAATCAAAAAACATAAAGGATATTATATTAAGACTCTATATAGGTACTCCTATTTGTAATACAATCGGTTGGGGTTGAACTCTCGCGGGCACTGTTACCGCTATCGCTTGTACTTGCCTCCACTGCCTCCAAGTCTAAGTAAATCTTGACATTCTTGTTAAACCTTGGAGATCTAGGAAAACACACACGTGTTTTACGACATTCTAAAACACCATATTCATTATATTGGAAGATTGGGAGCCTCCTAAAATATTATATGAAGCTTTAGTCGACCTAAATATGCACATGTTTAGTGAATTTACACAACGAATTTTGTCTTGTATGTACAATATGGGTACATATTCAGCTCGAGTCGAGCTGAATGTGCTTAATCAATTTCTATTTGGTAAACCATTTATACCTTTCAAAGTCCTGGAAATCTCCTAATGTAATGAATATGGTGTTTCTAGTTCCCTAGCAACAGGTTTTATGTAACAATGTAGGGAAAATACCGAGCTTGGAGGAGACGGGAAGAAATTTAGTAACCTACTACAAAAGGGATTCAACTACTAATTAGCTTATTCATATTGAACTTAGCATTGAAGTGCAATAAACAAAGTGAAGGAGAAAACTTTGCTACATTGCCGTGTAAAAAAAAATATAGTAGGCTTTGACTTACGTACACATCCTATTTTTGGGGATTTTCTTTAGTGGCCTCTTATCAGGTATAACTCGAGAAGTTTGGTGCTTTCGTTTACGCTGCATTGAATCTTCTATTGATGAGACATTGAGGGAATTTATAATCTTTTCATAAATTTTGACATCAGCCTCTAACGCCACAAGGTGGCCGCCAGTTCTTTAACATGGATAAATAGAAGCTTTTGCAGGACAAAATCCTAGCATTAGTGATTAAGAAATGAGTAGAGTATGGAAAGAAAGCAGAAAGTAATGTGGGGAGTACCGGTGGACGCATTGCAATCAAGAACAACATCCCCAGGTTTGGAGAAGCTCTCTACGAGCATCTCAACCAAGACCGGGCTCTTCTCCGAGGCTCCTCTTGAGAGCTTCTGCTCAGTTCTTGAGGCGGTGTTGGCATCTATCAAATTGTGGAGGACTTCTTCATCAACGAGGTTTGTCTGAAGAGCACTTAGGGTCCGATTCTTCTCAATGAAGAACTTGGAGTCCACCATGTTCTCTTTGAAAGACATCTTGATGTAGAAGAGTATCAAGAACCTTTTTGTCTACAAAAATCAAAGCATAAGATCAAGATGTGAGGTAAGTGACAAAACAACTTGCAAATCAGAAAGGCTGCTAATACAAAAAAGGAAAGCTTAGTCTGAAACTTACATTGCATTAATGTTTCTTAGCAGACATTAGGGGCATTTTATTTATCCCCCACCAACCTTGATAAGAGACATAACCATACGCCTCCACAAAAGCATCGGTAGATAGATAGACCGCTTGATCTGCGAGATGAAATAGGAGGATAGCACCATCATCTTGAAAAGAGTCCCTCGCCAATTCAAAAATGTCTTCTGTCTACTCGTCGTCTGACTCATTCCAAGAAGGGATACGGCTGCCATGTAACGACAACTCTAGCACGGGAATCCTGTCAGGCATATGAACAATCATGAGGTTGATGCAAGCTTTCCTTTCGATAATGCCGCCAAGACATCTTTGAACTCCACGACCGGCCTATAGAAAACATAGAGACATAGTGTGAGGACATAGAACAATCAAAAACAAAGAAACATGGCGGTGATAATGAATTTGAGGATGGAAAAATATTTACGTTCTGTGCAAATGTTCGGAGTTGATGGTGTTCAGGGGAGAGTTGGCGATTGACCTCCATAAACTTGAGCATGGCAGGGATAGAGGTGCAAATGGTCAACAACTCCGGCACAATGCCATGAGTATTTGTTCTCAGATTCGTGATAGAGAATATCTCCTTAGACACAAATTGAACCTTTTGAGGGCAATATGAAGGATAACTGACGGTCAACGTCTCTGCTCCACTCTGAAGGGGGGCCACAACAATTGGTGGAGAAAAAATGCCCTTATCTTTGTCTTTAGAAGTGTTGCCGTCATTAGACTTTGTCTCTTTGGTCTTTTTTGTTGCTTGGGTAGGTTTGAATGCTGGTGTCTTTGTTGTCTTCTTGACGGTGATGTTAGATAATACCACTATAGGCTCCTCATCCTCGGCAGCGTCTAGAACCTCTTCATCAACCTCAGTAACGTGACATGTGTGCATGGCTTTCTCATCCTCCTCACTTGCAGGGCAAAACTTCCTAGAACACTCAAGGTTCCATGGGCAAGATGCACATTCTACTAGAGAAAATGCACGTTCCTGGCCGGGAGTGAACATATACCCTTTCAAATTCTTCTCATGCCAAGATCCAAACAACTTTGGCATTGACCGCTTGTCAATGCCTTTCTTCTCAAGGAGCTCTTTCTAAAAATATCTATTATAAACACTAAATTGTTAGACAAACATTATCACCTAAGATACAACACTTACAAAATCAAATAATGGATTAATTTGGAAAAAATCTATAAAGGAAAGCAAAACTAAGGATTAGAAATCAAGTACCGAAATATAAGTCTTTGCATTGCCTTGCGAGCTGTTTCTTGGCCCAGAGATGCTAAAATCCTTGAATATCCCCCTTGATTGCGAAAGGGGAAGTAATGTGCATGGTCCCAGACTATAATGCGGTGTTTCTCAATGTAATCCTCAATATTGTCCAAGTCATTTGCCTCCCAATCAATCGTGAGCTTTTCAGAAGAAATTGTATTGTTGACTGCTTCATTTGCAGCAAAATCCAACTACAATAACCAACAGGTGGAGTTAAAGCTGCGAATAAAGAGTTCTATGCCTTGTTCAATTGTTCAAACATTTGAAGAGAACAAGAAAAGAAGAAATGATAAAAGAAATTTGAAACCCGACGTGGATAAATGTGTGCAAATTACCTCAGCCCAAAATACCACTTTGTACAACCATTCATCAAGTTTCTCATCAGTAATACCCGGAGGTGGGGATTTCAATGCAACTCTATTCATCTCGCTCAAATTCCACTAGTGGAGCCACTGAACCTTGTATTTTGGCTAGACAATTGATGCAGACATCTTCTGCAACTTCTCAAGAGACATTTCGGGCTTGTCCAGTTGACTCTAGTGAGTATTAATCTGTGAACCTTGAAATGGCAAAGTCAATATTTGAAGTAAATTAAGAAGCAAAAATGGATATGGTACTGGGTCCACTTACTGCTTCAAGAAACATCGAACTGTTTGCGGGTTTGGCCACTGAAGCCAATTTGTCTAATTCTCTTCTAGATGATTTTACTTTTGCCGAAGATGCATCATTTATGGCCTTAGTGATACTGGCGGATGTTTGATTAGACTTCTCTGTGCGCTCCATATACAAACATCCTTCTTCGTCTGTAGCTGCTGCAATCTCTTGTTGAAGTCGGTTGAGGTTAGAATAAAATTAAGAAACGAGAGAATTCAAGATCATCAATTAACAACGTTGTAACGAGAAATTGACAACACTTACTCGATTGAGGAATCTGATAAAAACATCAGAGGTTAATGGATTCTAGGCGTAAGGCCTAGGTCTATTCTCACATAATTTATATTCTTCCTCAGTTAACAAGTCCTTGAACTCAGTCAAATTAAACATCCCATAAGTCTTCACTTGGTGGAGCATATGGACTACGTTTGTTTTGACATGGGCGTTTTCTGTAGACTTAATGAAGAAAGGCCATTAAAACAAATAAGTACATAAACATTACAAAGAGAAAAAAATTAAGAGAAGCTGATCAATAGATTGAAAAAATCCATGAAAAACAAGACTTACTTGTTAATGTCATTCATGGCGTTGATGAGGACGCCAGTACAACCGTTGGAAGATAGCAAGATGGAATCAACCAAGAAATGCCAATCTAGATCCTCACAATGCAATCAAGATATATATCCTGTCCAAGCCTGGTGGCGATGATTTCTGTCTCAAATGAAGAACATTTTCTTGGATAGATCTCTCCAATGCTCGTTACTTTTCAGCTCTTGCTCAAACACATCATTTGCTAGCACCCAATGATGGTCCTAAGTACTTCTAATCTCATTAGAAACATGGCAAGAAGATCCAGTGTCATTAGTGATTAAAACATAAAATACCCTATCACCTTCCCGATATCCATGAACAAAATCTGACTCCAAACACTTAACGTCTGACAAAGGGAGGGGTCGAACTTCGGGTAAAGGTATCATGCGACAAAGAGGGATCTTCAGCCGAGACACAGAATGGGGCTTGAAACGTAGAAGCTGAATGATGGAATAAGATTCCAACCTCTCCTTCATTTTATTGACATCTTCAGCGCGGTCGATGGAGAGCTTATCATCAATAACGCCACCCTCCAAATCGTTGACAAAGGCAAGGATGGCTTATCGCCATCTATACTTCCAACCATATCCGGATTGCTTATCAGTGATGTCAATGTAGATAAGCCAAAACGAAACTTTAGCAATCCCAGCACCAACACCAACAGCACCAAGGGGAAAAGCAAGAAAATATCAGCAAGACAAGACCCAAGGCGACCAACACCATCAACACGAGGAAGACCAGCAAGACAACACCAGCATGACCAGAGTATGGCGACCAATACCATCAACACAAAGAAGACCAATAAGACAAGACCAGCATGAAACGACCAAGGCGACCAGCACCATCTCAAGAATGAGCAAGATTACAAGTTAAAAGAAGGAGCTTAGAGGCACATCGGTGCCGCGGCCCCTATTCTGGCCACTAAGGGATCTTGTAATTAGAGCATGCACTAGGCAAGGGATCATTTAACTTAGAGCATGACCTGAGGAAGGTAACCAGCTACATGAACACCAGCACCATCAACACGATGTAGACCAGCAAGACAAGACCAGCATGACCAGAGGAAAGCAATCAGTACCATCAACACGAGGATGACGACAAAGAAAAGACCAACATGAAACGACCAAGGCAACCAGCACCATCTCATGAATGAACAAGATTTCAAGTTAAAAAGAAGGAGCTTAGAGGCACCTCGATGCTGAGGCCCCCACTCTCGCCTCCTAGGGATCTTGCAACCTACCACAAACAACAGTTTCAATTAGCAACCCAACACGAGCACCATCAACAGGAGCACCATCAACACGATGAAGACCAGCAAGACAAGACCAACATGACCAGAGAAAGGCGACCAATGCCAAGGCGACCGGGACCATCAACACGAGCACGTCAACATGTGCACCATCATAATGAGCACCATCAAGAAGAAAAGACTAGGAAACAACACAACACGAGGGCGACGAGGAAGCATTTTGAAAGGCAACCTATGCCATCTGGAGAGGGCGATCAGAATAATCAACATGATGAGGTTAGGATTAGAGACCTTGGTTTAGGGTTTAGCAATTTTGGCAAAACTCACCTCAACTACTAGCTGGCTCGGGTAGTAGTTGACAACTTTAGCTTCACGCTCTTGTTGAGATTCTTGAGATTCTAACACTCTCTACAAACTTTCCCGATTACTCGATGTTTTAAGCAAACGGTCGCCTTCTCGATCGACCCCATATTGAGATAATAGGACCTCATCTTCGGATAACAATATCAGCGTATCTCTTCCCCCACACTCATATCCTGATCCAATCTCCTCTCTTGTGTCCTCTAAAAGTGCCTCATCAAATGCAGCACTGCACAAAGTGGCCTTTGAATCCGACCTTCTAACCTTTGATCGCCTCGTCATCTTGGAATAATCTAGTTGACTCGGTGTTGAGAACCTAAGCCCACGTTTCCTACGCCTCTTCTTTGGCTCCTCTTGCATTTCTTTCGATCTCAAACACTACATCCGTGGCTCTGAATATACAACCTTGACTAAAGTAGTGGTACATTTTGCAACGCTTCAAGTCAACTGATCCAGTCCACTAAATTTATCCCTCGCCATGCTACACTTGTTCTCGATAATACATGAACAGCCATCCATAGGGTTGTCTATTGCGACATTGTGATAGTGACGCGTCGTGTCGTGACAGGCCCTCTCGTCACAACACAATCGGGTCACCATAGGGTCAAAGACAAGCTTTATCCCTACAAGAGGTAACTTAGTTACCGCGGGGTCGACGTGGCCGTCCTAGGTGGCAATGGGGTAGAAGTCAGCTAGGGTTACTCACTTTTGGGCAAAAAAAATATACTAGGAAGTATGTCTTTTTGGACAAAAAAACTTGTTTTTGCCCAATTTAATGGAAAAAAAAGGTTTTTCTTCAGAAAAAAGTATGTTTCAAGATGGATCTATGCATGATGTATCTAATTGGATAAGAAATCAAAGAAAAAATTAACATTGATTCCTACTTTAGGAGCTTTGAAGAAATATCTCGTTTTTTAGCAATAAAAACGAAAATAAGTTTCCAATCTAGAATTTTCAATTATAATATATGAACACATTATGGCGTGAATATGTTCCAAATTTTTTGAAGTATTTAGCTTCCTAGAACTCTCAAAATAAGTATATTTGGCAAATGTCATATACTTGTGACAGGTATATACTGATGAAAGATATACCTACATTGGCCAAACCATAAGTCAAAACTCAGCATTTTTGCGGTTCCTAGACTTTAAATCAAGGCAGTTATCACATTCCATCAATGGAATTCCAAGATCGGTCCCACATTTGCACTATGCAGCAAAAGAAGGTTTGTGACTCTTTTCAAAACCATTTGTGACACTATAAATATACCACCTTAGTGGACTTTCACCCAATGACATCCTACGTGTATATCATCTGGTTTACCTTTGGAGATGTAAAATTAAACCTTGAATGAAAATTTTGTGAGCTTGCATTTTTTGGCGGACAGGCGCTGATGGGGCGCGGACAGGGACTGCTGATGGAACTGCAGATGGTGCACGAATGGGATGCGGATGGCACGCAGATGGGCCGCGGATGGGGAGCGGTTGAGGGCGGGTGGGGACTACGGATGGCGGCGAATGGGGCCGAGAAGGGTGCGGATAGGGCGCGGATGGGGAGCGGATGAGGACTGCGGATGCAAGTGTTGCGGATGGTGTGCAGGTTGGGAGCGGATGAGGAGCGAGTGGGGACTGCGGATGAGAAGCGGGTGGGGAGCGGATGGGGGCAGGTTGGGACAATTGATGAGGAGTGGGTGGGGGGCGGGTGGGGACTGTTGATGGGGAGCGGGTGGGGAGCTGATGGAGCGGACATGGTGTGTAGATGGTGTGCGGATGGGGGCAGGTGGGAATTGTCAATGGTTGCGTATAGGACACCGATGGAAAGCGGACCTAGAGTGCGGATGGTAGCTGCGGATGGAGCGCGGACTAAGCGCAAACTGCCATTGATGGACCGCAAACTGATGGCGGTTTAGGCCGTTGTGTGATTGTGGATTGAGTTATTCTCTCTATATTTGTGAGGTTTTGAAGGGCAGGATTGGAAGACGAAAACATCGTTTTGTAAACACATTGTCTTTATTCAAAACATTAGGGAAGTCCACGTAGGATTTCTCTTGTTACAAAAAGGGATTACAAAATAAGTATACACTTGATACCATTAACAACATCCAACATATCGAGCAAAATATAAGGTCTATGAATTTATAATGTACTACTCATTGCGGAAGAAGTCCCATGGGGTCTCCAGGTTGTAAGGCGATCTTTTCAACAGGTCTACTACATGCGTGACAGTGGATCTCTCTAGTGGATCAGGTTTCACCAACTCATCCATACTTTGCTCAAACCAACGCAACAATGAACTTGGATTTTTGATCTTCTGGAACAGCTTGAAGAGCAATCGCGGTTGTAAATCCTCCTGGCCAAGTACCCCACCATATATGCCTCAAATCTATGGTTGTGCTTATGCTTCATTCCCATTCTCCTCGGTGATGTTGTCGTTTCGGGCTTGCCATACACACGGAATAGCTCGGGGGCCGCATGTAGGTATTTACCTCTGTAAGCTTGCACCTCCTTGCTAGATGGTCAATCATAGTTCGACATCTTATCTTTGCCTTCCTAGGATGCCATTCCTCAATCACACACCCCAATGTATACTGCATCAATTTTTTCCTTTGGGAAATGAAGCATAACATTGTTGGGACTCATATCATTGTCCAATAGCCGTTGAGAATGTATCACGTCCATGATGCACATGAGTGCCCATGCTAAATACACCCGATTTGTAATAAATGCACAATTCTAGACGGGCATCGAAGTCGATTCCAACACTTCTTAGAATGTCATCCTCATGTTCCTCTTTGTATTTTGAATTAATTCTCTAAACCGACACGAGTGAACTTCCGTTCCACCATAGAGTATATGACTCGTACGTTCTTCTATCAAGGAATCAAATCTTGATAATCCCCGCATGGTCCACCGAACACGCTAGCGCCTCGATTTATCATTTCTCTTGGTTCTTTGTCTTCAAATCCTCCTTCATTGTCTTCCCTGTGAACTCTATACTTGGTGAAATGCAGCTCACAGCTTCGATGCTCACACGTCGCACAATTCCAAAGCCACCTTCATAGTTCCTCCCATCCAGTCCCTTTATCTCCGCCTCTAATGGAAGCCACACCATCCCTTTGCAACCTCTAGTTGCAATTTGTGCAGACAAATCAAGTTCAATCCAAAGGACATTTTGGCTCAATCTCCCGCAAGGCTTGACTTTCATTACCCCCTCCTTGAATTTCTCTAACTTCACCTTCAATTCTTCCCACCCAGATATCACACGACCTTCTTTTGTTAATATCTTGGTTTGTACCTCCCAAAGCGTTACCACGGGGTTAAAAATGGCATTTTGAGCGTATTCCTTTACCCGCTCTTTGTAAGAAAAATGACGTCTATCTTCGGCGATTGTTTCTTTGTTAGCAACGCCCTTGACAATCGTTTTCAGTCCCTCCCCCAACGATTCCAATCCAGTAGCACCTCAAATCAAGTAGCGTCTCTCCAGCTAACCTAGGTCATGGCCTTTATACCACGATAATGACTCGGCCACAACCTTGGTCCTGAGAGGCTTGCTGATCTAGATGAGAGGTCCTTTGCCTTATCTTCCCACATCCCGAGTCCTTCGAATCTACTGTTTGTTTGCCCCGTCCGCGTCTTGTTGTATCTAAAGGTTCGCTAGGAACTAAGAAATCTGATGGTGTTGGTACCACATTATGTGAAAGCGGTGGTATCGATGAGGCTCCAGGCTCATGATCAACACTGGAGCCACTTGAACTACGACCTCCAAGGTTTCGATCCCCAGGGTAAAAGCAAGCTACACCAATATAAAAAACGTGTCACAAGTTGTTTTTGTAGAAGTAACGAACATTCTTACGTCTATCAAACAAGATGTACCTTTGTTTTTAGATTTCTGATGATGGAATGTTGCTTCCAACTTGAATGACATTAAACAAATGCTAAAATTTGGTTGGTTGATTTCATCTGTATGACTGAATTTGAGGGAGAAATATACTTGTCACAAAATACTATATTTGTACAAATATATTGTTTTTGAGTGATCTGTGATACGTATGATGATCAAAATTTGCATGCACATTGATAGGGTGATGTGAATGGTCTATCTAATAAAAAAAATCAAATTTTCAAATCCAATTGGTAGAAAACAAGCCGATCGTACATGGTTCAAAATGACTAAGGATTGGGTCGTTTCTTTAATGGATTTTTGTCAAAAACAGTGCTTCATATATAACCCTAGGTTGGCATATGGTGGCTTTTTTATAAAAACGTTTTTTTATATTCTTTTTTTGAAAGTTAAGTTTAAAATATATTAAAAATATACCAAAATATACTAAAAATATACCATGGTCTTTGCCCAAAATGGGTGGGTGTAGCATGCTTTCACCCCCAACCAACTCACAGATGGGGAGCGGAGGGGGTCGGTGAGAGCCGATGGGGTGCGGATGAGGAGCGGAGGGGGTCGGTGAGAGCGGATGGGGTGCGGATAAGGAGCAGACACGGACTGCGGATGGGAGTTGCAGATGGTAACTGTTGATGGCGAGCGCGTATGGAGCGGATGGGTGCGGATATGGTGTAGATGGAGAACGGACACGGGGTGCGGATGGGGGCTGCGGATTGCGTGCAAATGGAGAGCGGGTGAAGAGCGGATGGGTGCGGGTGGTGAGCGGATGGGGACGAGTGGTGAGGAGATGGATGCGGATAGGCGCGGTTGGGCAGCGGATAGGGACTGCGGATGGGGAGCGGATGTAGGCGGGTGGGGAGCAGATGTGGGCGGGTGGGGAGCGGATGGGTGCGGATAGGCGCCGATGGATAGCGGACATGGCTGCTGATAAGAGCTGCAAATGAGAAGCGGATGGGGCGGGTGGGGTGCGGATAGGCGCCGATGGACAGTGGATAGGGACTTCGGATGGAAGCTACGGACAAGGAGCGGGAGGGGAGCGGAGGAGGCTAGTAGGGAGCGGATGGATGCGGATAGGCACGGATGGAGAGCGGGAGGGGAGCGGAGGAGGCAAGTAGGGAGCGGATGGATGCGGATAGGCACGGATGGAGAGCGGGAGGGGAGCGGAAGGGGCGGGTAGGGAGCGGATGGATGTGGATAGGCGTAGATGGGGAGCAAATTGGGATTGTGGATGGAAGCAGATGGGAGCAGGTGGGGCGGTTGGGGGCAGATGGGGGGCTGATAGGGTCGACATGTTAAAGAAGGCAGAGGAGTTCAATGTGGCCTCACTCTTTCTTACTCATCAAGACGCCCTGATGCACTTGCCTCTACTTTGACGGCGGATGTGTGCGGTTTTTAGGAGGAGAAGTGGTTCTTCTGAGGTCCAAGATTCTTCCAAGGGGGGGAATTTTTGTCCTCAAACGCATTTGAACATGTACAAAAGACATTAGATATTTCAAGAAGGGTTTAGGGTCTTAACACTCCTAGGTAGCACTATTTTGAAGTGCACGATAGGGACTTTATTTCAGCACTACTTTGAAGTGCAAGTGGTTGTTATTGTTGTTGTTACTTTAGTTGAGCAATCATTTGGAACTCTCGTATCTCAATAGATAATTTGCCAAGATAATAGGTTCAAACATAATATTGTTTTGTGGTGCGGGAGCCCATAGAGGTTTCCAATAATTTCCGACGATGCATAGTGGAGGTCGAGTTGTTAGTTCAGCAAAGAAGCCAAAGAGGAACCCTGCGGACTTGGAGCTTGAAGTATATAAAAAACGTGATGTTTTAGGAGCACCAGGATGGGAAAGTGTGCGCAAGCCATGGGCTGCCACAAATGCTATGACCTATATTAAGTTTGCGCATCTAGGTAGATGGTGGCCGGAAGAGCTTCACAAGGAACATTATTCAGCAAAGGCTGTTACGTACCGCGACATCAATGACGTGGATGTAAAGTAGAGGTTCCTTAAGATTCTACATGCCATTTCAAACTTGGAAGGATGGCCCAAAAATAATATCCCTAGAAGTATAGCGGCATTGATGTCTGCGGAACATCAATTGAGGAAGAGGGTGGATTGGTCAATGCTACACAAACCTTATTGTGGTGGGAAGATTCTTGGACGCCCCCTTTCTGCAAAGAAACCTACAGAGATTCCAAGAAAATTTGTTCTTCAATTGTTCCACGAAAATCCAAGCTTATTTGACAACCTTGATAAATCATTGCCAGTGGATCGACAAGCACCTTCTAAACAAAAGAGTAGAGCGGTTAAAAGGACAAAAGCAGTAGATGCCCTTGAGTAATTTGGCATCCTGGATTTCATGCCAAGCCATTGTGTGTATTGCCAAGATGATTATGATTTTGAACTTGGCGACTTCAATGGGCACCTTGTTGAGCGAAGCTAGAGGCACAATATGTCAAAGGCACAAGTGTAGCAAAAGTTTGGGGGGGGGGAAACTTGGAAGATGATGTAGAAAAACTAATTCAAGCTGCAAACGAGATGTATCCTGACAACTCGTTTGGGTACAGCATGAAGATGTTTTTTTTATCAAACTATGGGATGGCATTGGAATCCTTAGAGGAAGGAGTTGGTGCACGGTTTAGGACCAAAACCATATTACAACTGATCTGGTGAGCGAGCAGTAGAGTCCCAGGAACTACGCAGAGCCTATCGTGGAACTACTCTAGCTAAGAACACCGGTATAGAGGACATTTTTTGGGAAGAACGCTACCATTGTAAATAATTGTTGGTGGCGGCGCTCGATGCCATATTGGATGAAGTTGCCCCGGAGGTAAAAGAATGGCTAAATGGTCGGGACATACCTCGATATTTGGAAATGGTGATTTGCCATGAACGCCATGGATATGGGACACAGAGTAATGTTTGCGCACAAGGCAGGGACTCCTCCAACCCTTCAAGACCGCAATTGTAATTTGCAAAGGTTTAGGAAAGGAAACTGGGTAATATAATCGGCAACAGATTCTTCCTTCAATTAGAATACTGAAAATCCTCGTCCATGTTGTTGCCATTATGAACATAGCGATATCATAAATAGGTAGAGTTGTAAATTATGAAGTGATATTATTGCCTATTTTGAATTTATCAATCCCTAAAGGACCAAGTGTCAAAAATGGGCTTTTTGAAAGTTCGGTCAGGTTTCTCAGGTGTAAATTTCCAACATTCCCCTTTGAAATTTTTATTGTAGGACATAACTAAGACCTTAATAGAAGAACAATTTTTCCCTAAATCCGCCATTTAATGAAAAAGTTAATAGGGTTTTGAATTTCAAATGGGAGAGCGATCACTTCGGGCAACTCCAAAAAGTTTTAAAAGGACACTCTATTGAATGTGAGTTTTTCAGTACTATCAAGTATTATTATTTCCCTTCATATTGTCCAAAAAAATCTATTGTCTACAGTGAAAAATAGCATATTATCCCAAGTCAAACATTTTCACACATTGTCACACATTGTCGGACAAGGTACCAAAAAAACTTCTACTTTTCTACATAAAACTTAGAGATCTTCATATTTTCGACTTTTCATTTATTCCACAACAATATGTGGTGTAAGACTTCCTATTGAACATTCGGATTATCAATTTTAAACATATTTACTTCACAAAAAAATTAAAGCATGAATTGGCAAATTTTTGAACCTCAATTCCTTGCACAATAGTTTTGAATATGCTATACTCCTCCTCTACCTCTAAAAATTGGTGAATAAGGAACTAATATCATGCTTAACAAGATGGTGATAGATTTAAACCTTGTGTATTGCAAAAAGTTGACACCAAGTGAAGTCAAAGTCTGCTTATCCACTCAACGCAGGGACCATTTGCTTGACTTCAAACACTATAGTCTTTCAATCCGTGCGGTCAAAGTTTATGAAATTTTGAGAATATGTCAATTAATAAGTCTTAATTGAGATCCTAAGGTCAAAACTAGTAATATTATTTCTTTTTACATCATTACAAACTATTTGTTTTTAGTGGAAAATTGCATATTAAACCTAGTCAAAAAAATTTGCACATTGCCACACATTGTCTGGCAAGGAATGCAAAAAAACTCTTCTTTCCACCCATCCTCAATTCTTCCTCCAATGACGAGGACATGGAATCTTGGTGACATGGACAATGAATTCTAATGACGAGGAAGAGGGAGAGGGAGAGGGAGGGGAATTAAATATTATGCTCTATTAAACAAAAAACACAAATAAAGAAGAAGAGAAGGTCGAATTTATTCTGAAAATACAAAAGTACTTTTGCTATGTTGAATCTATTGAAGGTGGTTGTAGTTATGTACATGACATACATTTCTTTGCAATACAAATTAATGCACCGATGAGATTAATGCACCAAAAGAACCCTTTGGATCAATACCTTCTACACATCAAAGGTCACATGATTTTTCACAGAATATGACAAGTAGATATATTCATTGCAACGCTGTACACAAAAAAAAATCAAAAAATAACATCTATCAATTTTTACTAAATATTTAATCAATGTCGAGACTATAGGCGCTCTATTGTTTGCTATCCGCATTGAGATTCACATACGCCGCTTCTCAAGGCATGCCGCATTATTTATCTTGGTTGCGATGAGGATGCATCATTACCACTTGTTTGGTATCCATGAGAAGCATGAGGCACTTCCATTCCCCGTCTCTGTAGGTTTCTCTCACGTTCTAGCCAAGCCTTGACTTCTGGAGAAAGATCGTTTAATATAACGTCTAGTGCCGCGGCCCTCAGTCGTGATTGATGGTACGTTCTTTTTGCAAGCAGGTCCTCTTCTGTACTACGAGCTTCTTGGATACCATCCAAACGCCAATGTAATCGATTGAATTGTGCAGTGGTGAGCGCCAACTCTCTCGATGAGTTGTAGTGCGGTCCGTCTCCCATTCCCGGCAATATCATCATTCCCTCTCGATCGTAATGCCACCCCATTACGTTGTAGAAAAATATCTTCAAGCCAAAATCCGGTGGTTGATTTGGATACATGCCCTCTGCCGCCTTCATAAAATTCTCTAGATCATTTAATGTGCCAGCTTCCTCATTCGTTGCAATAAGTTGTGCAGATGAGATGTTGTATCTCCAATTCCACTTGAGAGGTTGTCCAACATCAGCGCCAATGTCAAAATGTGGGAAGTCTTCTTGGCGAGAAACCCAATGCCTTGGCATGAAATCCCGAAGGCCAATTAAAGATATAAGCGGGCATGATAAGGCGTTTTGCAAACAGTGCATGTATGCTTTCGTATCATATCCTCGATTAGACATTGAAGGTGGTACAAATGACCACATGATCCAAGCGTGAAGCACCCTTCTAGGCCCCACAGACTTTGACAAATGGCACATCGCAATCCATCATTGGTCTTCTCATCCACGTGTCGCCATATTTTTCGGACATCTCTGATGCCACCAACCGTCTCGTGAATATTCCACCGGTGATCCTCTTCAACAATACGCCCCTAGTCAATGCTACCATTGGCCTTAAAAATTGGTGGATCTATGTCTTCCCAATGGCTTGGATACATTTCTTCTAACTTTGGTCAAGATGTGAGTAACAATGTTCTTAGCCTATCATTGGTTGTCCACTCAGCAGAAATCTTTGCCAACTCTGCCTCGTACTGCTTTGCCTTCGTCGAAGCTAACACTATGCCTAGCATCATGGTTTCCCGCTTGTTGTGGAGTTTTCTAACATTGCATTGCAATTTAGTAACATCCGCCTTGTATTTCGATTTTCAAATGTTTGCTTCTTGTAACTCGATGCGCAAATGGGCCATGTTGGCAACCAATTTGTTCTTCTCTGCTTCCAACGTCAATGTTTTCATCACCACTTCTCTTGCACGCTCTTCCATCAATGCTTCGTACGCAAAAAATTACACGTTTAATTCTTGGTATCATTGCGCCGTGCCATTTGTTGTATTGATGCGCTTGATTCCATGTCTCATTACCTCGGTTTGTCAAAGCCCGAGACGTTCACTTCCACCACTAATTGGCGTGTTTGACTCCACATCCATTGCATCGGTGTTGTGGATGCCAAGTTCATCATATAATTTGAATGATAAAATTGCCACCTCTCGAGCTCTTGTTGCAGTAGCTCATTTCTTTGGCAATTCTGGATCCGATGGCAACGGTTGGTCTAGTGGATCAACCAAGCTACTGTTGGTGCAAAACCATTCTCGAATCGGGTTCCTCGGAATGTCAATGATGGGTTGCTTTGCAAAAAGTAGCGGGCCAAGAAACTTCCCAACATTGCCACCCGCGGTCACCGGTTGGTGAATTGTTGACCATTCAACCCGCTTGTGCAACACACACTACGCATACACCATTGCTCCTATCCTCCTCGGAATACTATTTCTAGGCCAACGTCCTTGATGAGAGATGGCTTGTAAAATCTCTAAGAACCTCTACTTCAAATCCACGTTGGTAATGGCATTCCACGAGAGTTGTCTGTTCCGGCAATGTTCTTCATGAGATTCCTCCGGGTACCACCGATCGAGATGCGGGAAACCAACAAGGTTGAAGGCCTGCTGACATGTCCATGGCTCTGGCACATCTTCCCCTCCATTGTACGCCAATAGATTGGTGTTTCTAAATATATCCAACTCCAAAGGCGCCCTTTTCTTCGGTTTCTTTTAGGAACAAGCTTCCGCTCTTGGCGCATTTGGCTTCCTTTTGCCCACGTCGTCTCCACCACCGCCTTGCATTGCCATTTTTTTCCAAAAAAATCACCACCACTACAAAATGCTTCTACTCGCTATCCTATACTGAATGACTAAGCTCGTAAACTAACTATTCTAATATGATAATCCTAGCTGTAACTAAACTCCCATAAACACCCTAAAACTAACTGCACTTCAAAATAGTGCTATAATAACCCCAAGCATGCACTTCAAAATAATGTTGCATAGGAGTGCATAGAAATGTTTAAAAAATCCAATCTTTAGTAGATCTGTGACGTCTTTGATACCTTTTACTGTTGCCTTTGAGGACAAATTCCCCCTTGAGGGAATCAATGTCCTCAAAAGGACCACTTTCCCACCTAGAAACCCCAAATACTTGCCGTCAACAAGGAGGCAAGTGCGTCAGAGCGCTCGAGAAAGTGGGAAAGAGTAATGGTGTTTAATTTCACCCTCCTTTTTATACCCTAGCCGCAGCCCATCATCCACGACCTGTCCGCACTGGTCCAGTGCCCATCCGAGGCCCGACCCAAACCGTACGCGCTCCATCGTCCCTCCACCCGCTCCCACCCGCTCCTCATCCACTCCCCATCCGCTCCTCATCAACGCCCACCCGCAACCTATCCCAAACCATAGGCAATCGTAAGCCCCCATCTGCTTGTTATCTGTTGCCCATCCGCTCACCAACCGTTTCCCCATCCGCGCCCGTCCGCTGCACATCCGCGTCTTGTCCACATATCCTATTTCGCTCTCCATCCGCACCCATCTGTGCCTTCTCCGCTTCCTAGTTCCCCTGATCTGCCCCCCATCTGCCCTCCGTCCGCGCCCCATCAGGGCCCATCCGTGCACGCTAGCTTCCCAGTCTGCCTCCCATCCATGCCCCATCCGCTTCCTTGTCCGTCTCCATCCACTCTCCATCCACCGCCCATTTGCCCCGCATCTGCTTCTGAGTGTGCAACCTTATCTGCTCCCCATCCGCTCCCATCCGCTCCTGTCCGCTGCCCAAACGCTTCCACTTCTAAGTATTTGTAGGCAAGAATAGGTTTTTTTTTGTATGTGCTTGCATTGACAATGTATCGCAATTTTAGAAATTGGCAATTTTGAAGATCTCTAAAACAATTCCAAGCTCGGTGCTTAAAGACCATACGAGGATGGAAAATAAGAAATGAAGATTGAAAACCCAAATGGTAAAAAGACCGCTTATCCAGTACGTTAGTATGAATAACATATTTAAAAGTTTGAATTATTAATATCTCCCTAGACATACGCAAATAAAGCTCTTCCATCATACAAAGATGGCAAATTAGAAAGTAACAAAGTCGACACCAAATGGTTGAAAACAAGACTAATTCATTAATCAACTAATATTGTATAATCTTCTAGGCAATGCATTTTGCATGAGAATTGCCGCCGAACACACGAATGGGTAAATACCACTGCCAAGAGCTTGCTGACAAGCACATGAAGTTCCTCACATACCATCAAGGCACCTTAAACATCGTACTCCTCCTTCCAAACCACATGTGAAATTGCAAATCACTTCAAGAATCCACATATATATATTAAACAAGCAACCATTTCTAGGCAATAATTTTGGAAAACTGATTCGAACTGAATAGGCATGTGCTCAATTTGCTTAGGTTCGTTCGGTGACCACCCTCTCTTGACTATCTCAATTGTTGAATGCACAAAGCATTTTTCATCTTCTAATACACTGCCATGTTTCAAGAGTCGTGCTCATGTGTGTAAAGGTCTCTAACGCTCCGACTTCCATAGCTTCTAGTTTTCTAGCTCCATTGTCGTAACATTTGGTTCCTGGTTCAATCGTCACCACGTACGATATATACTCTTAGAAAGTAGACGGATGAGGTTGGGTTGACAATATGGTGATTTCGGTGTTAATAAAACATGGACATGGAGGTTGTCATGTGGAGTTGGTTCCCATGCAAGATCCTCGAGCAAGTGCCTGCGTTTGTAACGGTCCTTCACACTTGCAAGGACCGCGTCGTATGCCATGCCTGGGACCGCCTCATCAAGAAATTTTTCATCTTTATTTTTGTAATGTTAGCGCACTGCGGATAAATGTCATTACAGTAGTTCAAAACAATGGTGCATAAACTCGAGGTCCAAGAATAAAAATCCAAATGTCCAATACAAAGAAGACCTTGCACAATTTAGGAAAAAGAAAAAGAAAAAATACATGAAGATCTTGGAGTTTTATATGGAAGAAAGAAGAGGTTTTGTTGGTATTGGTTGTATAGAGTATGTCAATTTGATAAATGTGTCAAAATTTAACAATTATACAATTTTGAATACCTCTCAAAAAAAATTGAGCTCAAAACTCATAGAGAATACGAATTCGTAAAAATAAGAAATGAGAAAGGATAATCCGAATGGTTAAAAAGACTAGTTAACTAACATTGTGTATGAATTTTATATTAAAAAAAATGGAATTACAAATGTCTCTAAAAACATACGCAGGTAAAGCTTTGTAATCATATTAAGTTGAAAAATAGGAAGTAACAATGCAAATCCGAATGGTTAAAAACATCTTTGAATCATTAATATATACTACCACATAATCTAGCAACGTACACCTTAAACATCAATAACAATAAATTGCTAAGAAACCTTTTGATTTAAATTAAAAATATTAAAAATAGACCTCGTCGTACGTGTATTGGGAAATTTAGACATCCCAATAGGACTTAAGTTTGCACTCAAACTGTGGGGTCGTTTTCTTTAATGCATGGCGGATCCACATCGGACTTATCTGTGCTCTCTTCGTTGTCGGATTGAGGAGTACCACTTCTCAATTGTAAGTTATCGTCCCTAGAAATGACCAACCTCCTTGTTGGACAAGATCCCTCGGCATCACGTAACCCATCATCATCCAAATTCGGTCTTCCGTTTGATGGATCGTAATCTTCATCAGTAAATGGAATTGTACTACCTTGATTTCTTCGACGTCTCTTTGTTCCTCGTGTCATCCTCCCCCGTCTATTATTGCTTAGGGTGCTACTGGAGGCTGCTCTACGATGTGAAGAACTGTAGGTACGTAGACAACGGCGTTGTTGTCTGCATCCCAAAAGGAAGCCATTCCTCTTAATACTATTCTAGATCCCCTCCCACCACTTCGCTCGACGTCGCCTTGTTGATTTCGACAAGCAAGAGGTTGCCTTCGCATGCTAGGAAGTTGAACGCCACTACGCCTATTGGCTTGACGACAATTTTGTCCCATTCCATTGCCGGGACGATCGTTCTAAAGGGCTATCAATGAAGCACCAATCCCCCGTGTAGTTATTGCACCGGTTCTACCTGCAATTACATGACTACAGGTCATCGGCCAATGTGGGATTCCAACTCGGGAAGACACTTCGATCTCTATAGTTCTAGCATTCTCCATAACTTCATCAAGGGGCGCGGATATCCTTCCTATGATTGAAGTCGGATTACATTGTGGACTTGAATTGCAATTGCAAACCGACAATCGACGGCGTTAAAGAGATACAACTAGCCGTTGTAGGAACCTCCACTTCCAGATGATTCAAGATATGTTGCCCTTCATCACCAAATGATAGCAAATCACTCTGAGGTTCGGAAGGCAAGTCAACGTTTGCAGGGACCGCCAAGTTGTGAAGGCCCCCTTCATAGTCACGCCAAAGTCCCTGACCAATACAAAGTTGTCCAAACGACGGCCCATCATCATCTCCACTCATGCTCAATGGACCTTGAACATGTTGTGCTGCCTCGACTTCATTGAAATAAAAAAACCCCTATAACTCCACCTCCACCATCACCATCAGAGTTTTAACCATCCGAGTCCCATACGTCCTTGCCTACACGACGACCACCACCATCGCCATCATCGGAATCTCCACTATCCAAATCCAAATTCAAATTGTCTTCGTCTATGTCAAGATTACCTTCTTCGTCATTCTCGTTAGGATAACGTCCTTCCTCATTTGCATTGTCAGGATCTTCTCTGTTGCTTTCATCATCAAAATGCAGACCATTTAACTGAAGCCACTGACCAACCCTTGTTTCCCTTCGATGGCTTAGGAGCCTAGAACTTGTGTAAATGTACAAGAGGTCCTCCGCTTGACTATGATTTAGGCAATTGCGGGACTTGTTGTGTACATAGGAGTACATGCTCCAATTGCGTTTGCATGCCGATGTGGAACATACTTGAGCAAGTATGCCTCTTGCAATTATCTGCAATGCCTTTGCCCCACCTACCATTGCATCTCAGCATTCATGGGGCAATACATTAAGCACATTTGGATCCATTGAATATATAAATGATCCTCTATTTTCAATGAAATCTTAGTACTGGATGAGGACCCTTCCAAAATCTTCCTCACTCGAAACTAGCTTTTGAAGGACTTGATTTAAAATTGGTCTTGAATGCTCATTCTCATGCAAAGGGGCCCATCCTTGCAAAGAAGGGTTTAACATAGCTCCCGCCAAATGAAGGTCAGTTACCATAAGCCCCCACCTAGCGTTGAAGGCATCTAGTGCTCGTGTTGCCAATTCTTGCCCCAATTGAAACGGGGCATCAACAAACCCTTGAATATGGATTTCCAAATCATGCATAACCTTCTATCCAATGCCCATAGCAGGAGCATTGCCGTCAAATACACAAACGGTACGTACCACCGGCAACACCATGTACTCAAAATTCACACATGTATCCCAAAACCCGCCGGAGCGTATCACCTGCCGTGCAAACAAGCATTGTGTATGTATAGCTGGGGCATTTGTTTGCAATACCGCCATGAAAGCATGCCATGCGTCATTAACCACCATTCTCTCTAGGGCTTAGCAAACTTGGATGGGCGTTCAATCATGATGAAGTTAATTGCAAATCGTGTCTCATTGGGCATACGAATAGCAAGATCTGGTGATAGCCTTCAGAAGATTGCTTGTGAAGCGTGGTGGTTCTTATTGAATAATAAAAAAACCCTAGAATTCCTCATGGTCATTTTCACCCAATTTTCTTTGCTCCAATCTTCCAGTAAAAGATCCAAGCAATGAGCAACGCATCCTTGAACATAGAAATGGGGAATCGATTGCATGATGTCACGGCAAGCGGACGCCTTGACTAGAGCATTATCGATGCATACCTGGACAACATTTTGGAGCCCAAGTGTTTGCAAAAACGGTCGGATTTGAGAAGCAACGTTGAAGTGGTCCTTATTAATTCCCAATGTATCAATGGTGCCGAAGAAAACATCCCTTTCGTGTCTGATTAGACAACATTTAGCAATGGTCGATTCTGAACATTGTCCCAACCATCACTACATATTGTTACTCCATACTTTGATATAGAGTCAACCATCTTCTCATTGATCCCCCTTTCTAGATCTGTTCTCTTGTTAGTCAACAACTTCGTATAAATTCCGACGTCTCTCATTTGAAGTAAATGTAAATATTGATTATTTGGACGTAAAAATAGTCCCGTCACGATAATATCACAAACGTCATAATGACGGCATGACATTGTGTCGTGACATCGTGACATTGTGATGGATTTGGTCACCGTCATGAAACAACAGACAACCCTGGCCGTCCACCACAATTTAAAAAACATCAATGCAAGCCGCCATTTTAACCCTAGCTAACTCGAATTCTGCATCTGAAACTCCCATGTTTATCAAATCCATAGATAAAATCCAAAATATGCAATTGATAGCCGCCAAATCAATTTCTAAATTTACTTGTGTTGAATAAATTTCTACCAGATCATCAAACCGCCAAGAATCAGCCGCTTTTCAAATATTTATTTACCTTTATTGTTTGCAACGACCTATTAACACCATTTTGAATTTTTCTAAGATCTAATCGCCCATGCTAGTCACTAACCTTCCCTAATTAACTTAATCATTTGATACAAGACCTCAGTCACACTCTGTCATTCAAAAGAACTTCTAGCTTCAAATCACATCATGGCAATGGCTAGCCTTCGCGGTCTAAATGGCACGCTTCCCCTGTGTCTTCCACTAGATGCTGTTGGAGTTGACTGGGTCTTGGAGTCGATGGTCAGTCTCCATTTCAATCTCGTAAGAGAGTCTATTTGGATTCAGCAAGAAGTTTATGATGCCAAAGGAATCCATGTTGTTGCAATTGTATTGCAAAGAAAATGGAAGGCAAGGTTTCCGAATTACCTCGAGAATCCCGGCTCGAAAGTTTAGAGTATTTGGTGATCCCGTTCTAACCTCCTCTTTCCGTATTCCTGAATCAAGAAAATCCACAGTCAATTCTGCCTTTGCATCTCATGTGAAGCTTGAGTCCTTTGATCTTGAAATCGTCATTCTCAATGAGTCACCCGATGATGAGGTCCTCTCTAGAGCACGACCTAAGTACTCCTTCCTCTCACAAATTACAGAAACAATGCTAGAGCTACCTAAAAGTGGTTCTTAGTCCATTTTGAGCCTCCTTTCTCTGAAAACACGACCTCCTCTACCGCCTAAAGTAGATACATAAAATATTTTAGACTGCCTTAGGCAATTACAAAGTAGGCCTAGAGTGAACAATGATCTTAAGTTCCTAAATCTAGATACAATTCGATACGAAAAGGTCAAGTATCTCCCAGAAGATTTCAATGGTCATGTCCTCTTTGAGTTTCCCTCGCTAATCAATTATGCTTCTCCATCCATAGCTCGCCAAATAGAAGGCATGGACAAACGATACGATGGATATGTGTGGACAAAAACTTTTGCCACTAACATTGTCAATGGTTTTGGTCTCACCTTCAGATGTTCTAGCTGTGTTGGCCATCTCCAATGCATGAACGACTCTTGCCCTCGGATGCGGCAATCTGGCTTTCAAAATGAAACAGAGTGGGAAGGAATTTCCCAACTTGTCTTTCCAATAGGAAACGAGGCACCTCCAAACTCTTCGCTCGCGTGCCCGATCTGTGAGTCCCATCCATCTTCTCTTGACACATGTCCTTGCCGGATGTATTATGTTGTCAATAAGAATAGACTAGGTAGAGCATGTATTCATGTAGGAACACATCAACATCCTAGTGCTAAAGGCACATGCCGGGAAACTATAGAAAGAGCTACAGAGTTCCTAGGAAACGAAATGCTTAGAACCCCAACGGCCAATAATTCTGCCATTGCTCGAGCTGCTATTATAGAGTTTCTTTCGTTTGAGATCTTTGCACTTAACCGAGAGGGCACCCTAGAACCACTCCGGGTTACTCTCTTCTGAAGTGTATGGAAAGGTTTAGGATACATAGTTCATCTAATATCAAAAATGATATCTCGACCATGCGTCCGACTGCTATTAGAGGACCTCTTGACAACATCATTAAGTTAAAGTTGAAAAGTCCATATGCATATATCCAAGATAACGTCTTCCGAGGACAAGGAAGGAGAAGGTGTACCTATTTAAGATGTCTGAAGAAGGACCCGACAATGGTGTCGACCTCGTCAAACGTATGTAGCCCAAAGGAGACCCCCAGGACTCCTGAATCATGTTTGATCACGTCAAGCATGTCAAGGGCTCGACCAGTATGGCTTGCCACGTTTACGACACCAAATATTGTCGGGTGATGACCATTGCCATCTATGACATGCAAAGCAAAGACGTTGAATCGCAGAAACAGATGTGGATGTCCCTGAACAGCGTGGTGGCACGCCACGGCATCCTAAACCCTAACTTCAAAGGATTCATGGCAGACGGTGCCTAGGCCAAATCAAATGCTATTCGCATTGTTTACGGAATCGGTGACCCCACTATGAAGATGGCTAAAGGAGAGAGGTCTTGTCTACTTCATTGGGTTACATCCCTGAATAGACACACAAATAAATTTATTCAGCCTGAATTTCAAGATCAGCATGTTAGACTTTGCAGACAATACAAAGATGCCAAGACATCTCAAGAGGCGGAAGAATTGTACCTCGGCATCTAAGGTTGGTGGTTGTCATCTCGTGCAGCTTCTGAAGAAACAATAAGGGAACTCAATGACTGGCTCGGGTTCTGGCACTTCCGCTATCGCCAATGGGGTGGCTTTATGAACATGGTACACTTCTAAATCCCAAACCCTAAATTATACTTATCGATATTTGAGATCGCAGCCCTATCTACCGTTTAGATTTGCTTTGGAATATGTAAATCCTAACCTCTAATCCTATTACATGAACTATAGAAACTGGACATGGTGCAGTTGGCGGAAATGTCGTCCTGCAATCTTGCGGAGACCGTGCACAACAAGTGGCTACAGATGTCCGGCAAGAGAGGCACTTGCCTCTACGTTTCCACGACCAACAACATGATGGAAGTAATGATGCAGTCCACCAACTACTGAGCATTCATATAGGGTCAGGCTTCCGACACTAGGTCCCAGCTTGATGAGCTGCGAGACGGTCAAATGACCCGGTCAAAATTGCTACAGCAATCAGCAAGCTCCCTGCGGCGGAGAGGTTTAACACTAGAGTTCCCCACCTCGAATGTGAAGAGGTTTTTGCTCAAGTAAACGGAAGCTTGATCTTCCACCTGGTTCTGAAGTGGACTCCTATCGTCATGACAAAGTCAACTTCTACCACCCCCGTGTTTAGACTCTTTCAACACGAGCTCGCACTGAAGCCAGGACATCAACTGTCGAGATTACTCCCGCTGAAGTTAGGCCATCCTATTTTCCTCATGCCACCTTAGTTTTGGAGAGAAAATGCAATCCAAAACAATGGCACATTGCACAGTGCAGGAAGGTTGGGGAGAAATGCCACGGCATTTAATCAAGGCAAAAGAAGAAGGATACTCCAGCACCAACTTACATTGGCCGCATGACCGAGTATGTGACAAAGGCCATGATAAATTTTGAGTTTTGGTTTGGTGTCAATGACATTACGAGATGTGTTTACGGCAGCAAGTGTAGCTGGGTTTGGAATTAGCCCTCACTCCCATCTGTTTGGTCCATTGCCCGGGGCACTAATCTCATGAAGGGCAAGATCCAATTACTAGAAGAGGCCGGCTTTCAACTACGGACAAAGGATTTTGACATGTCTCCCGATGTCTCTTCCAATCCTCTCCCACAATAGCGGTTGCAAACAATGTCAGTCCAAGTCCTTCCAATGGTGCTACCCATCCAATCAAGCGATATGGCAAGACTATCAAGCAGTACGAAGGGGCTCCAACTGTAGACCATCGTAACAAGTGGGAATCAGCCCGGAACGTGAAGGCCACTGTAACGAATGTGATGCCAATTCCATATCCCGGCTATGGAAGAGTCATTGCACTTCAATCAGGTATTGTTTCGAACAAGAAGACATATCTAATTTCTCTTTCTGACTTGCCCTCCTGCACGTGTGATTATTTTGTTAGCATGAGCAGTGGTGCACTAGGCAAGCGCAAAGCATGGACAAACTACAAGCATTTGTATTATGTGTTTCGATACATTTGCAAGGCAAACTGTGAAGACAAGTTCATAGACGCTCCAAATCTTAGCTTTGATGAAATACAATTGCTGCTTCGCAATAGCAATCTCTGAGATTGTAGTTTTTTTGTAGTACGGGAAAATGACTTCCTCATTTCTAATATATGCTCCAATTTAAATAACAAATTGGAGCGCTACCTTGGCACTTTGGTACCAAGGTGCCCATAATCCCTCCATTGCTATTTTGTAAAGTCTATTGTTTTCTTTTGTGTAAAGGACGGAAGGATTAATAAGCTGAAAAAAAAAGGAACTACAAAAATGAATAGTTCTCCATATGGGCACTTTGGCACCAAAGTCACTTTAATCCCTCGAGGGCTATTTTGTAAAGATTTTGTTTTTTTTCAAGGATGGAAGGATTTATTAGTAGTTCAAACATGCAACTACATGAATGAACAATACTTTATATAAGCACTTTTGCACCAAGGTACCCATAATCCCTCCATTGCTATTTTGTAAAGTTTATTGTTTTCTTTTGAGTCAAGGATGGAAAGATCTTTGGCATTGAAAAAATTATCCAAGAGATTCGAGACGCTGGTGAAGTATAATCAAGATAGGACTGTTCGTTGGACTTATGGCATGCGCAAAGCTTATAAAGGCATTGCGCATTTCCTTGGCTACGAGTGGAGTCCAGACTGCAATTCTATAGATTACAGTGATACATATTTTGAATGTCTTTGCAAGATGTCGAATGTAGAGTTGGCATATTTTGTTCGTGAAAAGGCTGGAATCACTAGACTGTAGGTGGTGCTTCCTAGAACACTCCCTAACTTAAATGTTGTTGCTTGAATATACATTTGCATACCTCACAGACAAGGCATAGAAAAATCGAGGTAATTTGCCTTCAATATTTAAATGAAGCACTTCCGTGCACTCTATTCATCCCTAAACTTGTTCATCTACGAAATTTGTTCATCTATAACTCTGTACATCCATATTGTTTTTCATCTAAAAAAATCATCTTTTTGAAAAGATGAGAGGTATTTTGGTATTGAAGTGGGTGCCAAATCTAACCTTATAATTTTTCAAATGCCTGAAAGTTTAGTCTTGTAAGAGGCCATGTAGAACTTTAATGTCATTGAAGGCATTTTGCAGTCCACAATTTTAGGTTCACAAAAATACTATTATTAGTAAAAATTGAATCTTATTTTGGGAATATTCTCATTTTTTGTATAATCAGTACTAAAAAGAGGCTCACTGCTCATTGCTCACTACTCACTGCTCTCCGCTCACCCCTCACCGCTTACATTCTAGTGTCGTTGAAGACCTTTTTTGATTCTTCCTCCTCGATCTTGATTTTCACGACCACCATGCTTTGCTCCTTCGTAGGGTGCTGTAATCGATGTGTTCCTCCCCAGGAACTCTGAGCCTCGCTCCATGAAGTTCCCGGATTAGAGCTTGAAGTTCCAGATCCAATTCCGATTTCGGAACTATTCGCATCCGAGGTTTTTTGCCTTCTCAGATCGCTCCTCTTTGCTTTCTTCTTCCGCTTTTCTCGTTCACTTCTCCTCAACGACTTCCGCAAGGATTGAACAAAGTTTTTGTAATTTTGGGCAACCTCCGTTGCTCTACTGAAGGTGGTTGATCGGATTTGCCAAATCAAGAATCCCATCTCTTCGGAAAAACCCCGTTGTGGAAAGGTGTTTCCACTTGCTTCCAGACACAAGCACTTAACTAGGAAAGAAATGGCAGAAAATAAAAAACACTAGGTAGTAAGCTTTGTTTTAATAACATAAATAGGTCATAGGTAGAAATAAGGTTTCACTGCTACACATGCATCCTTAAAATGACAGTTCCGATACTCTTCCGGAGGTCCGGAAACCGGAGTACGGCGGAGTCCAGAATCGGTTGTTCCGAACCGGACGATATCCAGATCCGGTACCGTCATCATGACCCCAACGGTATCCGTACATTGTGCCGGATATATAACGCGTCTGCCAACAGGGAGCGCCATCATTCTCGTTTGTCGTTTCCTGCGCTCTCTGCTCTCTTTTGCTTCTCTACGCCTTTTGACTTTCCATCCTCTAGAATAGAAGGAGTCTAGAAACGAGGGACTTTGTGAGGTTAGCGCGTGCAAGGTTTCAGAAACAATTGCGAGGCGCAAGCACACTGAGAGGTGGGGCTGGATGGCAGGGAAGAAAGGCAAGACTCCAGCCGCCGAAAACCTACTGCTCGAGAAGATGGCGCGGGAGTGGCCAACTTTAGAGGAGGAGTTTAGGGTTTTAGAGAGCTACTTGGAGCTGATGGGCTGCAACGGACTTCTCAAAGCGCCGTGGGCATTCCATAGTCAGGCGATGGTGACGACCTTGTGAGGAAGCCACCGAACTAGTATGAATGACGCATCCGGGCGCATCGGGAAGATTGGACTGCAGCGATTTGGAGAGACACCTACGACTTCCGATAGGGGGTGGAGAAGGTGGCGGAGCACAACAATGACCTGCTGAAGGGGGAGTTCCTACAGAAGGCCAACCCTAAGGAAGGGTTTGTCCTCAGCAACCTAACCAATCCAGACGCCATGTTAGATGTCGCCTTTCTAAAAACCTATCTTCCATCTGGAGAATCCAAAGAGGGTTGTGGCGAAAGTAGCTAGTCTGATCCTGGGAGCGATGAGAGGAAAGCATACAGTGGACTGGGCGGTCTTGATGGGAGACCAGGTCGATCGGATAGCCAAGAACCTTCCCAAGGCCCGGAAGACAGCAACACCCGTCTCAACTTACGTGGCGCACATGTACGCCAAGAAGAAGATGTTGAGTCCGGATGAACATGACGAGTTTGACAAACTGCTGAGCATCCAGTCTTACGGTGGGTGGGAGGTCTCGGAAGACTCAAAGTCGCAGACGTCATCATCCCTACTCATCACTAGGAGATCTCGGAAGCAGAGCCTATCAGTTTGGAAGACTCCGGAACTTGTAGGTCTGAGCCAGCCTCCGGAAGAGATGGAGACCCAGAGCCCGACCGAGGTACCATCCTTTGGAGCACCACCGGCTGAACCCTACAGCTTCGATGTAGAGCCGGGACCAACTTTTTCCCCAACAATGACCGGCCGCATTCCGGAGGACGTTGCGGAGCTTGCCAACATGTGGTCTGGCGGGCAAAGATCCAGGAAGGTGAGATCAGGGAGCGGACAGCCATGATTATGGCTATCATGGAAGAGGTGGAGACAAACAACCCCGTAGATCTGCTCCCAAAACTCCAGCAGTTGAAGGCCAAGGAGGTCTTGGTCCAACAGCTAGAGCAGCAGCAAACCACCCTCACCTAGGCGAATGTCCGGCTTTGGAAGCGATTGAAGCAGGCGGAAGCTGCTCAAGAAACGGCCCCATAAGCAAGAGCCAAGGGGGAAGTAAAGGTCCGGACCACCACCCACGCCTTGACGGAGGTTCGCGCCTCCCTCGACTTTCCGATAGGCACCATCAACCGGGCATCGAGAGCCTGGAGAAGGATGAGAAACTCAACAAGGATAGATCATCCGATTTCTCTTGGACCACAGCCGGAAGATGGAGCAGACCTAGAGCAAGATGTAGGAGCTGGTGAAGAACCTCACCCTTGCAATCCCAAAGGTGCCCAAGGTTTCAGTTCCGGAGACAACACCTACGACATCAACCAGAGCTGGGCCATCCGGAACTCCACCCGGACCTGCAGGCGGAACACCACAAACGCCGGCTGGAGGTTTCAATGATCTCATTGGAACTCCAGATTTAGCTTCTCCGATGAGCTGGAGCGAGGTGCCCTTCCCAAGCACGAAGACCCTCCAAAAGTGGCAGAGTGTCATGCCCGAAGGCCTCTCATAGGAAACCCCTCTACCTTTTTAGATTCCGTCAAAGTCTCCTTCTCCGGTTCAACCACGGGCGACCCCTCCACTTCGCAGCGAAGTAGCGGCTGACATGGATGTCATTCTAAGCGAAATATTACAAGACCTACCGAACCCTTGAGTCCGGTCGCCTTCACCACAGAGCGGCGCACCAACAACGCAGGATCCAGAAACTCCTATTGGACAAAAAGACAAGGAGCCCGAGTCTACGCCGGAGTTGCCAACGTCTATTCCGGAGCAGCCACAAGCCACTGTCGCCGCAGAAGAGGTAACCCCTAGACATACGAGTCTTAGAAAGAAGAACCAGATTACTTCGTTGTTAGGGTCTTTAGTTAACTAGGTTAAGTAGCGATTAACGATGGAGCTCAGGGTTGCACCCGGCTATCAAACCGTAGGCTAAAGAATACCCTTAACTGGTTTATTAGTTGAAAGCGGAAAAACCGGATCTCAGATTCATAAATTTCGGACCTGAGATTTGAAATCCGGATTTTTAGAGATAAGATCTTCTTACTTTTAAGAATTCCCGGATTTCAAGCGGATAAGATAGGCTTTTAGATTCAAGAGTTTAGTCAATTCTTATAAGATGAGTTTTAGTCAGCTCATCATCTTGTTTTCTCTCATGAAGAGTATTTTCCATCTATCATATTTTCTCTTCTTGAACTTGTGGTGATGAAAGTTTTCTTTTCTGTGAATGAACGGATCCATTGTGGTTCGTGTATTGCGAATCAAGTTCTCGTGTATGAGTGTTGGAAGGGTTGCATTTAGAGCAACCCGTTGGGACTTGCATTGGGAGACCGCTCGGAAGAGCTGTAGGAAAGATTAAGTAGAGACCTGACAGTCCGCTAGGACTGGAAGTAGCCAGGAGAGAGGAAGGAACGTAATGCAGGGGTGGGCCTGGTAGTTCCTAGGGCACGGAATACCCGTGTGAACCAGGATTCCGGTTGAGGACGGAATTTCCTCTTACGATAGGAAAAAGCCCTGTGTGTATGTCTAGAAGGAAGTCTATTTACAAAACAGTAACACTCATTCAGTAGAACCACTGTAGTACCAACCGGAATGTTGTTGTAGTTTGGATCAACTTCTGTGTGACTACAACCGGATGGCCCTCCGAATGATGTGAGAGTGTAGGTCAAGCTGTAACAACTATTCACCAATTAGCGGAGTAGGAGAGTGGGTGTCTAGCCACTATAAGTTACGAGGAGTGGGTGTCTAGCCACTTTAAGTCATAAGACAGTGGGGAATCCGCTCACTCACACAAAATAGGATCAGTGGCACCCGGCCACTTGTTTAAAAACTTTGGAAAATACTTTGTCAGACGTTCTCCGGGACCCAAAAGGACCCGGAAACTATTGTAAGACCTCCGAAATCCGGAAGGATCGGGATGGTAGATTAAAGGATGTATAGGAAAGCTAACCAAGAGAGTAGTGTTTGGAAATTAGTCAGTTTTTACCTATTGGTTAGGAAAGGAACAATTAATCTCTGTTGAAACGAATTTAGAGCGGATACTTTGGATACATTTAGCTACAATCAAGTGCTATCCGGAGGAATACCTATTCTACGAACTATGAAACCCGCTACGTACCACTCCACTTGGATGCTTGGTGCAATCTCCGTGGTTAGCTTTTGGATTGGAGCCTTCATGCTTTGACTGTACCTCTTTACCAATTTGTGAGGCTTCATATTTATCTTACTGAGCCTTCCGAGAGCTCTTGCTTCTCCACCGGCTTCCCGGAAGGTTTTGAGGAATAAGGGGATTACCACTTCTGAGTTCGCTTTCACTTCATCCGTGAGATCTTTGTAACATTTCAGAGCCTCTCCTTTTAACGGGCCTTGGAATATTCTCCGCTTTGACTTGTCTCCTTCTTCGTTTGCGAAAGCCGTAGATTCAAATTCTCCATACCAATCATCCACGTCCTGCTGTCCATCTCCTTTGAATCTCTCGAATCAAAGACGAGTGGCAGGGGCCATATCTTCCTCGGGTGTTGCCTCTTCTTGCTCCCTAGAACCTTCCAAATCCAGATTTGGATCAGCGCTACCCGGATTTGCCTCTTCCCTTTGGAAGCTTACGACTCCTTCCGTGGTGACAACCACAATCACCTCGTCTAGTCTAGACACAAACGATAATGGAGAAACTGAGTTAGGACTAGCAATCCTTGATGTACTTCCTTTCCATTTCTCTAGTCTCGCTGACCTCCTTTTCTCCAAGGTCTCAAGGTGTTTCCGGTTCATAGGGTAGCGCCTTTATAAAACTCAAGATCTACCTCCTGTCTTCTAGATCACCTCTCCTCAAAGACCCCAAACGAGAAGTTTAATCCGGATTTGAAAACAACAGAATCCGGACACATTTATAGACTCCAATCCGGATTCCCTTCTAACTAGCTATTAAAATCCTCGGCAGCGGCGCCAATTGCTTTTACGTATCGGAATACAATTATGCATTATTTAAGTAAAAATGGACATTAGAATGAAATGTGGACTTTGAAACCTGGACTTTACTACGAGACCCAGAGAGCTTCCGATGTAGGTTACGTGGAGAGCTGGAGATAAATTTTCATAAACTGAAAAAGGAGGTCCCGAACCATGTTATGTCCAGACCGGGCGAGCTCCCGATCCGAGTTACCACGTGACCCAGGGAGGTCTCATCCAGGTGACGCTGAAATTGGGCGAGCTCCCAATCCAGGTTACGTTGTGACTTGGGAAGGTCTTCATCTACGTTAAGTCTAACCGAGCGAGCTCCCGATCCAGGTTACATTGTGATCCAGGAAGGTCCTCATCCAGGATACATTTAGACCGGGCTAGCTCCTGCTCCCAAATTTTTTTCAAGGAAAGCTTAACAAAACAATTGACTTGCTAATAACTGAACAGCTAACAAAACAACATCACTTAATATTTTGTAAATCCATGTTACATCCTAGACCAAGCAAAGAAAATAGACAATGTTCATGTGTTGCATCGAATTGAAGACCTTTAAAGAATTGAAAATATAAAAGGGAGTATATAGACATTGATGTATGCAATGATTTGAAGACCAACAAGGAATTGAAAATTTATTCACATAATATTGGAATGTACAACAGTGGAAACAAAAAACGGAGAGAGAATACCCATATATATTAGGTTACCTCTACATATTTAAAATAACGCTCACGAAAAATCTCCTACGCTCTCAGGATCTCCGAAAATAGTCTCAATCGGGGGCTCTCCTGATCCCACAGTCCTGATCGCGTTCACCTCTATTCTTGCAGTCCCCAATCAAGTGCTCTTATGAACTCGGATGCCGAGATTGCATCACCTCTACCTACTCTCAAATAGCTTGTCATATTGCCATTGCTGACATAGTCTCCGTCTACACTGACCATCCATATCATGTATCTGAAGATACTCCTATACAGACGTTGAAGATTGCAGCGGCAGGATGAACGGAAGCAATGTTGTTGCAATGTCAGGTATAATTTTCCTTGCATTGGGTAAGGTCCTCTCCCCATGCCATGACTTTGGAAAGTAGCATGCCAAGTTTCCGTTCATCAAATTCCGCCATGTGAAATCGTCAACCATCAATACGTGGTCCTTTATGCAGAACTCCTTTGTTACCTTGTCGTGAGTTAGCCTCAGTAGATCCTTCATGCATGAAGGATACCTCGCCGGCAAAGAACACTTATTTCGTCCATAAACAAAAAGGAGTTTTGTCCTTATATCTTCGGGGAGGATGACTTAAAGAACCTTTCCTAGGCGCTTGGCTTACATGGACGACCATATATCTACAAGCAAGGACCTCAGAAGGATTTGGAAGAATTCTACAAGACCAGGCCGAACTATTATGTTTTTCGGATCAAATTGCTGTGGATTGTGATTGTGGTATGGCTCAAAACAAAGCAATCCGTTGACAGACAATACGACATCTTTCTTCGATTAGTCACGGCGTCACTGTGAACATAACAAAAAAAGAATGTTATACACGATAGACAAGGTAATGTACAAAATATTGAGGGGAATCATAACAAAACAACTATGACATGGCGCTGTCAATTGCGTAAAAGAGCGTAACAAGCCCTGCACGTATACAAAACCGGCGTGGTAAAATTAAAATATACTAGACCACTTTTGTTCACGACGGAGAAGATTCAGGTGAAATAAATCTACAAGTTTGTTGGTCCCACGATTGAGAGCATCCTTTTACTATATTTTCACCTACTTTAGAGCGTGTAAGAACAAAACCATCAGTAAACCCGGAAAGGTAGGATGGTCCACTCTAGGATAAGTGGACTTCGTCGTATCATCTTGCGACAAGACTATAAGCTGATCTCGCGTCAATTTAGTATCACGTAGAAGTGTTGTGACCATATCATCCACATTGCGGGACATCGCACAACTCCATATGACCACATTAGCCTTACTGTGCAACCACTCTAGAAAACGATCGCCGTCCAGTCTAGGAGTGCAGATGTGGTTGAAGCCAGGCCTGTGAACTAAAAATCCATTTAAGTCCACGACGACAGTGTACCTCGGTATCCTTACCGTGGATTCTCGAGGTGCTCGGGGCTCAGCTGGTCGAAGTAGACCACTTGAAACAAGAAGCAAAATCCAAAGGTGAGCCATACTCTATCAGACAAAACATGGAAACTAGGGCGTCTGAAGTAGAGGATCGAGCAAGCACCTGATCTCCACCGAAATATTGGGCGCGCTCTCGATTACCACTGGATGATCCGGCGCGCCCCCGATCTCAACAGGAAGAAATTGTCACACGAATTGCTCAGAATGAAACATAGGCGTGGAATCTCACCATCAACTATTGACGCCGGATCGGCACGTTTGCTGGACGAATGACGCTTTGAAATGCTTCTGCTTTCGGTAAAAGCTGCGGCAGGCTTCGACACGCTTGCACTAGGAGCAACGACTTGAAGATCTTTTTTTGCATCCGCACCAGTGGATCTTAGATGACCAAGTGCAGATCAGGACCGATGAATATAAGACTCAGAAGAAATTGAACAAACAACCAAAGGCATGAGATACCTACCTGGGAGAAGGGGATTTCCTCGAGCAAGTGAGGAGCACTCCAAGGAAGACGAGACATCAGCTTGAATCACCACTCTTTCAGAGATCAACCCGTCATGTACTTCTGCAACGGCAGACTCCGATGCAATGTTAGCGGGGCTAAGAGGCTTCAATTCATCATCAAACATGCCTTCCTAAGCCCCTTCATCGACTACGTGTTCGCAAGTTGAATCCATCAATGAAAGATTACGCCCCGGAGTCGGAGACTTGCAGAAACCCTAGGTTAGTAAGTGCGCCGACAACCACCACCTCCACTTCGGTTGGGCCTTGCCCAGGGTCGGGCACGTGACCATCAATGGCGTCGCTAGATGAAGACTGATAAGATTGATCTACCTGCATCAAAGTCGGCCCGGACAAAGGAGACTCCACGTCTGCGGGAGCAGTAACTGCTGCTAGGACACGTACAATCCTCGCCGTCATCTTCGTTCTAGAAGCGACACCTCGGACTCTCATTGCCCTTTCATAATCAAATAGAATACAAATTGGCTCCTTTGGTGGGGATTCAGGCATGTTATACCACCTCTCTTCCGCCTCCAGTGCCTCCCACTCCTCATCCAACTCTCTCACCCTTCGTTCTTCCATTGTCTCCTCCCTTGCTTCGTCTTGCCCAGCTCCGCCAACCTCAATTCCATGCCCTGACAACATATCGAAGTGGATATCCTCCACGGAGTGCGGGGTGTCTTGGGTGGGTTTTGAAGATGGAGATACATCACGAGGGTCGGCGGCAGTTGGCTGCGTGAAGGACATACATTCAGTGGACGGACATACAAATGTCGACAATCATACCCAAAGCCCAAAATGATCGGACTGGAAGATCGGGTGCGTACCCGATCCGGACCATGACATCGAGGGCATGCCCAATCCGATCTGGAAGATCCAAAGCGCGATAGATCTGATAGACGACAACGAAGGCAAATCCGGTCCCACCGGCAAGATCGGGAGCTCACCCGATCCGGCCAAAGAGATCAGGGGCGCACTTGATCTCAATATACCAGAATATTAGAGTATAAAAATTAAACATTACAAGAGAAGCAGACGTTGTGGCAGACAAAGATTGCGTATTCAGAATGAGGAGGTGGATTGTACCGAATTCAAGGACGGCGATCCACTCATGCGGTAGGCACCGACACTCCGTGATGCTTGCAAGAAGGAGGACTACTGAAGATATATACCCTACCAAAGATGTATTACCACGCACTGCATCAACTGGTTCAAAGTCAATCATAAAGTGTTTAAGTCCATGGAAAAAAGAAGTTGGATTATATATTGCCACCAATGTGAGTGTTGTTCGGGCCAAGATGCAACTGTCGCCTGGTGTCATGAAATTGAGCGCTTGATTCGACATTGATCTCAGACGGATGGCGCTGAGTGAGGTCTGCTTCGTCAGCGGGCCGATTCAAATTAGGTCCAGGTAGGGCAGCGACCAGATTTCTAATTGGGGTGCCTCTTCTATCCGATCCACTGTCGCTGATGTCCTCATCGTGGTCGCCCTCTTCAGTATGCTTCCGTCGTAACTCCCCTTCCCTATTGTCGTCCTCTTTGTCGTCACGGTCTGATTCATTGTCGTGCTCTTCGTCACTCTCAGAGCCACCGTGGTCAGTGCCAGCATCTTCTTTTGACGATTCTGACAAAGTCTTCTCCTTTTGTCGTGCACTCCTCGGAATGATTCTTCTCTCTGGCTGTACATTTTGGGCAGGTGTACGTGAAACGACTAGGGACTTCTTTCTAATTCTCTCTAGCTTGGACAACCTCTTTTTAGCCGGCAGAGCCTCAGGCGAGGTAAGGGCTAGAACCTGACGAGCATCCCAAAATTTCTTCACATTGTCAAAAGCGAAGGTCTTGTCTGGTGCTGAGAACACAACCTCCACGGCTCTAGCGCCTTTGGTCTGCAAGAAAAGACTCGTTTCAAATAAAAGGTACATGAACAAACGTCGCTAAAAACTTCAAGAGCAAGAATGATAATGATGACAAATGATGACATCATTCTTACCAGGGATATCCAGGTAATCGCAGAACCAGCTCCAACGTTGATAATAACAACGTCGCAACAGCAAAGTACACCAATCAATTTGTCCACCGCGCCAACATTGAAGTTGGCACACCCGACCTGATCACAACTCGGTCCGGAAACGCTTTCAAAGTCCTTCGCATTCCACAAAGGATGAAACTACAGATCGTAGTCTCGGAAGTAGTCTCGGAAGCTTGCCTCCGCTGCGTTGCTATTGGTCCTTCCAAAGACGAAATTGAAGTAGAGGGGTAAGGTTGGCTCAACCGATAGCGGTTTGGCGAACTGCTCGGCCGGAGAAGTGAGGTACACTGTCAACGTATAATCCCAACATGGCCTTGAAGATAATTCTGATCTTTATCATTGAGCAAGTTCTTCAACACAACCAACCCAGCGGATGGATCTCCGGATCTGCACTGCCCTAAACACACCTAGACTTCGCGCTCTTCTAAAATTCTTCTTATCCTTGCTCTCCATTGCCGTGAAGCATTTCACCATCTCTTGCTTCAAGACGGATGGATCTCCGGATCCGCGCTGCCCTCGGTTGACGAAACAGTAAATGTAGATCTGCTTCAAATTCTTCGCGTTGAAGTTCCTTATGCTGTCGTTTGTCAAGATATTCTTTAAATTACCATTTTTTCTATCCAACGACTTGACACGATAGTAGGATTCCATTAGCTCTTCAGGTTCTTCTTTGGATGCGCCACGACTACCACCAACACTATCCCTCTCACTGTCCCTCAGCTGCTGAAACATAGTCTTTAGCAAGGGTGCAATGTCGTCGGTCTTATGAGAAGGGTTCAGATTGGCACTCCGCTTAGAGAAGAATAATTGACCACCCTCGTCTTGACTCAGACTGTTGTACCAGCTGAGAAATACATCCTCGGTAATCTTGTGGACAACAGCAAATTCCTCGTACTCCTCCTTATACGGTTCTTCTACCGTCTTCTATGGAAGCGGCTTCCCCTCAAAGTGGTGCATAAGCTCGTTCTTCAACACTCTCAGCCTCCTCTCAATTAAGCAGAGGTCCTTCAGACTCTTCAGAACAGCCGCCTTCTTAGGTCCCTTTGAGGATTTTACGGAAATCACTTTCCGCATCACCATGTCAACCATCTTCTGACACTCATCACTTGTCAGCCCATACATATCCCGAAGATCGTTCTTCATCAACGCCCGAGACTCCCTATTCTTTGCCAGCTTCGAAGCGCGACTTTTAGATGATGTCGAAGCTCCTTCGTCGTTGTCATCGTCATTGACACTCGCAGAAAGGACTCCTGGAACATTGTTCCAAGGATTGGGAAGTAGTCCGTCGATATATAACTCCTCGATTTGGACCCATTGTTGGAAGAGAGGATTCGGAACGTACAACAACAACAGTTTCGGCGCTCCACTACTTTTATCGAGATCTAGAGCCTGGTTTGTTTTCTGAGAAACATGCTTTGAGCTTCTCAACAAACGCCTGAAAGCATGAAATGAAGTAAGTTCAATCTCGATTGAAGAAGAAGATCGGGTGAGCCCCCGATCCTGCAGTAAAGCGAAAACAGGGAACTTAGTGAAAATGTTGAACCTCAAAAAACTAAATGGAATAGTACGACTTACATTGAATTCTTTGGTGTTCAGGGCACCATTCCGTTTGGGCAACAAGTTGCTAAGCTCGTTCCAGCATCTCCGAGTTGTTTGCAACTGATTTAAATAATTGCCCTCCTTCCAATTACCAGCAAAGTCTTGGTTTAAGAACTTGCTGAAGTACGTGAGCTGGTTGAATGACTCCATTTTTGTCCACAATATCGTGACAAAGTACTTACTGGCGTTGGCGGCGTCGCGATCACTGCAGCTACCTTCTTCGAGGAGGTGCCTGTGAGCTGCCACACCATGTTGGCCTCCTATTATATAGAAGTGTGTATACCTGTCGATTTCATCCCAACTTGGTTGTTCGTCAAAGAATTCTACAGCTCCGTCTTCCGTGTTTGGGTCATCAACTAGAGTAGGAGGTCTCTTTATTCGCATCACAAAGACATGTTGCAGCGTCGCGTTGAAGGAGGGAATCGTTGTCTTCTGCATGACTAAAGCTTCGACTCGCGACGGTAAAAGAGGTCGGTACATGATTGTTGGTGTTGGAGCCCTGTGCAGGTTGTTAATGTCGACAAGGAGATCCGGTTCATTTGGATTGTCCTTGATCTTGAAAGGGCGCTGGCCGAATATGTGCAGTGGGGCGAACCCCGTCTCGAAAAAGTCATGCAACTGCAGGAGCTCCTTGTAGTGAATTTCGCAACAGCGAAGTGGGTAAGATTCACAACTTTGGCCACTGTCATGCCCTCAGCAATTTTGGCTTCGGGTTTCTTCCTGGCCGACTTCTTCTTGATGGGATCCTCTGCTATAGCCGGAACGTCGCCTGTTGCATCTCTCTTCCGCTTTGGAGGGGTGATCGGAGGACGCCGTTGGCTTTCTTCCTCTCCCACGTTTTTTGCAACGACACCCGCCATCAACTCAGCCCAGACATCACACAAGCCACTTGCGTTGACACTATCGCCATCTATAAAGAACCCCAAGCTCCACATCTTTGCAAAGGGAATAATTCAATCGTGCGGTGGATAGAACTAAACCAGGGTTGTCATTACGGACGGGTTGAAGTGATCGGACAGGACAACCAGACGGACGATCCGGACCACTCGAACGGACGGTTCGGACATATTGCCTGGAGTGCTCCCAATAATTTTTTGCAGGTAATAATTTTTTATTGAGATATCCACATCACATTCAGACGTGTCATGCCACCGTGGCACTAGGGCAGGGACGTCTCCATGAGGGGCGGTGACGTCTACGCCCCTAGGCGGGGACGCCTACATGAGGGGCGGAGACGTCTCTGCCCGAGGGGCGTAGATGTCCCCGCCCCTCATGTAGGCGTCCCTGCCCCTGCATCATTGAGCGGAGAGACCTTAATGTCAGGAATCAAAATATGTTATTACAGTATTCGTTTCACGATATAACAACAATTCCCTAATCTCATACTTCCAAACGAAGTAATATTGGCACTAGTTATCAAAAAAATATTTTTCTCTCCTAGCTTCTTCTATGAATTATCACAACTCTCTTGATTTCAGATACATACACGTAGTTACTTTTCTTGTCCTTTAGTTATTCAAATGGCCCGATCTGCGCACTACTTTGGTGGACGGGCCACGCATAACCGCATCTCGAAGGACGATATCATCATCATCTGGTGCCTCATCGCAATCTGGACGGTTGTCATCATCAACTCCTTCATCGCTCTCATCTTCGAATTCTCCATTGCTACCATCCGTAGTCCAAAAGCCCTCTATTTCAGAGTTGTCATTGCGAAGCTCTACGATTGTTTCACATTCACATCGCGAGCGTCTGAATCTCTTTTGTCGATGTGGATGAGGATCATCGCCGTCGGAATTTATGGTTGAGCCGCTGGTAGGACGAATTGCTCGAATCGGAACAACAAACGCCGGAGTTGTTGAAGAGCGTCCTGGAATATACGTGTCCAAAACCGGTTGTACAACCACGTTTGGATCTCGTGCCCCTATTCCAAAGAGGGGACGTCTACGATGCCTTGAGGAAGATGCTTCGCCGTTGTTTCTTCCTTCACGGCCTCTAGCCGCTCCACGGCCTCTAGACCCTCCACGAGCATTAGTTCTTGCACTCGGTTTTATATATTGACCCATTGGATGAAGAGGCGTCCTTGTAGAAGCCAAAGGGGGTCTGCCATTTCTGGTAGTAGTAGCGGAAGTGTTTAGACCCATCCCCTCAACGTCTACACTTTGTTGGAAAGGTCCATACATGGCATTTGCCGTTCTAGGAGAAGAGGAATTCCGGGAAGGCGGCGTTGGTACATTCTGGTCATTGATAACCGTAGGCAACACCACAACCGGAGATGGTTGTGGCTCAAGGTCCTCTGTGAATGCAAAAGCATCATCCGGGTCTACATATTCCGGGTCAAAACGCTTTCGCAGATTAACAACCCTTTCATTTCTTCGAGTCGTCCCTACAATTGTTGTGTTTACAACATTTGCGTTAGAGTCTCCTTGAACGACTCCAGTGCTATGAAATGATGCACCCATTCCAATAGGGCTCTCTTGGCCATACCGGTTTTCAACTGATGCTTGGTTGTTTCGAGTCGCAGTATTTACTGCGTTCTCTCCCGCTCCGTTGTTGTCGCCATCTCCATTTCCACCACCATAGTCTGATGGGGAATTGTCCTCGTCGCGAACATTCCCGACATTGCCCCCCCCCCCGTTTCAGGCTCTTCAAGGTTAGTCACATTTGAGATGTCGCTCTTTGAGGAAGTAGACAAAGGTTGCATTTCATGAATGCCCTCATTTTGATGAAAATGAGGCGAAGGACTGCGACGAGGACTTTGATTCCAAGGTCCCCAACGACCTTGAGCCAATTCTTCTTCCACATCGTCATCATCTCCGTAATAGTTTCTCGTTTCCTCAAGGTGATCGGCGCCTTCTGCCAAAAGATTAGAGTGTCCACGGTACTCAAGCGGAGAGCAGGGAGCTGCCATATTGTGCTCCTCCTCTTCTTCGGCTATCAACACATCAAATTCATGATTAGGTTCACCCACCGGGACCGGCCCTAGGGCACCTGCGTCGGAATCCTCCGAGTGAATATTCGCATCGTACCATCAAACGGGATCGGCCCCTGGTCTTTATTACAGGCATCTGCTATTGGTATAAATATACACCAATGATGTAGCCTTTTCCGCCCCTAATCGATTTTGGCTCTTATTGTGGACAAACGAGTACATACTCCAATTTCGTTCGCAAGAGCTAGTTGAACACGTAAGGGCTAGAATACGAACAACTATTTTAGACAATGCCTTATCTATGATCCTGGCCCACCATTGGTGGAGTTGAAGCTTTGTCTGGCGGATGTCAGATGCCTCGGTAGGGCCATATGGTCTTGTGCCCTCCTCGTACTGTGTTAACTCATATTGGACGTCCTCATATGAGACTTCCAATACCTCCATCATTTTGCGAACACCCCGATTCAATGCTCTTTGTGCGATTCTGTCAGCCCTAAGCGCCACATTATCCTTGAGGTACGGATTCAAAAGAGCCCTGGCATAGTGAACATCGGTAAAAACCATTTGCCACCGGGCATCAAAAGATTGCTCAAGAGTGGATGCTATGTCAGCTCGTAGAGTACAGGGTGACTCTCTCAAAGAGAACACGTGTTCTCGAAATTATGCATCACGAGCCACGCACGACCCATGGCTGGTTCGCGGCCATCAAACACACGCAATGCGTTCAAAACATCCCTAGTCATGTGCACGTAATTCTGACATCGTTGCCAAAAGGCCACATCTTCGATGGTGAGCACTACATTACGCGCTGCACAATTTCTTTGCCCTCTCTATTAAATCTTTAAATTCTTGGACCTTCGTCCAATCTTCCAACATGAGATCCAATGCATGTGCTATGCACCCCTGCTTGTGAATGTGCGAGTATGTGAGAATAATATCATCCATCGCTCCAAGCATGTTGGGAGCATTGTCTGTACAAATCTGTGTCACATTCTTGGAACCCACCTTCTCAATGTAAACTTTCACTTGGTCCGCTATGTACCGCATGGACTTCTTCTCACCACTGGTGTCTATGCTCCCAAAGAATACGTCACCAGTGGAGCACGACATCATTAAATTCATGAGGGGCCTCCGGTGGACATCATCCCAACCATCCGTACATATCGACACCCCATAATTCTTGATTGCAAAACCAACTTTGGCTTCAGTCTCTTTCTCAATTTGCAACCTCTTAGGTTCAATCAATCTAGTCTTCAACTGGTGATATGTAGGAGGAGTATACTCAAACTTTGCCACGGATGTTGCCCCCACTGCATCGATGAACGCCTGATTTCGCGCCATATTAAAAGGCACATTCGCCTGATAGAAAAAAGTAGCCCACTTCTCATCAAGTTCCTTCCTCTTTGCAATGTTAAAAGCATCAAGCATCCGTTGTTGATGTAGTTGCCCAGATCTAGTGGAATTCGAGGCGGCAAGACCACCCGACATATGTGAAGGGTTGTTTCCTTCAGAGAGATTAGGCATTCCTTTCCAAGGCCCACTTGTTACCCCACCCGCCACATTATTTTGAGCGTCGGATTGGCTTGAAGTGTCAGTAGTTGGTGCCCTCGATGGACCACTTGGGCCTGAATCTCCGCCATACATGTCCCCGCTCGTCATTCGTTGTGGAACAATGTTTCCACAATTGGCAAATCGACTTCGCACATAGGGAGGTAGGCTACGACAAATCGACCTCTCTGACTTGGCGCCATATCCAAAGTGAGCAAACGCACGCTCACGTTTGTAGCTAAAAGTATAGTTACAGAAAACAAAACTCACTTTGCCCCCGTTGTCACCAAAATTGTACCAAGGTTCCCATTCTTTTGTTTGCTTCCTTTGACTTCCCATTGCATTCACGGCTTATGCCAAATAATGTGCAAGTCCCGTCTTAGCCAAAATACGGGGCTAGTTATAGTATAGAATCGGGTGAAAATATGAGGTCTGATAGCGCAGGTGCACTGCTTGAACCAATTTTTACATCACCTCAGCCGCACACCAGTGCCGCCTGCCACCCAAGTAGACTCGCAAGGAGCTCAAACAAAATTGAGGTCCAAGGAATAGAGGCCAAGGTGACAAGCCTGAGGACAATTGGCCTTCCCCGAACCTTTTATACACGAGCCGAGAACGGGTGGGACCTGACGCGCCAAGGGCAAGGATGTCTCTGTGCACGGGCGCAGATGTCCCCGCCCTTACCCGGGCACGGGCGGGGTCGTCTCCTCAACAGAGGAAAAGGAGGCCTTTGGGGCATTTTGGGTGCTTAGGCACTCCTCCTCTCCATGAGGAGGGAGGAGATTTTTATAAAGGGTACCTTATTTTTGGTTCCGACAAGATTGCGACGCACTTAAAATAAGAAGCAGATTATATCTATAAAGGAAGGCTTTCGGGAAAGTACTACTTTTGTCCTTTGACCGCATGCTCTCCAATAATGAACACCTTTATTAGCTCCCTTCTAGATCAAGTAGTGAATAGCATGGGAGCTATGCATGTCCCCATCCATAAGGGGTAGTATAAGCCTCTAGTAGAATGTAATGTGCAAGTTCTCTAAATAAATAATTTAAACACAATTGCCCCACAAAAGAAAAGGAATGTACCACATACCATTAAAGAAAAAAATAAACCAAGTAGTGAATAGTATGGGAGCTATGCAAGTCCCCATCCATAACGGGTAGTATTAGCCCCTAGTAAAATGTAATGTGCAAGTTCTCTAAATAAATAATTTAAACACAGTTGCCTCACAAAAGATTAGGAATGTACCACATACCATTAAAGAAAAAATAAATCAAGTAGTAAATAGCATGGGAGCTATGCAAGTTCCCATCCATAACAGGTAGTATAAGCCTCTAGTAGAATGTAATGTGCAAGTTCTCTGAATAAATTGTACCATTACAAACAAAAAGGATATTAAAAATCATATAATGTTTAGAGCAAAAGTATTGTTCACAAAATTGATTTGCTACGTCCTAAACCTTTAAATACTCCTAGTCACTAATAACGTTGGTGAAGGGCTCGTTCGGTCCTCCTCAGCCTACCACGTCCTTGTGCCTTTTCGCTCGCGACTTGGACGTGGGTTCCGTCGGAGTCAGCATCTGAACTCGACATGTCAGTATCATAGCTAGGTGTGTCGTCCATCACAGTCATGAACTTGCCCAATCCACCTTCCGAATATTTGTGCCATCCCATTGGAATTATTCCATATTCTGGGCTAGGAAATTTTACCTTCCCCGGCATCAACTTCAAATTGGACCAATCCACTCTCTTGCCCAACTTCACCTCCGCATGAACACCCCGCGCAATGAAGAGATTTACTTCGTTGCGTTTGACGAATGGGACGTCATACAACACCTGGTAAACTTCGATGCATCGGTTTTTAAACGCCTCGTCGACGCAATGTTTCAAGTTTGCCTTGTGGAAGCGCCGGTGATAGTTGTGTCGCGCCTCTGGGAAAGCCTTGTCAATGTGGCATCACTCGATGTAGTTCGCGCAATCATCAAAACTCCATGGCTCCACTACGTCCTCCCAACCTCGAAAAGCCAACTTCTCGGGATTACGAAGAACGTGCAACCGCTTTCGATGGGCGTTCCCCGCTGGTGCACGGGTCTTGTCTCGCTCCTCCTTGGCCAATTGTCCGAGTGAAGACATGGTGTACACGTGTGAATGCAAAATTCTAGCGTGGATGGATGAATGAGACCTCGCACAACGCCAACATCCAGCTCAATGAAGAGATGGTGGATAGGAGTATGCGAGGCGGGGACAAATGAGGAGTCCCTCCATTAAAATAGTAATCCGGTAGGGGTGGAGACGTCTCCGCTCCTACACTGGTGGACGGGGACGTCCTCGTCCCTGCCTCGGTAGCGGCGGGGACGTCTCCGCCCCACCAGGGCAGGGGCGGGGACGTTTGTTTGTAAACTAGGGGGGGATTCCTTTCCACAAAACTCATGAAGGAGGCGTTTGAGGCCACTCTTGCTTGGCCGAGGCACTCCTCATCTCCATGAGGCGGGTGCACAATTAAATATGGGGTGTTTTATTTTTGGTTCCGACAAGATCCTAATGCACTTAAAATAACATGCAGATTATGTCTTTCCCTAGTTCTAGGGAGGAAGGCGAAATGGAAAGTACAACTTTTGTACTTTGACGGCATGCTCTCCAATAAGGAACACCTTTATTAGCTCCCTATTAGTTTTGGAGCAAACATAAGAGTGTAGAAAATTATTTCCTTTCATATTTAAAAAAAAATTCCTTGTCTTTAGTGGAAAATAATGCTTCAACTCAAGTCGAAGATTTTCACATATTGCCAAAGAGATAACGGGCAAGGTACCAAAAACAAAAACGTCTTACCACATAAAACTTAGAGATTTTAACTTTTTATACTTTTGATTTTTTCACAACAATATGTGTTGTAGACCTTCATATTGACTGTTTGGATCATCAATCTAAAACATATCAAGTATCTAAAAACTAAAATGTTAATTGCCTATTTTTTAGCTTCCACTACTAGCATAGTTGACTTGAATAAGGTACACCCTTTTTCTACCTCTAACAATTGGTGTATAAGGAACTAACATCATCCTAAACTACCATTAGTAATGGATTTTGGCCTTATCTAGTGCAAAAATTTGATACCAAGTAGTGAATAGCATGGGAGCTATGCAAGCCTTTCAATCAGTGCGGTTAAAACTTATGAAATTTTGTGGGGACATTAACAAAGAAGTATTTATTGTGATCCTACGGTTAGATGTAGAAATAAAAAGGTTTTGTCTCCCTTCATAGGCATTACACTATAGCCGGGCAGTTTTAAAGTGTTTTTGGTGCAAAAATGCCTTGGTCTTTTAGGGATTAAAAATGTTTGGAGGTTTAAAACTTGGTCCATACCATTTTTTTAATACAAACGCACAAATCCTTATGAGGCTTAAGTACATCCATAATCACACCACTATTATCAAGTAGAATGTAGATAGTACTATTTATATATATTTTTAGTATCCATAATGTAGTACGAAAATGGGAAAATACATTAAACGCTAAAAGATGAAGCACTGTAAGAAAAATGTCACTTGGTACGGCAAAAACCAAAAATACACCTAGTCAATATTCATCCGGCTATTAGTAGTGCCACTCGCCCATGCCTTGTTGTCGTGTGGCCCTACGTGCATATGTAGGTCTTCATCTGAGCCCAATACAAGTCTACGAGACGCCAATCGTGTTCTCCTCGCTGGTCCATCTTCATCCAACACGGCCCTTAGGATTTGGAATTGCATGAGTTGGTCGAGCGCTTGCCGTGTCCCTGGACTGTGCACATTGAGCAAGAAGTCCATTCCGTCATTTCGGAAAATTTCTTTCCACTCTGATTCCGATAATTGTCTTAGTTCTTGAAGGTCCGGTTGGTTAACGTCGTGAGAAATGCCATCCCCGTTGTCGTCTGTGATGCGAACTCCGTCAACGGCCCACAACCATTGCCGTGGATGAGGTCCAAAACGAAATTGCTCCCCGTTCTCGTCCCAATGGCCATTAAAGCATTGGTAGAAGAAATTTCGATTTCCTTGACCGTATTTGTCCTTTAACGGGATCTAATTCTTGCACACCCGGACAATCTGCTCCGGGTCCCTTTCCCAACCCCACTCGTTTGAGAGGTGCATCTTATCCAACGAGTGCATCGTCAGTTTCCAGCTCCACACCAAATCCTTTCCCCACATATGTGATTGATTATGAGCGTTCGTCACATTGAACTCCCAATGTGGGGGCATGTTTGGAACTAATCCAAAAAGTTCGTACAATCCCTCCTAAAAAAGGGCCTTGCACAATGAGCACCGCCGGCGTACAACCATCAAGCTAATCAAGCAAAATGGATGGTACAAGTGCTCACAAGTGCCTAGATGCATCCCACCTTCTGGACCAAATGGGTTAAGACAAATTGTGCAAGTCGTACCGTCGGATACGAAGCTCGAAGGTTGTGGCCACAATAACATGGGGTTGCCCTGATGATCGAGGGTGGATGAAACCTCATTTTTGAAATCCCATCTGTAACGAGACCAATCGATGGTTGTTTGCCCACCGGCGGTTTTCACCATTGCCATTTCATCCATCTTGAAAAGATCATCTACAAGGGCCCACGATGTCAAACCAAACACCCTCTCTTGGTTGTTTTCGGTATAGTTATTGTCGATTTTTTGGAATTCCGCCACCAATTGTCGGGACCGATCGACCGTGAAGACACATGCCAGCTTCCATTGATAGTAATGTTCTACCAACACATCCAAGCGACTTTGTAGTCTTGAATTCTCTTCCAGCGCTTTAGCGAGCTCTTTGCCGCCGTCACCCGCGGCACCCTCTTCTTTGTTGACCATAGCTTTGTCTGCGTTGGTAGGGGCCTCATCAAACGACAATGAATCGTCTTGGGTTGACACGTGTACAAGCCCTTCCTCCTCCCGTCGTGGATTCCGTTCTTTGGTGGTCATTGTACTAGCTTGTAGAGCAAGTCGGAGCTTCCCTATATCACGTCGTTGCTGGTCAATAACAATGTTTTTATCATTGACTTCAACTCTCAACTTGCGAACCTCATCGCGCAATGACAATAGTTCTGTCGTCTTCCCTTCCAATTGGTTCAACAAGGTTTGGATAGTGTTGGCAAAAATAGCACCAGTAGAGGCTTCTAACGTTCGATCAACAACCGCGGGGGATTGTACCTGAGCTACAACTTCATTAACGATATCGTTAACAACTACGTTAACCGTCTGTACCGCCCTCCTTCGTTTGGTGCGTGCTTACAAAGGTGTCCTTTGGCTCCTTGTGATTGGAACGTGGGATCCGTCAGAGTCTATATCCGTGTTTAAGGGATCGGTCTCGTACGTGTCGACCGGTTCAGTCTTCACCATCAATTTGCCTAATCCGCCTTCTGGATACCTCCGTGTCCCCATTGGAATCAAGCCATTCGCCGGAGAAGGAACTTTTATGCTATCTCCCATGGCTTTCAAGGTGGATCAATCGACCCTCTTGCCCAACTTTACCTCCGCGTGGACACTTCGCGCAAGGAAGAGATTTTCTTCATTGCGTTTGATATAAGGGATGTCGTAGAAGACCTGGTATACTTCAATGCACCGACTTTTGAACGCCTCGTCGGTGCACTTCCATAAATTTGCCTTGTGAAAGCGTCGGTGATAATTGTGTCGCTGCTCTCGGAAAGCCTTGTCGATATGACACCACTCGATGAAGTTTGCGCAATCCTCAAAACTCCATGGCTCCGAAACTTCTTCCCAACTTTTTAAAAGCCAGTTTAACAGGATTTTGAAGCACATGCAACCTCTTCCGCTGTTTGTTTCCCGATCGTAGTCGACGCTTGTCTCGTTCTTCTTTATTCATTTTTACCGGCGTGGCCATGGGTGGGGAAAATCTGAATAATGTATGTGATGCAAATGGATGAAGTCCTCACACGACGCCCACAACCAACTTAATTAAGAGGTGGATGAAGAGGGAGTATGTGAGGCGGGGACAATTAGGGGTGTGCACGATATTATATAGCCGATAGACGAAGCACGATTCAATAGGTTGCCTTAGCATGGATGATTTCATATCCAATTCACAATTCCTAAACACGAGACCTTGAAACCATCTTAAGCTTTGGACTAGGAGAATCCAAATTGATTATCTTCATATGAACTTTATGAAACCTAAAAGCAATTCACTTCATTCTAATCAATCAACTAACTTAGTATTGACTGAAATTCAAAATTTCAAAACACCATCTCAGCATATCAAGATGGCTAAAAAATCTGCTGCATGCAAGCCATTCATTGAATTATGACCAGCAGAAACCAAGGGAATTTCCTGGAAATGAACTTAGTGAAACCAAGAAGCAGCTCACTTAATTCTAACTAGAATACTACCATCATTCTCAATGAGGAATGTGACATTCAACCTACCTAAATACAAGGTCTGATCTTCTTCTTGCTAGAATGTCGTGAACACCGTCCACCTTCCTCACTTGAGGAGCTCACAAAAGGTCACAGAACACTACACCTCATCGCTCCTCCTCGCATGCACACGCACCTCTTCAATGCGCCTCTTCGGTTCAACGTGTCTCTAGTAACAACGAAGCGCTCTCCTGTTACAAGCACGAAGATGAGAATGAAGAACACAATGATGGACCAACCGCGAACAAAGATAGAAGAGAAAGAATAGAGAAAGACCGCGGTGAAGACGTCAAAGGCGATGAGGAAGATAGCAAAAAACAACCACAAAAAATAAAAACGACTATCTCGAAAAGGAAGAGAGGCTATGGCAAGCTCGAGCAAGGGAGGAGGAAATGAGAATGAGGATGGGGAAGAGGAAGGTGAGCGTGGCATGTCAGAGTGACGGTAGACTAGCAATCGATTGTTGTAGGCTGAAGTTGACGTCGTTCACTTCCTCATGATGTTTGAATGCTTATGGCAACGAGAAGTTCTTCACCCGGTTAATACTCAACACCCGGCTAATACTCAACATCCAATATATGTATCCTAAGCAAAGATTGGTTTTTTGTTGTGTTTACAACCAAAGGCATTATTATCTTACAAACATAGGGCCTTCTGATAAACTCCTAAAGGCCCAAGGCATTTTCTCACCAAAGATACATAAATATAGTTCATTCTAGTGCAATGTCTAAGATAGGAAATAAAACTTTATACTTATCTTTTTGACCGTAGGATCTCCATTAAGACTTACTAAAAAACATACTCGCAAGATTTCATATACTTTTACCGCACAGATTGAAAGATTATAGTGTTAGAAGTCAAAAAAATGGTTCATCTTCTTCCCTACGTTGAGTGGATCAGCAGACTTTGACTTCACTTTGTATAAAATGTTTGCACTACTCAAGGTCTAAATCTCTTACCATTTTGTTAAGGTATAATTTTCCTTGCAAGGAGTCAATTCACAATTTATTTTCTTGACAATTTGATATGTTTTAGAATGATAATCTTATCGGCCAATAAGAAGGTTTACACCACATATTGTTGTAGAAAAAATAAAAAGTGAAAAATATAAAGATCTCTAGGTTTTATGCAGAAAAGATGAAATTATTTTCCGCTCTGGCCAAAATGTCTAAAAATGTTTGACTTCAGTTTAAAAAATAAATTCATACACTAAAGACAAAGAAGGCAAAATTATCTACATGTATGGAAAATCTTAATGTTAGTAGAGACTCCAGGCAAAATTTTGGAGCTGCTTAGAGTCCCCATTTCTAACTTTGAATGCTAAGCCCAACTTTCAAACCATGAATCCAATAAAAATTTAAATAATTGAAAAAAAATTATATATATATACACATTTATATCTAATTTAATTTTTCCGATGGAGCTCATATCAGGGACAATCAACTATAAAGTTTTAAAAAAAACAGTTTTTTTTTCAATTTAAGGATTGTCCCCCCGAGGGACACTTGGGCCTTCAAGGGTTAAGCAAACAAATGTTATTTTCTTCCAAAAACCATAGATCCTAAACCCTGACCCAAAAACCATAGACCGTAAATTCTGGACCCAAAACCCTAGATCCTAAACCCTGGACCCAAAACCCTAGACTCTAAACCCTGGATCCTAAACCATGGACCCTCAACCCTGGATCCAAACCATAGACCCTAAACCGTGAACCCAAAACCCCGGACCCAAAAGTAAGGGATTTGGAATGTAAGGGTTAGAAGAAATAAGAGATTGAAGAAGTAAAAGTTCAAAAAATATGGGTAAAATAAAGTAATGGATTGTAAAAGTAAAGGTTAGGAAAAGTAAGGGTTAGAAAAAGTAAGAGTGAAAGAAAGTAAAGATTTGAAATGTAAAAAGTTGAAAAAATGGTGAAAAGGTAAATAGGTAAAAAGGTAAAAAAGAGACATTTGAAAATCAAAATTTATGAAAAGACAAGGGATTTGAAAAGTAAGGGTTGATAAAGAAAAGGATTGAAAAGAAAAGGCTTAGAAAAAGTAAGAGAATAAAAAGTAAAATTATGTAAAATAAGAGATTAATAAGGTAAGGGTTTTAGAAAGTAAAGTTTAGAGAAAGTAAGGGATTTGGAAAGTAAGGATTAGAAATAATAAGAGATTGAAGAAGTAAAAGTTCAAAATAATGGGTAAAATAAGATAATGGATTGTAAAAGTAAAGGTTAAGAAAGTAAGGGTTAGAAAAAGTAACAGTCAGAGAAAGTAAAGATTTAAAAAGTAAAAAGTTGAAAAAATGGTGAAAAGGTAATAAGGTAAAAAGTTTGTAAAAGTAAGAAGTTGAAAAAGTATTAGTAGAAAAGAAAAAAATTAGAATAGTAATATAATAAATAAAAAGTTAAAAGTTCAAAAATAAATAGTTGAACAAGTAGGAAGTCTAAAAAGTAAAAAGTTGAAAAGGTAAAATGTAGGAAAAGTAGGAATACAATTAAAATGTTTGACTTCAGTTTACATGTTATTTTTTACTAAAGACAAGAATTGTTTTCTGTCATTCTCTAAGAAGGTAACATCCCCAAGAAGGGAAAAATCCCTTGTCAATAGACACTTTTAGCAAAACTTTTGGAGCTGCCCAAAGTCCCTATTTTTAATTTGAGTCCTACTAACTTTCAAACCATGAATCCAAAGATAATACGAAAAGTACCTCCATGAAGCTCTTACCAAGTACAATCTAGGAATTTGATTTCTATTGAAAAGGATTTTTTTCCGAATTTTAGGTACATGCCCGAAATCAAAATTGTCCCCAATAGGGACAATTGGTCCTTTGCAAGTTAAACTATATTGGTTGATTATGTTTTACTTGGCGTAACTAATTTTTCCGTGTCGTGTTTAGGGACAAAGGAAGATGATGTTGTTTACCGTGTAGGTCTTCCATCATTTATGCTATTGAGAGCGACGTGACCACTCTCTTTGGGCTGGAAGTCATGATGATTTTTGTTCCCGCCAACATGGGAGTTTAATACAGAATTCAGATTCCCACACTATTTCTCGAAGAGTAGGTTGGTGTCATATCGCGTTAGAAGTTCTTATGTGGTTGCATTCTATGAGCGAGTTCTGATCTGTGTGTTAGATACTATGCGTGCTGTTAGTATCAAATGTGATGAGATTGAGCGTGGAAGTTGGTGACTGTGAAGTGCCCAAGCGAAGAATTTGGAGACAAAAGACCATGACCGTGGTAGTCGGCAAGCGTGGAGCACTAAAGCGTAAAGATTGCTCTAGTAATTCTTTGCTCCTGTACTTGGCTGTGGGTGGTTGCTTTCATCACTCTTTACTGCTGTAGTTGGCCGCTTCATACTGTAGCATCCAGCTCTGATTCAAAGTAGTAAGGCGTTACTCACTTTGCGATTGAAGGTACGGTTTTTTTTTGGCACTCGATTTTCAGCATGCATTAAATTCATGGATGACTGTTCGATTGTCTCTGTGACATCTTCTTGCTCAATCTCTTCTCATTCAATCTTCTTGAGCAATCTCGTGCGGGAGAAAATTGTATGGCTCACGGGTTCGTCCATAGACGTTTGTAACATGAACTCGGTTTGCTACCGTAGATACGTATCCGTATATCCATACATATTCGTATTTCCATACGTCTAAAGGAGTTCTAGGAATTCTGAAATCGGGCGCGCAACCGATCTAGCAATGAAGTGGAGTCAGGCTCCAGATCTCCTACTGGAGATCGATGCGCCTTCGATCTCTTTTGGGGGATCGGGTGCGCTTTTGTTCTCATGTGGGTAATCGGGTGCGCCTCCAATATCTTTTATGGAATTGGATGCGCTTCCGATCTCTTGCGGGGGATCGGGTGCGCTCCTATTCTTGTGTGGGGGATCGAGTGCGCCTCCGATCCCTTTTGGGGGATCGGGTGCGCTTCCGATCTCATGTGGGGGATTGGGTGCGCTCCCGTTCTCATGTGGGCAATCGGGTGCGCTCCCGATCACTTTCGGAGGTTGAGGTGCCTTCCTGATCTCCCAGTGGTGATTGAGTGCGCACGCGATTGCGACTCGGGGATCGTGTGCGCTCCCGATCTCCTAGTGGCGATCTAGTGCGTTTCCATTCCCGGTGATAATCGGGTGCGCTCCCGATCTCTCGGTGCTCATCAAGTGCGCTCTCCATCTCTCAATAAGGGATGGGTGCTCTCCCGATTTGCCTATGTTCACCGGCTGTGCTCCATGTCTCTCTGGATTGATTTAAACTCACATTTTCTTTTCCACTTACTTTTGTCATTTCGCAGGGATAATCGAATCGTGTGGAACTGTTTGTTTGAGCAGGCCGTGATTGATGACTACTTCACCTACGCCCCCCGTTGATTTCACGAATCTTCCCCTAGGGCCGTGCTCCGAATTTATTCCGGGCAAGGCAGTCTCCCTGGTCTACTCCCAACATGGTGTAGTTGGAGTGGGCGTTGTCATTGAGGCTGTTCCGACCGGTCACTAGCTTGGTGTCAACATTCATCTTCACCTGGCCAATCTGATGCTAATTAGCGTGTCTGAGATCATTCTTGAGGCCCGTTATCTTCTCATGCACCTACAACACGACGGCATCTTTGTCTTCGCTGATCCTGTTGGTAGGACAGTCCTTTGGATGGCAGAGTGCTTAGTCCTTCCTTCGAAGAATGTTCCTGTTGATCTGCACGGTGATCCTTCTTCTGAATCCCAAATCCTTCTTCTTTTTTTACCTCAGATCGAGTGGGTGGATAAGGTGCTAAAGCGCTATAACAGCGACGGTATTCTAGCAGCCACCGATAGGGTCAACTGCTTCCTAGCTACTGAGCCATTCCAGAATATTTCCCAAGGGGGAGGGAACGTTGGCGTTACGGTGTTGGACGTTTTCATTGGGAATTGTGGTGACATCATGACCCATCAGAGTTGGCCAATTTTGAAGTGCAAATTCAAAGGTGGGCGCGGTCTAAGCGAGACACTCGATCACTTCATTTGACTTCCGGAACTAGCGGACCCGAATGCGCACCTCGATGGTCGTCCCAAAGCACCGTACCGGTTTATCCGTCGCCAGAAGCAAGTTTAGGAGAAGCTCGCCGCATACTCTAAGAAGACTATGTCGCAAGCAATTCAAGCGGTCACTTCGGAGTCATGTTGCCCTACTCAATGCGTTTGCCTAATCCGTCCTGAGGATACTCTCCTAATCCGGCAGAACTTCTGGTTGAAGAGTTTCGACGATCGACGAGATTATGCTAGATCTGTTGGAGGTCAATTCCGTTACTTGGAACACACTCGGAAAAGACAGTATGTCTCATTGCTTGGTCAAGATGTCTACGCAACAGCATGGTACAAGATTCACGGTAATGCAAAGTCGACATTTCATGAATATAATGACCAGTATAAACTCGGCATCATCTCATCAACACACGGGAACAAAAGCGTCAAACGTCCCCGCCTCGGTATTTTGTAGGCTATGGGTTCAATTACAACAATCATCAATGAGAACGCCGATCAGATGCCTCATCAGATGCGGTCGACTATGCCAAGGCCGATGGACACACTCAAGTTTCTGCCGTTCGGACATAGCTGGAAAACGATCCGGGCCGACGCTAACGAGGTATTGCATTATGTTCAAGCTACTCTATTTAGCAAGTCCAAGAGAGATCGGGTGCGCACCCGGTCTCTGGAGTCCGATCCTATGTCCCATGGGATTATTCAGCTAACATTTTCTTCACTTTCGCAATGTATGATGACTTTATCAATTTGCACACGTGGAAATGCTTGGGTTGCCTATGTTTCTGATTAATATATTGTGGACATTGTTGCAGACAAATACGGAGTTGGGGTTGCCCATGATATCGTAGTCAGCTATTAGTAGAATGAACAGGGATCTCTTCAACAATGTTGCGATAAAGCCGGTTGGTAGTTCGTTTGCGAAGTGCACCGTTTGCGACACTCTACAGTAGTTTATTAACAGGTCGGTGAAGGGCTTTGTGGAATATGTTTCTTTTGTGAAACAACAAACTTAGCACAGGAACCTTCAAGCTTCATGTAAGCGTGTGTACCATAGCTGGAGAGAGGAGTCCAAGCGCAATAAGGGAGAGATTCTTTGCATGATCCACGATAAGATGGATACAACGAAGACCACAATCCCACGTATGCGAGTTGCCACGAAGTTCACTGCAGCTCTTGGACAACTTCCAATGAACGTCACTGGCATGGTCATTCATGGTCATGGGGACAAGGCATATGCTCACTACTCCACTGACTTGTGGCCAGGAGACTCAAACTACACTATTTCATCCATTGCAAAATTGCTTGGGCATCTGGAAGAACCACCCATTCGTGTAACGGACAAACGTTTTCCTTATGAGCCGACAAACTCGATGTTTGCTGCAATGCTAAGAGGGAAGTCCAGATGTATGGATCTCCTATCTCGAGTGGATACCAACCACTCCACTCAGGCGGTCCCTCTTCCAACAAATTTGTACTTGCAGTTGGACAACTCAGCAAAGCATAATAAGAACCAATATGTCTTTGCGTTTTTATCCATGTTGACTTATCGGGGGGTGTTCAAGGAAATCCAGGTTGGATTCTTGTTGGTAGGGCACACCCATGAGGGTATAGATGCTTACTTTAGCCACTTGTCCAAGAAGTTGAAGAGTTAGAATACCTATGTAGTTGCTCCTTTGATGTCGTCCTTCATGAAGTCCCAAGATTTGAGTTTCATGCCCGAGTTTGTTCAAGAGTTTGCCGATTTCAAATCATTTGTGGAAGGCAATATACGTGATAGTGGTGGCAGACTTGTTGGCACGAAAGATCAACACCTGAACACCATATTTGTTATATTGGGAAATTTCATTGACTTTGAAGATATATGATCTTTGAGGTATCTATATATATAGACACTTGTAGCTGCAGAGCATAAAGACAATGCACCAACAATACTAGATTTCATTCCATGGATGGACTAAAATAGCGGAATGTCCAAAAACATGTAACTGTAAAGGAAGAATATACCATTAATTCAAGCTTTATTCAAAACTTTATGAAAAAAAGTCACACAAAACACCCATTTACCCTGAGGCAAAACACAATCGTCCTATCACTAATCAAATGGTCTAGAGAGTCCCTCCATAAGCCTCTATACGCGTCTTCAAAAAAGCCCTCTCACATTGCCTAGTCCATGTTGCGCCATTCTTTTGCATTAACGGACTCTCTAGAAGACGCTGCAAACCCCGCTAACGCACCTTGTCAGTGTTTGATTTGGGCAGCGAGTGTCGGCGGGTGGAAGCGGAAGGAGAGCATTTGTTTCTAGCAGCAGTTCCTGAGAGAATACGGGGACAGAGACATTTACCAAATGGGTCCTGCACAATAGGCGCCACATACAATCCAAACAAATACACTTTAGATCGAATACTCCTACACGACACACATGAAAATTGTACCAATAATATCCATCCTAGTGCACTTTAGCTCGAATGGAGCTAAATTGCTGATAGGAAAATTCATAGAGCACATGTAACATCCAACGAATAAAAACAAGCTCAATTGAAACAAAACTACATGAGTGCAATGTAGCTCAACAACAAACCAAGATTGTCTAGGCAAGAACGACTCAATCGCGCAATAACTTGGAGGTCAGCATAACACGCACCGCGAGCGAGCGTTGGGAAGTAGCATCCCTTAAATCGTCATAGAGTATACGCTTTGCCGAAGTACAATTATCCGGATTTAGAAGCGGGGACCCTGGAATTGAACGAGGCCATTGCGGCGAAGGTGAGTTGTTCCTCTCATGAATTGGCTCCCGCGCAATAGGGCTTTCAACAACACCGTCGTCCACTGCCATGGTCGAATAATCCATAGTTGACTGCGCGGTTGCAGCAGAGTGCAACAATAGCCCTTTACTCCGAAGGGAAAGGGCGAACTCCTCTGGGCCCAGCAAGGAATCCACGAACGCCCGACAATCACAATCCTGTAGAATTTTCAACCAAAGTGACGCTCAAATACCGAAGAACAATAGATGAAAACTCCATGCATTCAAAAAAGACGACATTCCATCAGCAGAAGGTATCCAATCCGCACAACAAACAAAGTGGCGAAACATCTCGGTTTCATTATTAAAAAAATATATATACAAAAAAAATGGTCCAACAAAATTTACAAAATGGAACTGAAGTCAATCGATATAGATTAGCTCTATCCGACCTAAAGTGTAATAGGCATCTAAGCGTTTCCAACGGCATTAAGAGCAGAGATTTTGAGACGCTTGGATTGCGTTCCAGATACCCGCAGACTGACCACACGTCTTCTGACCATTATAGAACATCTCCCGACCCGCGGGATGTTCCGCTCGGTACTGCGCCAGGCCACCTGAAAACTGATGAAGGTCAGTGAGATATGGCAGCAATTCCTCCAGCAGTACAGAATCATCTCTCGCGCCATCATGTTTGTGCGACCATGATGGAAGAAGAAGGACGTTCTCCGGCAAATTGAACATATGCTTAATCGGGCTGTCGTCAATGACAAGCGTATTTGCCGGAGTATACTCACGACCCAACCAATTGAAGAGATGGTTCGATAAGGTCTTCAAGAAGATGTCCTTCTGAGTGCCAGAATCCTTCATGTTGATTCTTCTGCTATCGACTCTTCGCTCGGGAAACCTATCGCAACTCTCCTGACCAAAGATCCTAAGAGGGTACGAAGAACTATGCTGATAAAGATATTTACATATCTGACGTGTTGTGGATTCCATCATCGAACTCCAGATCGTGATGGTGGAAATCTTAGACAACCTCGTCAGGAACTCAGCACAACCAGGGCGCACTCGGACTAGTTTTAAGCCTACTTCGACCGGCTGCAAAGCCGAGTGAATGGAGCTGTCAGAGTCCCTGGATCCCCTGGCCTGCCATGAAGGCTCACACGTGCATAGAATCCTATTGAGGTCCAGCACAATATTCAACCACCTGCCCTCGAAATCTGAGAGGCCTCTAGGTGTTTCTTCTAGATTACTGGCACCACTTATTGATGCCTCGCAGACCTCGTTCGGAAACGCCATGAGAATGAATAACATTACTAAAGATTCATTAACAACAACGGGTCAACAAAATGTAGAACAAAAGAGGCAAACGGGGAAGAGGCGTCATGGCCGTAGAGAGTGGAGTGTGAAAAATGTTAGAAGAGTACCTCAAGAACTTCATCGTCGAGTTGCATTTTGTTGCAGTTTGTAGAGTAAGTATTCCTCCGGATAGCAATTAGTTGAAGCTAAATGTGCCCGGAATGGTCGCTCTAAATTCGTTCCCACAGAGATCTGTTGTTTCTTCTTGGAATGATAAGTAAGCTATCTGCTATCCCTCTACCACACGCCGGTTAGCATTCCTATTCTACGCCTGACCTTTTTATCCGGATTCTTCCGGACGTCCGATGTAGTTTCCTACTATTTTCCGAGTCCTGCCAACTTCCGGAAGGTCAGTTGGAGTTTGTCTTCCGGAGTTTTTAAACGAGTGGCCGGGTACCACTGATCCTATTTTGTGTAAGTGGCCGGATTCCCCACTGCCTTGTGACTTTAAGTGGCTAGACACCCACTCTCTCTAGGTTGCTAATTGGTCGTTGGTTTGTTGTTTCCGGATGCACTCTCTCACATTTACCGGAAGGCCTTCCGGATACGGTCACTCAGAGGCTCACCCGGGCTACAACGACATTCTGGGGGATGATTAGTGGTTTGGTGAGGTGTGAAGGGTAGATCTGCATTTGGACTTCCTTCTAGACATACACCACAGGCTTTTCCATCTATCGTAAGGGGAAATTCCGGTCGCAACCAGAATCCGGGTTCACACGGAATCTCCGTGCCCTAGGAGCTATGAGGCCACCACCTAAAGTACCCTCCCTCCCCCTCCAGGCTTCTTCCGGTCACCAAGGATCGTCAGACTCTATCTAACCTCTCCTTCAGCTGTTCCGAGCGCTCTCCTACAGCAAGTCCCAACCGGTTATACTAGATGCTTATCTGTGAAACACTTCAGCTTCCACAACTATTCCGCTAATCATCAACCACAATGGGCCCTATCCTTCATTCACGAAATGATACATGCCACCATAATTTCAAGACAAGAAAATATACTAACAGCAAATATCATTCCTGAGGAAGAGAGAAAGGACCCTAAGCCGGCCACGACTCCTGCCTTAAGAGCCCGCTACCGCTGATCTAAAATCGGAACTAAGAAGCTAAAAATCCGGAAAATCCTATCCTAAAAGTGAAAGGGATATTATCCCTAGAAATCCGGAATTCAAACTCAGATCCGAAAGTTTCGGATCTGAGATCCGGTTTCTACGGATCTAACTCAAAAACTAAAAGAAAACTGTCTTTAGTCTTACCGCATGATAGCCGGGTGCAAACTTGAGCCCCATCGTTAATCGCTTATCAGACTTTTAGAACTAAAGATTCTAATCTACGGGGTTACTTGGTTCCGCCTCCGACTGCTACGGCGTGAAGGGGTAACTTCTGCTGGAGCGGTGCCGGCCTCGGTTTGTGCCGGAATGGCTGTTGGTGGCTCCGGTGAGGTGGTCGGCGTCGACATACCTGGTCCGGATGGTGCATCCGGGTCCCCTGTTGTAACCGCCTGGCCGGATGGTGCATCGGCCCGGTCTTCAACGTCCGGAAGGTCCCAGAAGCTACCGCTGGGGCTGACCACCATGGGTGTCGCTGCCGAGCTTCCGGGTAAAGGGTCCGTCACTGGTGGCCCCGGAGAGGGAGACTCGGAGGGAATTCGGAAGGGCAAGGGTGGTACTGCTTGACTCCCTAGCACCTGTTCCCACTTCTGCATACTCTCCGTGCTTGGGAAGGCCACCCCATTCCAGCTCATAGGAGAGCTGAAATCCGGCGTTCCCACGAGGTCATTGAACTGTCCGGTGAGTGACTTCGCTGTTCCAGATGCAGGTCTGGGTGAAGAGCCGGCCGGAGGTTGAGTAGGAGAAACAGCTGCCGGACCGGATGGGGATCCGGACGGGCCAACAGTGGTTCCAGACGGATCTGCCTGGGTTCCGGATGGTCCCTCAGCATCTGAAGCAGGAGGTGCCGGAACTGGAGGGGGAGCTCCTGGTACTGTTGAGGTGGCCGCCACGAGCTCCCTCGCTAGCTCCTGCATCTTGGACCAAGTGCCCTCCATTTTCCGGCTGTGATCTACCAAGAACCGGATAACCTGCCCCCTGTTGAGCTTCTCGTTCTTCTCCAAGCTCGTTGTGTAGAGTAATGCCCGGTTAACTGTATCCACCGGAAAATCCAACGCTGTGCGAATATCGGTCAGGGACTGTGACGCCGCCCGGACCTTCGTTTCTGCCACCACTCGGGCATGCTGTGCTGCATCCCGTGCGGCTTCCGCCTGCCGGACCTGACTCCAGAGCCGGGTGTTAACCTTGGTTATGGTGGCGTTCTCCTGCTCCAGTCTTGTGACGGAATCGTGCTTCTCCTTCATCTCTTTGAGCTGGGCGATGAGGTGAGTGGTGTCCTTCAGTCCGACTGCCTCTAAGATGGCCATGATCATGGCATGCCTCTCCCGGATCTCCCCCTCCTGGATCCTGGTCCTCCAGACAATATGTCTGCACAGCTCGTGGACATCCACGGGAATGTCGCCAATGATGCTTGGGACAAACGTCGGTCCCGGCTCTGATCCGGTTGCGAATCGTTCGTCTTCTGGGGCCGGTTCCGGTGCTGCAGGCTGTGCTGCGGTTGGTGGTGCTATGGGTGGGCTCTGCGCCGGGATTGTTGACAACGGCCGGCATTCTCCCGGGGTCTCCGGAGTCCTCTGCACCGAACGACTACGCTTCCGGTTCGGTCTTCGAAGTATAAGGGGGGATGACGACTTCTCCGTGTCAGAGTCCGTCGATTCATCCAGTTCCTCATCTGTTTCCATCCCTCTGTATGACTGGATGGTGAGCAAGCTGTCGTACTCGGCCTGCTCGTCCGACCTCAACATCTTCTGCTTGGCGTACATGTGAGCCAGGTAGGTGGAAAGCGGGGATGGGGTTTTCCGGGCTTTCAGCAGGTTCTTCACCATCCGGTCAATCTGCTCGTCCATGATGGCCGCCCAGTCGACGGACAGCTTCCCTCTCATCGAGCCTAGGATTAGGGTTGCTAGCTTGGCCACTATCCGTTTCGGTTTCTCGGGGTGGAAAATAGGGTTGAAGAGTGCCATTACTAACCTGGCATCCGGATCGGTGAGATCGCTGAGGACATACCCGTCCTTAGGGTTAGCCTTCGCGCGGAATTCGCCCTTCAGGATGGCGTCGTCACGTTCCGCCACCTTGATTGTTCCTGCCCGGAACTCGTAGGTGTCTCTCCAGAGCGCCGTGGTCCAGACCTCCGGATGCGCCCTAATCTTTTGCGCGTATTGGCTTGGTGGCTCTCCCAGGAGCTCCGTCATCATTGTTTCGCTCTAGAAGGCCCACGGTGTCGCTAGAAGACCTTCACAACCCATGATTTCGAGGTAGCTCTCTAAAACCCGACAGGTCTTGACCGGCTTCGGAATCTCCGGAGTCACCTTCTGCAGCACCAGTGTCTCGGTAGCCAGAGCCTTGCCCTTCTTGCCCGCCATCCGTGCCCACCTCTCCGTGAACTTGCGCCTCGCAATATTGTCAAGAGAACCTGCACGCATTGTCCTTACCAAGTCCCTCTTGCTAACCTAAGTTGGCTCTTCCGTCCTTCACCAAGACCGGATTCGAAACCCTAAGAGAATGCGAGAAGTGGAAAGAGAATGAGCCTGCTGGAAACCCTTAAAGATTGGTGCACAGGGCTGCCAGTCGCGTTTTGTATCTGACGCACTCGTACGGAAAACAGTTATCCGTCATGATGGCATTTCCGGGTCCGGCTGTAACCGCCCTCCGGTTTTGCAACTTTCGGGAAGGGTGCTGTAACTACCTTCATTAGGGATTCCGGCGCAGCACTAAAATCTTATTCCGTTCCATGAACTACTTATGCTCTTTTGGCCAACTAACTAACTAATTTTTCTAATTTTTTTTCTTATTTTCTTCCGGGATTGGTATTAAGTTCCGGAAGTATGTGGGGACAGCTTCCCACACATTTTGTCTCGGACCCCGATCGATCCCAATGAACCCTGCATGCTCTCAAGGGGCCCGGAGTGCTCGACATCCATTTGGGGGCACGATTCTGGGACAAGAAGAGGTGGCTCTTTGACAGCAGAATCATGATTGATCTCGTCTACGAGCACGGCTGAAACTTGGACAACCTCATCTATGACTGGGACTGCAGTTTGGACGACCTCATCTATGACTGGTTGAGCAATCGAGTCATCACCAAAACTTAGATCTGAAAAAATTCAACAACTTCACCCTATCAGCGAATACGCACAAAGGACACCGATACAAGTCACAGTGGTTAGATGTCAAGCAGTTTAGCTCGAGTCGAGCTGAAGTGCTCGCCGTGCACTGTAATATTAACAAAAAATACTGGAGTACAAAATTGGACATTTACAAAATGTTTTGCCTCTATACACTCGCAACTACATTACAGTAACATGACGATGAGCTCGGGACATCAACGATAGATACGTCCCGAGCGAACGACTTCGGAGGGAAAGAGGGGCGGGTCGATGGGGATGGGGGAACAGAGGACGATTGAACCCCAATAGAGACAGGGGAGGAACCCGCCGGAGACGGCAGCAGCGAATCGCGGGGCAGACTTTCTGACCTGCCTTCTGTTGAGGGAGGAGGCTAGGGGAATGCAGCATGAACTGCGGGTGGTGTTGAGCCGGCAGCAGGCAAATTAGCCGACATGAATCTCTGCATCATGAGCATCATATCGGCATGCCTCTGATCTTGGTCCCTCTTCATTTCTTTGTCACGCCTCCGCTGTAAATCCCTGAGCTTTGGTCACGCTCCGTGAGCCGTTGCTCCATCAACCACATCAGGGTGGTCTCCTCTTGGAGCTTCTTTTCGAGGGAGATCAACCTGCTTTCGTCCTCCACACTACTCACCGTAGCCAACGGAGAGCGCCCGCTCGCGCTGGCGACCTTCCTCTTCTTGGCCGCAGGACGAGCGGATGACCCGCCCAAGATAGGAGCTGAATGAGGCCTGTCGGAAATATCCAGCGAATCCAACTGCGGGAAGTCGAGTCGTTGCCGCGAGGAACCGATTGTGTCTCCTACTTCAGATTGAGAGACACTCTGAAGCTCCGGCGGAGTGGCGTCAACGAAATCGTCACGAGACTCATCATCCGGAGTGGCAGTGCTGGAACTCGGGCACGCAACCAGTGCGCTCGAGTCCTCATCTTCCTCCTCATCGCCGAGGTCAATAATTGCCTTTCTCTTTCCTTTGGCAAGTGCCGTGCCAAGCTCGGGGAAGATCTCCGCGTTGACGTGATACGCACCAACAACGAAATCGGCCCAATCCAACGTCAATGCAACCTCCATGGCGTCGTCGAGGTCCTGCTCATCGGTGTCGTGGGATATGTAGAATGCCTCCAGATCCAACATCTGCACACCAATGGATTGAACGAGTTACACTTTAGGTCGAATCGAGCTAAAGTGAATACAAAGTGACCTGCTGTTAAAACTCAGCAATAAAACTTGAAAGGATACGACGCTATCGATGACGGCTAGAAAATCATTTAGGTATAAGGCGACACTTTAGCTCGACTCGAGCTAAAGTGCCACGCTACAAAAGCATAAGCGACGACCTCTCGAAAATAATCCATGCACAGAGAGAGGGGGTATCAACAGTTTAGCTCGACTCGAGCTAAACTGCAGAAAGACTTACCACACTAGCAATCAGTAATTTCGTCCCGCCAAACAGCTGGACAACTGCCTCCCCCTTCTTGCAGAATAGCTCCAGGACCTTGATGAAGAACTCCATCCTCAGCTCGTTCGTGTTCATCGCATACGTTAGCTTGTTGTACTTGCGCAGCTTTGTGTGCAATACATGCTCCGGAGCTGCGAAGGTCTTCTTCACGGCCGGGATCTGCGTAAGCTCTTTCTTGAAGAAAAGGAGGGGGCGAACAGGGTCGAGAGTGTTGTTGCTCTTTGGCGCGTATCCTCTCAAGCGCTCATTCTTGGAGGGAAGATACTTCGACTGTAGCACATCGTATGCATGGCACAATGACGGGCCCTCAACAAACGTTGTCACTTGAAGGTGTGATTGCTCGTCGCCGCAAATGAAGAGCCAGGCTGGAAGATCGGTGAGAGGAGGTTGCCCTTTTGATGCAAACATTGTCATGAACTCAACGAAGAAGGGCCTCTCCAACGACGACATTGCCTTCCCAGAGAAACCAGGGATATTCCGGAAGTTGATAATGCCGAGCTTCACGTTGCAGCCGAGGTTGCGCCATGAATCTGAAGGCCACGTCCCAAGCGAATTCGTTGCCAACTTATACGAACGAAAGAGCAAGGCCCCCTGAGGTAGAACGAACCACGGCCGCACATCGATGAAGACTCTGAAGAACTCCTTAGCATACGGAGAAAGATCTTCACATTTGCAGTTGCGAAATTGCATCTGCCTCGAATCCTTGTAGTATAAATCCGGTGGACCCCAATCAAGGAGGGCACGCTTTGATGCCTTGCTGACATTGTAGTTCTTCTTAAACGTCCGCCAGTTGGAACGCTTGTACGCTCCAGAGTTGTTGAAGAAGGCCAGCTCCGGCCTGATCAACTGAAGCAACACCATATTCGTTATATTGGGAGATTTCCATGACTTTGAAGATATATGATCTTTGAAGTATCAATATATAAAGATATTCGTAGGTGCAAAGCATAAAGACAATGTACCAAGAATACTATATTTCATTCCATGGATGGACCAAATTAGCCGAATGTCCAAAAAAAAAGTAACGATAAAAGAAGCAAATACCATTAATCCAACCTTTATTAATAACCACATGAAAAAAAGTCACAAACACTCATTTACCCCGAGCATTTACTCTATCAACCGAAACAATTTAGCTCTACCCGACCTAAAGTGTAATAGAGATATAAGCGTACCATCACTAATCAAATGGTCTAGGGAGTCCCACCATAAGCCTCTATACGCGTCTTCAAAAAAGCCCTCTGACGTTGCCTAGTCCATGTTGCGCCATTCTCTTGCATTAACGGACTCTCTAGAAGACGCTGCAAACCCCGCCAACGCACCTTGTCAGTGTTTGATTTGGGCAGCGAGTGTCGGCGGGTGGAAGCGGAAGGAGAGCATTTGTTTCTAGCAGCAGTTCCTGAGAGAATACAGGGACAGAGACATTTACCAAATGGGTCCTGCACAATAGGCGCCACATACAATCCAAACAAATACACTTTAGATCGAATACTCCTACACGACACACATGAAAATTGTACCAATAATATCCATCCTAGTGCACTTTAGCTCGAATGGAGCTAAAATGCTGATAGGAAAATTCATAGAGCACATGTAACATCCAACGAATAAAAACAAGCTCAATTGAAACAAAACTACATGAGTGCAATGTAGCTCAACAACAAACCAAGATTGTCTAGGCAAGAACGACTCAATCGCGCAATAACTTGGAGGTCAGCATAACACGCACCGCGAGCGAGCGTTGGGAAGTAGCATCCCTTAAACCGTCATAGAGTATACGCTTTGCCGGAGTACAATTATCCGGATTTAGAAGCGGGGACCCTGGAACTGAACGAGGCCATTGCGGCGAAGGTGAGTTGTTCCTCTCATGAATTGGCTCCCGCGCAATAGGGCTTTCAACAACACCGTCGTCCACTGCCATGGTCGAATAATCCATAGTTGACTGCGCGGTTGCAGCAGAGTGCAACAATAGCCCTTTACTCCGAAGGGAAAGGGCGAACTCCTCTGGGCCCAGCAAGGAATCCACGAACGCCCGACAATCACAATCCTGTAGAAGTTTCAACCAAAGTGACGCTCAAATACCGAAGAACAATAGATGAAAACTCCATGCATTCAAAAAAGACGACATTCCATCAGCAGAAGGTATCCAATCCGCACAACAAACAAAGTGGCGAAACATCTCGGTTTCATTATTAAAAAAATATATATACAAAAAAAATGGTCCAACAAAATTTACAAAATGGAACTGAAGTCAATCGATACAGATTAGCTCTATTCGACCTAAAGTGTGATAGAGATATCGAGGCGATTATCAATTGCATCAAGAGCGCTCTATCGAGGCGATTATCAATTGCATCAAGAGCGGAGACTCTGAGACGCTTGGATTGCGTTTCAGATACTCACAGACTGACCACACGTCTTCTGATAATTATAGAACATCTCTCGGCCCAAGGGATGTTCGGCCCGGTACTGCGCTAGCCCACCCGGAAATAGATGAAGGTCAGAGAGATATGGCAACAATTCCTCATGCAATACAGAATCGTCTCTCGCGCCATTATGTTTGTGCGACCATGATGGAAGAAGGACATTCTCTGGCAAATTGAGCATATGCTCAATCGGGCTGTCGTCAATGACAAGCGTATTTGCCGGAGTATACTCACGACCCAACCAATTGAAGAGATGGTTCGATAAGGTCTTCAAGAAGATGTCCTTTTGAGTGCCGAATTCCTTCATGTAGATTGTTTTGTTACCGACTCTACGCTCGGGAACCCTATCGCAATTCTCCTGACCAAAGATCCTGAGAGGGTACGAAGAACTATGCTGAAAAAGATATTTACAAATCTGACGCATTGTGGATTCCATCATCGAACTCCAGATTGTGATGGTGGCAATCTTAGAGAACTTCGTGAGGAATTCAGCACAACCAGGGCGCACTCGGACTAGTTTAGGGCCTACTTCGGCCGGATGCGAAGCCGAGTGAATAAATGAGCCAAAGTTCCTGGATCACATGGCCTGCCACGAAGGCTCACACGTGCATAGAATCCCATTGAGGTCCAGCAAAACATTCAACCACCTGCCCCCAAAATCTGATAGGCCTCTAGGTGTTTCTTCTAGATTACTCGCACCACTTATTGAAGCCTCGTAGACCTGGTTCGGAAACGCCAAGAGAACGTTCAATATTACTATAGATTCATTGACAACGACGGGTCAACAAAATGTAGATTGAAAGAAGCAAACAAGGGGGGAGAGTGGAGTGTGAAAAGTATTGGAAGAGTACCTCGAGAACTTCATCGTCTTGCAGCATTCCGACTCGGACCTCCATCGATCCCAACGAACCCTGCATGGTGTCAGGGGGTTCCGAGTGCCCCACAACCATATGAGGGAACGGTCCCCGGACGAGAAGCGGTGGCTCCGGGACAGCATAATCTTACTTGATCTCGTCTACGAGCACGCCCGAAGCTTGGACGACCTCTTCTACGAGAGGGGCTGCAGTTTGGATGACCTCATCTATGACTGCGTGAGCGATCGCGTCATTACCGAAACTTAGATCTGAAAAAAATCAACAACTTCAACCTATCAGCAGCGCGCACACAGGACAGTGATACAAGTCAGAGCCGTCAGATGTCAAGCAGTTTAGCTCGAGTCGAGCTAAAGTGCTCGCTGAGCACTGTAATATTAACAAAAAAATACAGTAGTACAAAATTGGACATTTACAAAATATTCTGCCTCAATACACTCGCAACTATGTTACACTAACCTGACGATGACCTGGGGACATCAACGATTGATACGCCCTGAGCGGGAGACTTCGGAGGGAATGAGGGGCGGGATGGCAGGGATGGAGGATCAGGAAGCGATTGATCCCCCATGGAAACGGGGGAGGAACCCAATGGAGACGGCAGGGGAGGCTAGGGGATCGCAGTAATAACTGCAAGGGGTGTCGTAGCAACAGGAGGCAAATTTGCCGTCATGAATCTCTGCATCATGAGCATCATATCAGCATGCCTCTAATCTTGGTCCCTCTTCATCTCTTTGTCATGCCTTCGCTGCAGATCTCTTAGCTCCTCGTCACGCTCCGCCAGTCGTTGCTCCATCAACCTTCGATGGGCTGCCTCCTCTTCGAGCTTCTTCTTGAGGAAGAGAAGCCTACTGTCATCCTCAGCACTGCTCACCGTAGCCAGCGGAGAGAGGCCGTTGGCGCTGGCGACTTTCCTCTTCCTCGCCGCTGGACGAGTGAATAAGCCGCCCAAGGTCGGAGCAAAATGAGGCCTGTCGGAAATATCCAGCGAATCCAACTCCGGGAAGTCGAGTCGTTGCCATGAGGAACCGATTGTGTCTTCTGCTTCTGATTGAGAGACACTGTGATACTCTGGCGGAGTGTTGGTCTTGAAACCGTCATAGGATGCATCATCCGGAGTAGTGGTGCTCGAGCTCGGGCACACAACCATTGCGCTCAGGTCCTCATCTTCCTCCTCATCGCCGAGGTCAACAACTACTTTCCCCTTCCCCTTGGCAACGGCCTCTCCAAGCTCGGGGAAGATCTCCGCGTTGACGTGATATGCAACAACATCAAAATCGGCCCGATCCAACGTCAACGCGACCTCCATGGCGTCATCGTGTTCTTGCTCATCAGTGTCGTGGGAGATGCAGAACGCCTCAAGATCCAACATCTGCACACCAAATGGATTGAACAAGTTACATTTTAGGTCGAATCGAGCTAAAGTTAATGTATACATTTACTGGAATGAAAACTCAGATATTGCAACTAGAATGCTTACGGCGTTATTGACGACTGCTAGAAAACCATGTAAGTATAAGCCATCACTTTTAGCCCGAGTCGAGCTAAAGTGCCAAGCTACAAACGCAAAAGAGACAACCTCTCCGAAACAATTCAAGTACATTCATAGAAGGTATCAACAGTTTAGCTCGACTCGAGCTAAACTGCAGGAAAACTTACCACACTTGCAATGAGCAATTTCGTCCCACCAAATAGTTGGACAACTGCATCCCCCTTCTTGCAGAACTGCGCCAAGACCTTGATGAAGAACTCCATCCTCAGCTCGTTCATGTTCATGGAGTACGCCAGCTCGTTGTACTTGCGAAGCTTGGTGTGCAACACATGCTCCGGAGCTGCGTAGCTCTTCTTCACGGCGGGGATCAACGTAATCTCCTTCTTGAATAGAAAAACAAGGCGAACTGGGTTGAGAGCATTGTTGCTCTTTGCCGCGAATCCCCCCAAGCGCTCGTTCTCGGAGGGAAGATACTTCGACTGCAGCACATCGTACGCATGGCACAACGACGGGCCCTCAGCATACGCTGTCACTTGAAGGTGTGACTGCCGCAAATAAAGAGCCAGGCTGGAAGATCGGTGAGGGGAGGCTACCCTTTCGATGCGAACATCGTCATGAACTTGTCGAAGAAGGGCCTCTCCAACGACGCCGTGGCCTTCCCAGAGAAACATGGGATATTCCGGAAGTCGATGATGCCGAGCTTCACATTGCAGCCCATGTTACGCCACGAATCTGAGGTCCATCCTCCGAGCGAGTTGGTTGCCGCCTTGTATGGACGAAAGTGCAAGGCCCCCTGAGGTACAACGAACCGTGACCGCACATCGATGAAGACTCTGATGAACTCCTTCGCATAAGGAGAAAGATCTTCACATTTGCAGTTGCGAAACTGCGTCTGCCTTGAGTTGGCGTAGTACGAATCCGGTGGACCCCAATCCAAGAGGGCACGTTTTGAGGCCTTGCTGACGTTGTAGTTCATCTTGAACTTTCGCCAGCTGGAACGACTGTACGCTCCAGAGCTGTTGAAGAAGGCCAACTCTCGCCTGATCAACTGTAGCTCTATCTGAGCAACCTCCTTCCTCTTTCTTCGATCGACCCAGTCCCGAGCGCTGTAGCAATCCTCCAGCACAGAAGTCGGCTGCTTTACAACTACCTTAGGATAAGGTAGTTTTCGCGATGGCCCTGATCGATTGAGAATGTGCTTGCACAATTTTGCGTGATCAGCCTCGGTCATGTTGCCGAAAAACTTGAAGAACTCGCGCGTCAGAACCCCATCCTTCTCAGGCCCCAAGACTTGGCGTCCTTGAACTTTGCCAAGGGCGTTGAAGACAAATCGACGTTGATGAAGTCGCCATGCGCCGCCGAAGAGATGACATCCGACCAGAGTTTGAAGGTCTCATCGGTCGAGGTGATGATCTTCACCTCGTTCGTATTCGAGAGCTCGTTCGCCTTTCCAGCTTTCTTAAGCGCTGCCTGGCTCTTTGCAACGTCGATCATTGCAAAGCGCTCACGAACTGCGTTAAGAAATGGCTGCGCAGAAATTAACAATGTAAAATTAGATTATATTCTGAGCAGTTCATAATCGTGTTCAGCAGGATCTGGAGCTGCAAGTTAGCTCGAGTCGAGCTAACTTGCAACCTGCGAGTACACACTAAAAGTGATGAAATCCACATTTAATACTATACAGAAAATGAGTAAGCACGCAAGTTAGCTAGAGTCGAGCTAACGTGCAGAACCTTGGTTTAGTAATATTACCTCAAACTTCTTGTCATTTGCAATCTCAACTGCCGTTCTCCGACCTGATTTGTGAGACCCGCAAACGCCTCCAGCAGAGTGCTTTGGCATTGGTCTCCCAGCTTGGATCCACAAAGCGCGAGAGACAAGGATATTGGTTGCCCACGTTGGCTTCAATTGGACCAAGTGATTCACACGATTATAATACGCGGAAATCTTCCTCAGCTTCTCCATATCCTTCATCCAAACAATGTAACACTGCCATATTCGGAGGTGCCTTCTCATCACCTCCGGGACGTTGCCGTTAATCATCGCCTTCGATGCTGCAAGGCTGTGCTGACCGTTGATGATGTAGTACTCGCAGCCACTGAGCTCCTCAACGGTCGTAGGCATGACATCGAGCTTCGGCATGACGCAGAGAGTCTGCTTCTGTGTCTTGTCTGGCATTTGGAGGTAGTAATGTTTTAACTCCTCCATACCCCGAGGTTTGAATGCACGGATCGTCCACTCCAGCGGTGCATTATGCAACCTCATCACGTCGAGCTTGATCTTCATCTCCCTCTCTCTTTTGGAAAAAGCAGCTCTTACATTCAGTCCAGAATTTCTGGTAAATCTGTTGGACGTTGTTGTAGTCGATTTCCTCTCCAAACCCGAGCGCCTGTGGGAGCCTGGAGAGTGCGGAGGCCATCAAATTGGCCATCTCCTCCTCTGAATAGAGCTTCATCTTCTTCCTGGAAGAGGTCTCAAGCTTCTTGGCAGCTGAGCGCTTCTTGACGGGGGAAACAGACAGCGTGTTGCGCAGGGTGCTTTGACTTGTTCTCGCACCTGGTGTTCTAACCGGTACCGACGCTTGGCTCATATCCTGGCTACCGGTCACGGCCCCCGAAACTATCGATATTTCTATCGGGCGTCTTAACGCGATATTTTTTGCCTTCTCTAGAGTGGCAAAGGTAGCCATTCTCGATAGAATGATGCGGAGTTTGTTCGCTACAGCCTTAGCTTTCAACGGCTGACCACTACTAGTCTCCCATTTTTTTTGGGAGATTTCGTGGTCGACCTGAGCCACTATTTCTTCAAATTTAGACGGCCTAAGAGAATCGACTAAATCCTTGATATAGAAGGGAGATGAATTATTGTTTACTAGAATAGTAAACAAATAAGGATCTACGGACGCAGTGGTCGTCTCACACGACAACTTAACGTGATCGGTATCCTCGTGGATTACATCCGTAATTTTGGTCGTGAAGTCAGTGTGCTAAGGTTCGACGATGTCACCAGCGAAGGTCTGACCGAACACTAGATTATCTGTGAACGTGGCCCAAAGAAGCGTCCACTTCAGCGTCATGGATGGTCCTTGAGCTCCCAGCAATCCAAGTGGTTGTTGTCGTCTCCATCATCATCATCATGGTCAACGAGCTTTGGCTGGAAGAAGTGCTGCAGCTGATTCAGCATCCGGTCTCTCTCTGATCTGCACACACGAAATTGAGCACAAATATTAGATTGCAAAATTGATCATCCAATTAGGATAGAGAGATTACCCTTTAGCTCGAGTCGAGCTAAAGTGTAACCATATACAAGTATGTCAATAATACTCATCAACAAAATATAGTTATTTGTAAAAAAATTCCTAGACCCTTTCAATCAATTCATGTCCTCTTCTTGTTCAACTCCCTTAAACCGCGGAAAAGCTTACGAACCGATCCAATCACTCACAAACCGCAGGATCTGAGATTCTCAAGTGGTTGGAACGGGACTGAAGCTCATGCACAATTCAGGAGAGGTGAACAAAAAGTAGACATGAGTTGAGATACTAGACTGCAATTACACGGTGATAACATTATTGTATTTAAGCAAATGCTTTATCTTTAGCTCGACTCGAGCTAAAGTGCTATTACATAGAATGTAAAACTGAACAGTTCTGACACTTACAATATTCATTCGGACGACTTTCCTAGACTTTTTTATTCAACTCATGGCTACTTCTCGTTCAACTCTCAAAATTGTGGAAGAGCTTCAGTTCCGCTTTAATTACTCATGAACCTCACTCTTCGAGGTTCTCAAGTGGTTGGAGCGGGACTGAAGCTCTTGCACACTAGTGAAAGGTGAACGAGAAGTTGACATGAGTTAAGTCATAGACATCATTGGTAAACTTAGCTTTTGGAACGTTGTAAGTCCGAATGTAGTTGTGTTTGAGTTGTTGTTTAAGTTCATTGTTTGACAATTTAGCTCGATTCGAGGTAAAGTGTGTTGGCTTTACTGAAAGGCCATGACTTTTTTCAAACCTAGAGTTTGAGAGTATATATTAAGATTACACTTCCAGGAGCGGGCTTTAGCGCAACCAAAGACATACTCAGTCGTACATTTTAGCTCGAGTCGAGCTATTATGTCACCTTCATAGTGCATTATAGTCCACACTTTAGCTCGAGTCGAGCTAAAGTGGGCCTTTACTGTGCACATTTGGCCACACTTAAGCTCAAGTCGCGCCAAAGTGCGCTCTGCAGTGTGCTTCATTGGTCACACTTTACATCGAGTCGAGTTAAAGTGCAGCCAAAAGAGCACACTTGAGAGCGCACTTTAGCTCGACTCCAGCTAAAGTGTGGCCAAATGTGCATAGTGGAGGTCCACTTTAGCTCGACTCGAGCTAAAGTATGGACATTAGTGCACAGTGGAGGCCCACTTTAGCTCGAGTCAAGCTAAAGTGTGGACAATAGTGCAATATGGATTTCCCACATTAGCTCGACTCGAGCTAAACTGTGTTCATTGAATAGCTTATTTATTGCAGATTGTATAGATTCGTCATTCGTTATATGATACTAAAGGCGTAGGGTTTAGGGCTCCTAGGTGAGAGTATGGATTTTACCTTTCAGCCATTGGTTATGAACCTTAATCCCAGACAAATTCTGCTGGACTAGACTTCCTACAACAACAATTACAAAACCACACACAAAATCAATCAAAGTAGCACATGGAAACCAAAACGTTGAAATCCTTCACATTGAAATCAACACTTTGAAATGAGCACATTGAAATTCAGCACTTTGAAATAAACACATTGAATTCAGCACATTGAAACAATGACATTGAAACCAGCACATTCAAACTAAGCAGAAAGTAGCACATTTACACCAGCACAAACCAACACATTTAAACTTGCACAGACCACCACAAATAACCACAAACCACCACAAACCACCACATCCAATACACACTCTCATCTACGTGCTCACACATACATCAAAAGCAATGCTACACATATATTTTGTTTCAACACATCATATCAAAAGCAAAACTACACAAATATCAAAAGAAATGCAAGACTGAATGAGTGCACTTACCTTTAAAACTGAGAAATCCGATTGGAAAAGCTGGAAGTCTTGTTACTTGTTCACGTCAATCCTCCGCGCACGGCCGTTTCAGACTCTACGTGCTCACAGAAACTCACAGAAACTCACACACACTCACAAAAACTCACAGAAACTCACACACACTCACAGAAACTCACAGATACTCACACAAACTCTCACAAACTCACACAATCTCACACAATCTCACGCAAACAACCCTAAACTCTAGCGCTACAGTGTACACGAACTGACACAACAAAAAATTGCACGTCCTACAAACCCTATTCGCAGGAAACCCTAGACTCCAATAAATTGCGCACGAAAGCCTAAACGCAGCGCTACAGTGTACACAAACATAACAAACCCTATAGATAACGAAACTAACACAAACCAACGCATCAACTCACAAAACTCACAAAACAACAACGATTGGAAGTATACAGAAAACCTGGACTACAACGAAAAGAGTAGGAAAAAAGGCTCTCACCACGATTTTGTGGGGTACTTTCTGGGCCACCTAAAGCCGTGAGGGTCGAAACCCTGTGGCCGTTTGGTGCTCCCGAGATACCCTCAGGATACCCTTTGCGATATTGGGGTGTGACTCCCGGGTATTAATGCCGGATGCACCACAAATCATTCACCTTCGTTACTGATACCCCGATTTTTAAGAAGCCAATTTAATTTTACCAGAAAAAGTTCACGATATTACGCGCGTGTAGTATTTCTGTACTCGTAAATTTCCAACGCAATTTATCGGAGCCATTAACACTACAATTTTGCATATTTTGGGGGAACGAACAAGTAGCAAAAGAAAAGTGATTATTTCCAATTTCATTCGTATGATCTCAATTAAAACTTCTAAATTGACATTTTCTCAATAATACACAAACTTGGATTGGACGAAAGCGAACATTTATAGTGTTTAGTGTTTAGTTTTCTTTCATGGTTTTAGTGGATGAGCTGGCTTTCACTTCACTCGATTTCAATTTTTGCATTACACAAGGAGTAAATTCATTACCATCGATATATATAAGTTCCTCCTACACCAATTATTAGGTGAAGCACACTTAAGAGAGTTTTAAAGCTACAATTTAAAGATTCTACTACTTTGAATTCAAGTTTTGTTTTTTTATGAGTTTGATATTATTTACTATGAGAATCAAACAGACAATAAGTATGTTAAGACCACATCTTGCAATTGTATAATTATGAAATAAATGCCGGTGCACACTTTAGCTCTATTGGAGCTAAAGTGTGCATATTTTCTTTTTAGTTCCCTACAATTACTGATGGTATACACTTTAGCTCTAATAGAGCTAAATTGTGAATTTTTTCTGTACTTTTCACTTCATTTTGCTTTAACTCTAACGGTACAAATACAGTTGTTAGAGCATCTCCACCCCTGACGGAGAATTTTCCACGCCTGCGGGAAGGTGCCCAAGTTTGAGATGAAGTGAGGGGGGTTGCCCTTTTCCCCCCGCACCGTCCCCGAATTGGCCACTGTGAGGGAACGCCAGCGCCCAGCACTAATGCCATAGTAGGCTAATTTTTTTGGAGGTTTTTATTGATTTCTTTTAATTCCCTCGTGTAATTTCATGCTTGAACACATGCTCCCGTGGAATTTTGTTGTCCCCTATACTTTTTGTAAATTTACTGTTTAGAAGAACTGGCGCCGCCACTCCAATGGGCCGGGACACCGGCCTAGCCCTCACAGAGTGGGCTTTACCGTGTTTATTCTTGCATTCTCGGCATACATGAATTTTTTAGAGGATAATTCATGTATATTGGTATATCTGTACCTTTTATGCACAATTAAAGAATATTGGAATTTTATTTATTGAATGTTGGAAGTTTTAAAAGTATATTTATGATAGTTTATTAATATTTACATATTTAATGATTATTTAAAGAGTATTTAATGCACTGTTAATGAATAGTTAATGAATAGTGCATAAATTTCTAATGTAAAATTAATGTGTATTTGAATATTTAATGAGTATTTAATTAATATTTACTGAATATGTAATGCACATTGAATGCATATTATGTGATGGATATCTAATGAGTATTTTAATTGTATTCCTATATTTATTGTATGTTTAAATTTTTTCCTTTTCCAATATTCCTTTCTTTTCTCATTTTCGTTTCCAGAAGAATGTTCTTATATTTCCAATCTCCTACTTGTAATTTCATTTTCCCTCCATATTTTACATTCTACTTTGTCCAATTTTTTATATTTTCCTTTTGCTCCATACCTACGTCCGATTATTCCCAAGCTCTTTCTTGCAAATTCTTCCTTTTCTACATGCACTCAACCCTTCTTTACTATGATGCTCAAGATGTAATCAAATCATGATTAAGGTTCCCTACAATAACTGTCCACAAGTAAAAAACTTTATGTTCCACTATTTACTAGGATTGACATTTAGTGTAGTAGTTGGCATTTAGTGTAATATAGTTTTGTCACTACACTTATTGTAAATTTTACAATTACTATATGGATTCCTATTTAGTGTCCACTACAGTAGAAGCCATCTTCTGTATACTGGAGCTACATAGTGCATTTTTGCTTTCTAATCCACTCCATTTAGTGATGGTGCACAATTTAGCTCTAGTAGATCTAAACTGTGCGTATTTTCTTTTTAGTTCACTGCACCTAGTGATGAGGCACACGTTAGCACTACTGGAGCTAAAGTGTGTGCACATACTCCTTTTAGTTCATTACACGCAGTGATGGTCCACACCTCTGCTAAAAACTGAGCTGATGTATGTGCAATGTGTATTTCCACTTCTACAAAAAATCATTTTGAACTCCATACTTCTCTTTATGGTTAAGTATTTCACAAGTGAAATAGTAATCTTTTGAATTTTAAAAGGATTTTCAAAATATGTGGACCTAAATCTCCAATAGTAATATTAAAAAGCAAAAAAATATGACGATCCCCTAGTTTTTAGTGGATATGAAGTCTAAGTATTCTTGGTACCCTATATCAATAATATGTGACAATGTGCGAAAATGTATGAATTGGGATGTAATCTTATTTTTCACTAGAAAAATAACATATTTTTTCACAATATCATTTGTTCTAATATTACTTCTATGTATTGAAAATACCACATTCCATACTGTGTCATAGCAAAAGGTTTTTTAGGTTGCTCGACGTGCCGGCAATCGAGAAGTTTCTCTTTTGGCTCGCATAACTTTTAATGAAGACGTTCATTGAGAAAATAAATTACTTATAAATATGCCTCTCATTGAGAAAATACTTTACTTATAAATATGCCTCATGACTTTTATCATCCTTCTACAAAATTTTGAGAATTTAAAATATAATTTGCGACCACTAGAACGTGCTCAAAAACTAATTATTCCATTTTTGCATGTATAAATAAATTCAAAATTACTTACATTACAAACATTAAATTATGCCTGATGCACTAAGTGATACACTTTGTATTAGTTATATTTTATATTTTGATTATCCTTTTTTTGTCATGAGGAGGTCTCTCCGTTTCTTGTTTAAATCTTTTAATATTGTTCCACTCTCTATGTTTTACAAATGACAAAGTCTTCAATTTCACGTCAAAACATGAAATAAATTGTGTATGGTCAAGAATTCTTCCATCTTTTATGTCATGCTTAGATTGCCACACCCTAAAGTCATGAAAATACAATGTGAACTCAAGAATAAGATATTTTAATTGAAATATTAGTTTGCGCACATTTCAAGTCTTTGAGTACCTCTAAGTGGAAAGTAACCAATTTCAATTGCAAATCCAGACCATGGGGACATTGGGATTCTTGCCAAAGAATGCACATTCTAAATTGATGACAAAATAGTTACATGATGCACATTTTTAAGACCCCAAAGAAATGATGTCCAAAGCATGTTTGAATACATACTTTTTTGCTAAAAATACACGTGCGCACATAATATGTTTTTTTGTTTTTTTAAATGCTACTCGTTTGTTAAGGTCTTTGATTTCAACATAATAGATAAGTCCTATTTGGATTGTAATACAAATTCTTTCTAATCATCTCAATATCTTCTCTACATTTCCCTATACCTTAGTTGAATTGTCAATATCATGAATCTTCAAAGTATTATTACATTGAAATGAAATGACATCAGAAGATAACACCTAAACCAAGGACCCTAAACCCTGAACCCTAAACCTGAACCTAAATTCCAAACCCTAAACTCAAAACTCCAAACCCTAAACCTAAACTTTAAACCTAACCCTATCCAAAGCCCTGAGCGTTACCCTAAAACCGTGTATATAACTCGCATGTGCGAGTATACTCGAGGTATGTACCCTTCCTTATTTTAGTCAACCGGGAAATAGTTGATTCATTTTCCCGCTAAGATTTCGAATTTGCAGTTTTTAGGGGCTGTGGAAAAGTTCCCCCCCGCCAATTCTGAAGTTTCCTCCCGCCAATTCTGAAACGGTCGTGTGTCCGTGAGTGACCTCGCCGATCCTCGAAAACTTTCTTCATTTGTTTCCTTCTCACTTTGGTTGTTGTGCAAGGTTGTTGTCAAGAGGCTTGGAGGTAGTACGATTGTCAAAGGTTAAGGAGGGCAACACCTATAGGTTGCGCATGGTTGAGCAGGTGAGGCAACAACGCATCGGTTGTCTTCTTCATAAGGTACACAATGTATACTTCTTGCATTCTTTGTGCACAGTCTCTAGCAATTAGGATGTGACAGTGTATAGGGTTATTGCGCTTTTTCCAGTTGCTACTATGATTTTGAAGCATCAGTGAGAGTTTCTTGACGACTAGCGGAAAGATTTGGGTTGTAGAATACAGAGAGTCAGATTCATAGGCTGAAGAGTTTTCGCATACGAATCCCGAAATAGGCGCCGAGAATCACAGAAGGACAATTTAGCTCGACTCGAGCTAAACTGTCTTACCTTCTTACGAAGGACAATTTAGCTCGAGTCGAGCTAAACTGTCGGTAAATATCATTATTGTCAATTTAGCTCGAGTAAAGATAAACTGTCCTTCGAAAGAAGGTATGACAGTTTAGCTCAAGTTGAGCTAAACTGTCGATTCAATATTGTATGACTATGTAGCTCGTTTGTAGCTAAATTGTCCTACTATACTGTTTCGACAATTTAGCTCGACTCGAGCTAAACTGTCTTACAGTCTTTCGAAGGACAATTTATCTCGACTCGAGTGAAACTGTTGTACCTTATTTTCTGTGTCTTTTTAACTCGACTCGGGATAAAATGACATTGCGTCTTATAGTCATTAAATCACGTCGGATCAGGCTAAATTGTCACTGTCGAGGGTGAGATAATTTCATATTCGGATTAAAACTAATCGCATGAAATATTATTCTAGTCATATAATACCGCATGTGTTTACCTCGAGTCGAGCTAAATTTGCCTGTTCTACAATGTCAATTCACATGAATCAAATGTATTTTCAAGCGCCAGACTTTACCTCGATTCGAGCTTAATTACCCTCTTCATATGTTTCTTCATTGATGTCTATTCCTACAAGGTATTCACCCATTCTTATTTGGCAGGGTTATTTAATATTTACCTCATTGGAATGCAGAATGTCGTCTTCGGAGGGCAACAATGTTCATATTGACGCTCGCGTGAACCCAAACCTTCCTGAGTTTGATGTTATTCCTCGCCGTCTCTGGGTCGGGATGACTGTTGCACTTCACAATGGTTCAGGTGTTCTCGTTGCGGAGGGGTTGGTTCGCAATGTCCAATCTAGTGCAATTCTAGGTTCCTCTGGTCCTCTTGGGGATTCGAATGTTGTAGTACAGGTGTCCAGTACTTTTGTTCTGGAGGAAGCTCCTGATGAATGGAGGTACTCGTTTAAGTCTTGGCCAATTCAACAAGTCTTCCTAAACGGTGTGAGTCTCTTCCATCATTGCCTTAGGGACGTTTACAATGTCTGGTTGATTGAGCGTAACAGACCTCTAGGTGGGAGCTCCCGTTTGTACGACAATTCCTCAAGGAATACACGTCCAACAGTGTCCAAGAATGTTGAATTCCTCATGACCCCTCTTTCCATTAACGCAGTTGCGAGCAATAGTTGTTGCACTCAAAACTGTGTACAACACTACCCTAGAGATAAAATAAAAGTCCTTTGGATGCGCTTGTACTGTGAGACCATTGTGCAGTTTAGAAATCATATCAAACTCGACGTTCACAAACAGTTTCATAGAAACTCTTCGGGTAGGAAGGTTGTGACCCTAGAGGGTGTGGATGTTTGTACCCATGCTTGGATGAAAATCATGGGTGTAAGTTCGAGTACTTTCTATCGGAATGCGAAGGACGCTACCGCTGGTCATGCGGTTCAACACCATGGGAATATCGGTTTGCGTAAGCCTAGAGGTCATACGGTTGTGGCTACTGCCGCTCTTGGAGCCATTCTCGATAGACATGCGGACCACATGCCTCACAAGTCCCGTGATCTCCCATCTGGCGAGAAGGCTGTGGCAAAGGTCTTACCTGCAAGTTTTAAGTGGAAAGATCAGATACCGCTTCTTGATGATCATCTCGCTGATTGTGGATTGCCACCAATCTCAACCTCAAGCTTGAGTAAGATTCGGCGAGTGAGCTTCCCTGAGTACTATGCCAAGAAAGGTGGAGACAACTTTGCTCGTTGTTCTACGTGTGACAAATACCAGGATCAGAAGAAGCTTACTCAACCTGGAACACAAGCATCTCTACTATGGCAGAAGAAGATGCAGGCTCACATCGATTATGCCTTCGCACATCGGGACTTGTACTACCTGAATCGATTTTGATCAAAGTCGTCGCCCCAGGAGGTTCTTACCATCATGCATGATAAGATGGATCACTCAAAGACCGCCTCCCCGGTTTTTTCACATATAACAAAGCACTTAGATGGGCTTATGAAGTTGCCTCTTGCAGTCACAGGCATGCTTGCCCATGGTCATGTGGACCAACGTTACGCCCATTATGGCCTTGATTTATACTCCCATGATGCCAATTACACGGTCGGGTCGTTCGCAAAACTATTGCGTGACTTGGAGGCGCCTCCGAAGTCATCGTCCCGGCAACTCTTTCCTGAATCTTGCTCTCATCCATTGTATGCGGCCGTGTTACGGGGTGCAGAGATGTGTTTGGATCCATTAGGGCAGATTCCTGATATCCCAGTTCCAGGGAGGCCTTTGCCACCAATATTGAACGTGCAAATGGACAATGCTGTTGGTGATAACAAAAATAGATTTGTTTTCTGTTTTTGGTCTCTCCTTGTTGCAATACGCATCTTCTGCAAGGATTATGTCAATTTCATGCTAATTGGTCATACACATGATGATACAGATGCATTTTTTGGACGTTGGAGTATGGCATTGAGGAAGGAGAGTTTTCCAACCATTCCTTTGCTCATGAGGTCGTTCATGAAAAATGAGAGTGTTCCCACAATCCCGCATCTCATCCAAGAGGTTCCTAACTTTAACAAGTTCATTGGGGATATGATTGCGGACGGTGATGAAGCTTTGCAAGGTCATACAAAGGCTCATTAGTTCAAGTTTTATGTGGACTGAAGTGGTTGTCCGGTAATGAAGTATAAAATCCTTTGTCATGATGAGGATTGGCTTCCTAAGGGAGGAGAAGGTAGTGGCATCAAATTGTGGAAGGAGGATTCTGAAAGAAGGTCTTTATGGCCTCACGGAGAACCTGATGCCTTGAAGCCTTCTACGATGCGGCATCTCCATGAGGTGGTGAAGGGACTTTCAGGATTCATCGATCACTGGGAGCAATTATCATGGGAGTCTGTTGAAGCCAGATCGCGTTTTGAGCCGCTATCGTACTATTGGCGCGATGTTAGAGATGCTCTGGCTCTTTCAATGGATACGGCATTATCATTGGAAGACGGCTTTTGGCCAGGGACGCGAATTGCCCATGCCATTGAAGATGAGTTCTCAGCGGAGGGTGAGGTTTGCGAGGAGTATTGTGAAGATGAGCATTTTGTTGGCCTGAGACGCGATTGTCCACCTCCTTCTTTTAGAGTTGCTCGTGATTTTTTTTCTGGCTATTTTATTGCATTGCGGCCTTGTGATGGAGACGAGCGCCCATTTTGGATTGCTCAAGTAATTTCAGATCCTAATTCTAACCTGGATATGCCAAACACCGTGCGTATCCAATTCTACCGCCCTATATCGCGCGATCGGGATGTTCTGAAGTTCTATAAAAATTGGGATACCGATTGCAACCTTCGCTGGACAGTTGAAAAGGGGATAGCCATAACGTGAGAGAGTACCGATTCAATCTTGACAGCATGGAAACCTAGGTCTTCAAAGAGGGATGGAGGTCATGTGCAAGATTCAACCACAAAAATTCCGAAGAGTCAAGTAGCGATTATCAAGGCCTCCTTGGAAGCACTTGCAAGGGCCGAATCGTAATAGACTTAGATAAATGGACTTTCTTTTTCCTAGATTTTGGATTCCGATGCGTAATACTTCATGTAATATGGTTAGATCCATTGGTGCTGAGATTATAGATATTTGTATTTGATTACACTTTGTATGACTATAATATGTGATGCCAATGATTGCTATGAAATATTCTCTCCATTGTTTTTGCGTATTGGTGATAACTTGCAGTATATTTTATTTTCTTTTTAAAATAACAATGTGGTAAATTGCTTCTAATCTTGAAACCAATAATACCAGTAATTGCCTTCATGGTGAATGATAGAAAGTAAATAATGGGTCGCACTTTAGCTCTAGTGGAGCTCAAGTGTGAGCAAATCTTCTTATTTAGTTCACTATACTTAGTAATGGTGCGCACTTTTGGTCAAGTGGAGCTAAAGTGTGTGGAATTGCCTTTTTGAGTTCATTGCACCTCTAAGTGATGGGGACACTTTAGTTCGAAGAGAGCTAATGTGTATGCAATTTTTTTTCCACTTCTGAGCACCATCTTTTGAAACTCGTTATATATATTTTTAGCCAATGTGTATTCCACAAGGAGAATTGAAATTCTTTTAAATCAAAAAAGGCTCAGCAAAATGTGTTTAGCTAATTCTCTTACAAGTGGCTATTTGTCCGTCATTTAGCTCACTTTAAGCTAAATTAGAGCATGGAGTTAATCCGGGTTAGTAGGATCGAGTGTGACTATTTAGCTATTCATATTCAATGAACTTATGTGGTATAAAAGAAATGTCAACTAATGTGTTCTTCTTTTCAATATCATAGTTAGATTCGTAATGTAATGTTATCCATAGTACTTATTTTTCTAGGGGTTTTTGTAGTGAACATTACCTCCCAATTTAATGGAAACTCATATCCCTCCATATTGTAGAGTTTAGATGTGCACTTTAGCTCTTATGATCTACATGTGTTAATTTGGGAGTCGCTAAATCTTCCAACATAACGAATACGGTGTTACTACCTCTGAAGACCTCTAACGATCCTTCCAGTGCGCCGGTGCGTACATGTCCAAATCTACATCAGACCCTGTGTCACACCCAGTTTGAAATGGGCTGCAACCGCCCTCCAAAGAAGATTCCTCCTTATCTTCATACCACGGGTCGTCCTCCTCCTCTTCTTCAACCAAAGCACCTCTATTGAGGGTCTCATCCACATCGGAGTCGATCTCCTTCTCGTCCTCCGCATCATAGTCGATGCCGTCGTCCATTTCTTGAACATACTTGCTCTCAGCGTCCTCCTCCAATTGGTCCAGAACACACCAATCAGAACAGATCTCCCTTGTGTACCCGACTTGTAAAAAAAACACTCTTCCCTTCTCTGAACCCTGAGCCTCGCTCACCATCCTTCGTGAAACTCTCTTGTCTACCAAATCAGAGACTTCCCTCTTCCTCTTCCTACTTGCAATAGCCATCTCCTCTCTCTCCACCGTGGCTATGGACTAACAAGACTTATGGTTGAAAGACAAAACATATGGATTGCTCCAGTCCTAAACCCTCTCTTATACTATCTTCTCTATCCACCTACTAATTACACTTCACACACATAGGTACATTGATTAGAGTCGCCATAACACCGAGACTGATAGAGTTAAAGGTAGATGCCACAGTCATGAATGAACAACATGGTAGGCCACACGTCAAGCGTCCTGTTGTAATGTGATGTGCGAAGTACAATCTCCGCCGCCAACCATCAGCATCACTTTAATCATAAGAAGGAACTCGGATGACTGATATGAAGTGTGTAATTGACCGCCCATTTTCATTTAGGCAATGGCATGTCATAAATCTAAAAAGGAGAATGCCCAAATGGTCTCTGATATTTTGAACAAGTTCCATCGATAGATAAATTGCAATATCGTAGTCAGTGAAGATCTCTGGATATGATACAATACTCTTTAGAACACCAAGGTACGCTCAAAATTGGAAAATGTGGACCCCTGTATTAAGAATGGTGATTGTGAATCTCCTATCCCGAGATCTCCGGCTAGATCTCACCGACTTGAACATGGCAATACATGAACATCCTTCCGTCCACAAAATATGACTTCCATACCCGGAGATCTCCGGTAAGCTTTCTGAGAGACTTGCGGGTCTGAAAAGATTCCAGTGGCATAAATGAGTCAATAGTGATTCTGTCAATACTCTATGTATCCTAATTACAATGAATGGAAGAGCACAAATCCGGTTCTCTTTACGACGACTGGCGAGAGTTGAAAGGAGGGATGTCGAACTGGGGACCAAATAATAATCGTCTTCACAGCCGGAGATCTCCGGTGCTCTTCCGAAAGGACGTAGAGACTCTACGAGATTTTTCACAAACAGAATTTCACATAACAGAATTTTAGATATTGAGACTGATCCCCGTATCAGGGATCAACGGCATTCGCTTTCTCTAAGTTCACAAGCGATGCATTCTTCATTTTACGTGGAATGGACCTCGTAGGTTGGTTAACTTTGCTTGACCAAGTCGCAAACAACATAGAACTTACATGACACCATACGGGCTTCTCTTGGTTCGGAATCCAAGTAGCTTCCCAACAGTCCTGGTACTTCCTCTTCAAATTCTTCTGCTTGTTATCAGGCTCCCAATACTTAATGAGGAATTTTCCGTGGTTGACATTACCCTCATCCCTGACGACGTCCGAAACTGCTCTACCCTGCCAGACAGGATAGATGTCTGGATCACTAGGTCTAACTAAAATCCAAGACCCGAGATGAATATCAGGCCAAGGATTAAATGTGGACTTTGGAGCTTCATTGGCGGGTCCACAGTAAGGCTCGAGAACCTCATCTTCGGGAGTGACATTCGAGGGTTGTGGAAGCAATCCTAGCGGATTCTCACCTCCCTCATGAGGGCCTCTCCAATCATGGGCAGGCCAAAATCCCTCTTCGAATTTGGAGGGCGATTGAGGAAGTGGCTTGTCAAGCTCGTCGATGACGTCCTTTTAGTACTGCAGGTATGGGCGGATAGAGTCTGCGTACCCTCCGCACTTAGACATTCCGGACGCCCAGTACTCCACTTACTTCCGAAGCCCCGTCTTTATGAAGTTTTTGTTCTCCGTCGCTTTTCTGGCCTTGTCTCTGGCAACATCTTGGTTTCCGACCGAGTTCTGCTCCTCATTACCCCATATGGGCTTGAAAGAGACGCGTTTGGGAGATCCTGTTGGAAGCATCGGACGTCCGTTGTCATCTACCTTCCAGAGTTTTATCGGCTCTTTGTTCATGGGTAACCACTCTGCGTCAACGGTAGATTTCTTGAACTTCATGACCGGAACACTCTCATTGTCAACGTAGAATTTGGAAAGATGCATATCACTTAGTCCCACCAGACGTGCCGCCCCACTGCATAGGTAGCCATCGACGTACAATTTAAAGTCGGCCACCTCTTGGATAACTTCCGGCTTGAAGGCTAGTTTCTGATACATCATGAATGCCTTCATCAAATCCGCTAGAATATATATACTGCTTTTCTTCAGTTCTTTCGATAGTAGGCATCAATATCTTCATGCGTATGTCCGACCACCAAGAAGCCAACATGTATCTCCTTGAAGACACCTCGAGCTATTAGCAGTGATAAGAATGCCATCAAGTATTGGTTCTTGTTGTCCTTCGCTGAGTTGTCGAGCTGTAGAAACAATTTTGGTGGCAACGGTTTCGGTCCCTTAGACGCACTCGGCTCCACGGGCTCTAAAGCGTAGACGCACATGCTCTTCCCGTCATGAGCGCAGTGAACATCGAGTTTGGAGGTGGGTGCTCGAAGAGCGCGCGCGTCTCATGTAGAGGTGCTCCCTCAAGCCGCCTAAAAAGTTGTCAGAGAGGATATGGTGGCGTTCGAATCTCCAGGCCATAAAGCAGGAGCATAGTGATCATACGCTCCGTCGACATGACCGTGTGCCACCATTCCGGTGACATTCATGGGAAGCTTTTCGAGACGAGACGTCGCCTTAGTAGTCCTCCCCATGCGTGGCAGGGCCGTCTTCATAGTGTCCATCTTGTCTTGAATGACACAAAGAAAGGTCAGCGGCTTCGCCTTCCACTCCTCTCTCCATGTCGTGTAAAGCTTCCGGCATGATTGTTGGTGATTCAAGTGAGCCTGCCTGTTGCTATAGAATAGCTCGTATGCGGGCGTTCCCTTTGGAGTCGTCAGTAAGAATTGATCGAACTCATCGCAAGTACTACATTTTGCAAAGGTGCTTCCAGATGGCTTAATAGCAACATTCCCGAAGAATTCCTTCCTTATCCTACTAACTGTGGATTGACTTACAAGAGGGAGACCATAGGAGTCGTTTGTCTGCAAAATGAAATAATAACCCAGTGAGAGGAGAATTTCTGAAGAACATTCCAACAGTTAGTGCAAAGTACAAAGTTAATCAATTGAAGGTCAATGCATGTCAACACTGATCCAACCGGAGATCTCCGGTTCAGAAACTAGGACTTTGGTCGACTGAGGAAGGAGATTACAAATCCATAGCAATATGTAGGGACTAACGTACATCATAGACGTTGGCTCGAATTTGCTTCCAGTTGTTTCCCACAGGAAGATACTTGAGAGTGTCAATCCGACCATTCCTGACACTCCGCATTTGGTGAGGCATTTGATCCGCGTTGTCATTAATAATGGACGTCATTGAACCCATCGCCTGTATAGTGGCAAGCCGTCGGCGCTTGATGCCCTTGTCACCATGAGTTGCATTGATGATTCCTCTACTGAAATGTCCGATGTACATGTGAAACGTGGACTTCCGAATTCCATGGATCGTGTACCATGCAACGGAGCAGACCTCCGTTCCCAAGAGCGTGACGTACTTTCTCTTCCTGTCCCCATCAATGGAGTGGAATTGCCCGCCTACCGAGATCGCATACTCCTTTTTCTCTTCAAAGGATTTGTATAGAATTTTTGTCTAACAGAAAGAGTCTAGGATGGATGAAAATATTGGCAACAACGTTTGGGACAGCACCTTTCCGAGCTGACTTTGCGAACTTCGCCATCCGTAGTCTTCTTGGTGTACAAGGATTCCTTCTTATTAAGGTCTTGCTGTCGGGAAATGAAGCGGTAAGGCTCCTTCGCACGACCCTCCAAATGAGCACCAGAATCAGGTTGTAAAGGCAGGAATGCGAAATGATCAATTGTGCTTTTCAAATCCCGCGCGGAAGGAAAACAATATTCAAGAATGGGCCACAATTCATGACTCATAATTCTCTCCGTGTCCCCTACAAGAACGTCGAGGACAGTTACACCAATATTATCTTCTCTCAAGCATCCACTTCGAAAATGACCCGCTCGTAATGCGGCAATGATTCTCCCGGAGCAGTGCACCAACCCATTTCCGTCCAACCTCTGCACTTCAAGTCCAACCCATTGCTCTCGTGGTACGAATGGGGAGTAGTCGGACCGGAGATCTCCGGTTGGAATCATGACAGCCGCCCTTCTCCACAGGACAGTCCGTTGAAGTGTGTGAACTAGTGAATCGTATCCGCGTTGCAAGGGAATGAGTGGTAATTCTTTCGCCGTGGACGTTATGGCCGTTGGTCTAAGTAATACGAACTCACTAGAACCGGCTGGTATGTCAACTCCAAGCCATTGTCCCACGGGGTGAACCTCAACAATTGACGCTTCTCCAATTTCGCCTGAACCTGGCCTCATAAGGTTCACGGACATTCCTGACCACAGAACCTCCGACCTTCCAGTAGACTCTAGGGATGGATCATCTTCTTCTGTGTAGTTCACATGTCCAAAATCGGGGCACTGAGCTGCGACCATGGCAAGGTCTTCCGAGTTAGTTTTCCACCAATCAAAGTCAGAGATACTCCCGTGCTGCATCGTTGGATGTTCGGTTGGTGGCTGATGCCCTCAATGAAAAATTGAGTGCATGTAAAATCAAACTAGATGACCAACGTCAATATCTTCAGATGGGCTAGCCTGAGATCTCCGGCTGAGTGGAGAATGATCAACAACGACGACTTGTTGTTTAAGTAAGGAAGAGAAGGGTGGAGCTAAAAGTTCCATTCGTATCTAACCGGAGATCTCCGGTTATACAGAACCAGGCTAGCGAGGAAACTTTCTATGAACATTTCACACTAGAGTAGCCGGAGATCTCCGCGGATCCTGCGTTTGAAGAATATGACAACCACTGGATTCAAGGGTAGCAACCGTGGTTAGCAAGCGATCTTGGTAGAATCGAGACTAGCACGGCATGAACAGTCAGAGATCTCCGGTTGGCTTTTGATGTCTTGATCGAAACACCAGCCGTACGGAATATTCACGGGTATGGCGGTGTGATACAGTTGCAAAACCCGGTTAACAGTTGGGATTTACACGCCAAGATATTACGTCATCTTAATTCTTGAGTCGAATTAAATTACTACTTCCGGGCTATGACTATATCTCCGGAGACGAATTTGTTACAGAATCACTACACGACAGCTCCCGATCGACTCAGAGGGCAGAATGCAACACAATCTTCACCAATCCTCACAAATAGGCAGCTGATACGGAATTTTACGAGGAAACATACTTAACATTCCTGGAATAATGTCAAATTGTTTCCCTACAATTATCTAGTACGATGTCGTGCACGCGAACACTCTCACTAATTCACTCAGCTCCTACAGTATCTCAAACCTCTAGAGCAAAAAAGGATGAGAGCTGAGTTGAAGGATACTCTTATCAACCTTTCCATCACCTCTTGGAGGGAAAATTCAGGCACTCAAATTAAAAACGAATCTTGGGCATGCATGCTCCTTCAAACTAACTGCTATACACCATCATGATAGTGCGCATTCTTCGACGTGCCCAAGACCGAGGCCACATTCCACTCATGATAATGAAAGGCTCGTACTCTTGGGATGACCGTATTGTAAGGATACCATCTAGCTCATAGAGTGCTGCAAATTAGAAAACGGAAGATGAAGTATGCCCCATGATGTAGCTTTGAATGTACTAGGGCCGTATCATGTCTTGGACTAAATCACAGTATAATGTACTCGTATTGGACTTCTCGTACTCACCTTTGTGAATTAAACTATACCTGACCCAAGGTAAAAAGTCGGCCCTCTGTTGCCTGCTATTATTGTTCATCTAGCATTACAAGACTCAAGTAGAACGTCGGCATTCGTTACCAATTAGAATAATCTCCAATATTTTTTAGTTCGACAGAAGTTATATGGATGCTTGAGAAGATACGTGCACAAATAACTGAGTAAATGCTTTTAGAAGTACAACAATCCGGTCCTATGAATTCGGGTACAGCTTCCGTGTTCAGGCTGGATTGTGCATCAGGGTTTAGGGTTTAGGAATTAGGGCTAAGGTTTAGGTTTAGGGTTTAGGATTTAGGTTTAGGGTTTAGGGTTCAGGGTTTACGGTTCACGGTTTAGGCTTTAGGGTTCAGGGTTCCTAGTTCACGGTTTGGGGTTTAGGGTTTAGGGTTCACGGTTCAAGGTTCACCCTGGTAGGTTCTAGGTGCATGAAGGTAGAGGGCTTATATCACCTATAAATCTATAAATTAAAATTATTTTATAACTACGAACTACAACCTTAAATTCAGGGTTGTTATAACGGACGGGTTGAGGTGATCGGACGGGACAACCGGACGGGCGGTTCGGACGGCACGGACGGACGGTTTGGACAGATTGCCCGAAGAGCGCCCAGTAATTTTTTGCAAGTAAGAAATTTTTATTGTGATCGCCACGTCACATACGGACGTGTCACGCCACCGTGGCACTAGGGCAGGGACGTCTCCATGAGGGGCGGGGACGTCACCATGAGGGGCGGAGACGCCTCCCATGGGGCGGAGACGACCCCGCCCCTCATGTAGGCATCCACGCCCCTACATCATTGAGCGGATAGGCCTTAATATCTGGAAGCAAAATCAGTTTATTACATTAAAAAGTTTCACGATAAAACAAGAATTCCCTAATCTCATACTTCCAAACGAAGTAATATCTTGTAGTTATCTAAGAAACATTTTTCTCTCCTAGCTTCTTCTATGAATTATCACAACTCTCTTGATTTTGCACACATATATGTAGTTATTTTTCTTGTCCTTTAATTATTCAAACGATCCGATCTGCGCACTCCTTCGGTAAACGGGCCACCCATAACCGCATCTCGAAAGACGATATCATCATCATTTGGTGCCTCATCGCAATCTGGACGGTTGTCATCATCAGCTCCTTCACCACTCTCATCTGAGAATTCTCCATTGCTACCATCCGTAGTCCAAAAGCCCTCTATTTCAGAGTTGTCATTGCGAAGCTCTACGGTTGTTTCACCATCGCAACGCGAGCGTCTGAATCTCTTTTGTCGATGTGGGTGAGGATCATCGCCGTCGGAATTTATGGTTGGGCCGCTGGTAGGACGAATTGCCCGAATCGGAACAACAAACGCCGGAGTTGTTGAAGAGCGTCCTGGAATATACGTGTCCAAAAACGGTTGTACAACCACGTTTGGATCTCGTGCCCCTATTCCAAAGAGGGGACGTCTACGATGCCTTGAGGAGGATGCTTCGCCGTTGTTTCTTCCTTCACGGCCTCTAGCCGCTCCACGGCCTCTAGACCCTCCACGAGCATTAGTTCTTGCACTCGGTTGTATATATTGACCCATTGGATGAAGAGGCGTCCTTGTAGCAGCCAAAGGGGGTCTGCCATTTCTGGTAGTAGTAGCGGAAGTGTTTAGACCCATCCCCTCAACGTCTACACTTTGTTGGAAAGGTCCATACATGGCATTTGCCGTTCTAGGAGAAGAGGAATTCCGGGAAGGCGGCGTTGGTACATTCTGGTCATTGATAACCGTAGGCAACACCACAACCGGAGATGGTTGTGGCTCAAGGTCCTCTGTGAATGCAAAAGCATCATCCGGGTCTACATATTCCGGGTCAAAACGCTTTCGCAGATTAACAACCCTTTCATTTCTTCGAGTCGTCCCTACAATTGTTGTGTTTACAACATTTGCGTTAGAGTCTCCTTGAACGACTCCAGTGCTATGAAATGATGCACCCATTCCAATAGGGCTCTCTTGGCCATACCGGTTTTCAACCGATGCTTGGTTGTTTCGAGTCGCAGTATTTATTGCGTTCTCTCCCGCTCCGTTGTTGTCGCCATCTCCATTTCCACCACCATAGTCTGATGGGGAATTGTCCTCATCGCGAACATTCCCGACATTGCCCCCCCCTCGTTTCAGGCTCTTCAAGGTTAGTCACATTTGGGATGTCGCTCTTTGAGGAAGTAGACAAAGGTTGCATTTCATGAATGCCTTCATTTTGATGAAAATGAGGCGAAGGACTGCAATGAGGACTTTGATTCCAAGGTCCCCAACGACCTTGAGCCAATTCTTCTTCCACATCGTCATCATCTCCGTAATAGTTTCTCGTTTCCTGAAGGTGATCGGCGCCTTCCGCCCCAAGATTAGGGTGTCCACGGTACTCCAGCTGAAAGCGGTAGGGTGCTTAAGGTACTCGAGCTGAATGCGGGGAGCTGCCATATTGTGCTCCTCCTCTTCCTCGGCTATCAACACATCAAATTCACGATTAGGTTCACCCACCGGGACCGGCCCTAGGGCATCTGGGTCGGAATCCTCCGAGTGAATATTCGCATCGTACCATCGAACAGGATCGGCCCCTGGTCATTGTTGAAGGCATCGGCTATTGGTATAAATATACACCAATGACGCAGCTTTTTCTGCCGCTAATCGATTTTGGCTCTTGTTGTGGACAAACGAGTACATACTCCAATTTCGTTCGCAAGAGCTAGTTGAACACGTAAGGGCTAGAATACGAACAGCTATTTTAGACAATGCCTTATCTATGATCCTGGCCCACCATTGGTGGAGTTGAAGCTTTGTCTAGCGGATGTCAGATGCCTCGGTAGGGCCATATGGTCTTGTGCCCTCCTCGTACTGTGTTAACTCATATTGGACGTCCTCATATGAGACTTCCAATACCTCCATCATTTTGCGAACAACCCGATTCAATGCTCTTTGTGCGATTCTGTCAGCCCTAAGCGCCACATTATCCTTGAGGTACGGATTCAAAAGAGCCCCGGCATAGTGAACATCGGTAAAAACCATTTGCCACCGGGGATCAAAAGATTGCTCAAGAGTGGATGCTATGTCAGCTCGTAGAGTACAGGGTGACTCTCTCAAAGAGTACACGTGTTCTCGAAATTATGCATCACGAGCCACGCACGACCCATGGCTGGTTCGCGGCCATCAAACACACGCAATGCGTTCAAAACATTCCCAGTCATGTGCACGTAATTCTGACATCGCTCCCAAAAGGCCATATCTTCGATGGTGAGCACCACATTACGCGCTGCGGTTGCTGCTTGCTCTCCATTTTGTTTATTCCGTAGGGTTGCAAAGTAGTTTGCAACACGGGGGTGGTCTTTCAACTGCTCCAACATTCCTTTGAGTCTCACCAATCGATCCAACATAAGAAATTACAAGCAAAGCGGGTTTCACTCGGCACTACAATATGCAGGTTTGGACTCAACTCTCGAAGTTTCCCCATTGTCGCATGATGGTTTCTAATATATTTGCACAATTTCTTTGCCCTCTCTATTAAATCTTTAAATTCTTGGACCTTCGCCCAATCTTCCAACATGAGATTCAATGCATGTGCCATGCACCCCTGCTTGTGAATGTGCGGGTATGTGAGAATAATATCATCCATCGCTCCAAGCATGTTGGGAGCATTGTCTGTACAAATCTGTGTCACATTCTTGGAACCCACCTTCTCAATGTAAACTTTCACTTGGTCCGCTATGTACCACATGGACTTCTTCTCACCACTGGTGTCTATGCTCCCCAAGAATACGTCACCAGTGGAGCATGACATCATTAAATTCATGAGGGGCCTCCGATGGACATCATCCCAACCATCCGTGCATATCGACACCCCATAATTCTTGATTGCAAAACCAACTTTGGCTTCAATCTCTTTCTCAATTTGCAACCTCTTAGGTTCAATCAATGTAGTCCTCAACAGGTGATATGTAGGAGGAGTGTACTCAAACTTTGCCACGGATGTCGCCCTCACTGCTCCGATGAACGCTTGATTTCGCGCCACATTAAACGGCACATTCGTTTGATAGAAAAAAGTCGCCCACTTCTCATCAAGTTCCTTCCTCTTTGCAATGTTAAAAGCATCAAGCATCCGTTGTTGATGTAGTTGCCCAGATCTAGTGGAATTCGAGGCGGTAAGACCACCCAACACATGTTCGCGGTCGTTTCCTTCAGAGAGATTAGGCACTCCATCCTGAGGCCCACTTCTTACCCCACCCGCCACATTATTTTGAGCGTCGGATTGGCTTGAAGTGTCAATAGTTGGTGCCCTTGATGGACCACTCGGGCCTGAATTTCCGCCAAACATGTCCTCGCCTGTCATTCGTTGCGGAAAAATGTTTCCACAATTGGCAAATCAACTTCGCACATAGGGAGGTAGGCTACGACAAATCGACCTCTCTCACTTGGCGCCGTATCCAAAGTGAGCGAACGCACGCTCACGATTGTAGCTAAAAGTATAGTTACAGAAAACACAACTCACTTTGCCCCCGTTGTCACCAAAATTGTACCAAGGTTCCCATTCTTTTGTTTGCTTCCTTTGACTTCCCATTGCATTCACGGCTTATGCCAAATAATGTGCAAGTCCCGTCTAAGCCAAAATCCAGGGCTAGTTATAGTATAGAATCAGGTGAAAATGTAAGGTTTGATAGCGCAGGTGCACTGCTTGAACCAATTTTTACATAACCTCAGCCGCACACCAGTGCCGCCTGCCACCCATGTAGACTCGCAAGGAGGTGAAACTAAACTGAGGTCCAAGGGATAGAGGCCAAGGTGACAAGCGTGAGGACAATCGGCCCTCGCCAAACCTTTTATACACGAGCCAAGAACGGGTGGGACCTGACGTGCCAAAGGCGGGGACATCTCCGTGTAGGGGCGGAGATGTCCCCGCCCTTACCCAGGCAGGGGCGGGGACGTCTCTGCCCTGCCCTGTTGTAAGGAGACGTCCCCGCCCCTGCCCGGGTAAGGGCGGGGACGTCTCCGCCCCACCAAGGTTGGGCGGAGACGTCCCCGCCCTTACTTGGGCAGGGGCTGGGACGTCTCCCCAACCTAGGAGAAGGAGGCCTTTGGGGCATTTTGGGTGCTTAGGCACTCCTCCGATCCATGAGGAGGGTGGAGGTTTTGATAAAGGGTACCTTATTTTTGGTTCCGACAAGATTGTGACGCACTTAAAATAAGAAGCAGGTTTTGTCTACAAAGGAAGGCTTTCGGGAAAGTACTACTTTTGTCCTTTGACCGCATGCTCTCCAATAATGAACACCTTTATTAGCTCCCTTTTAGATCAAGTAGTGGATAGCATAGGAGCTATGCAAGTCCCCATCCATAACAGGTAGTATAAGCCTCTAGTAGAATGTAACGTGCAAGTTCTCCAAATAAATTGTACCATTACAAACAAAAAGGATATTTAAAACCATATAATGTTTAGAGCAAAAGTATTGTTCACAAAATTGATTTGCTATGTCCTAAACCTTTAAATACTCCTAGTCAATAGTAACGTTGGTGAAAGGCTCGTTCGGTCCTCCTCAGCCTACCATGTGCTTATGCCTTTTCGTTTGCGACTTGGACGTGGATTCCTTCGGAGTCATCATCTGAACTTGACGTGTTAGTATCATAGCTAGGTGTGTCCTCCATCACAGTCATGAACTTGCCCAATCCACCTTCCGGATACTTGCGCCATCCCATTGGAATTATTCCATTTTTAGGGCGAGGACTTTTTACCTTCCCGGCATCGAATTCAAAGTAGACCAATCCACTCTCTTGCCCAACTTCACCTCCGCATGAACACCCCGCGCAATGAAGAGATTTATTTCGTTGCGTTTGACGAATGGGACGTCATACAACACTTGGTAAACTTCGATGCATCGGTTTTTAAACGCCTCGTCGATGCAATGTTTCAAGTTTGCCTTGTGGAAGCGCCGGTGATAGTTGTGTCGCGCCTCTGGGAAAGCCTTGTCAATGTGGCACCACTCGATGTAGTTCGCGCAATCATCAAAACTCCATGGCTCCATTACGTCCTCCCAACCTCGAAAAGCCAACTTCTCGGGATTACGAAGAACATTCAACCGCTTTCGATGGGCGTTCCCCGCTGGTGCACGGGTCTTGTCTCGCTCCTCCTTGGCCAATTGTCCGAATGAAGACATGGTCTGCACGTGTGAATGCAAAATTCTGGCCTGGATGGATGAGTGAGACCTCTCACGACGCCAACATCCAGCTCAATGAAGAGATGGTGGATAGGAGTATGCGAGGTGGGGACATATGAGGTCCCCCTCCATTAAAATAGAAATCCGGTAGGGGTGGAGACGTCTCCGCCCCTGCCCGAATATGGGGCGGAGACGTCCCCGCCAGGGCAGGGCGGGGACGTTTGCTTGTAAATTGGGGAAGGGGGTTCATCCCCACAAAACTTTCCAAGGAGGTGTTTGAGGCCACTCTTGCTTGGCCAAGGCACTCCTCATCTCCATGAGGCGGGTGCACAATTAAATATGGGGTGATTTATTTTTGGTTCCGACAAGATCCTAATGCACTTAAAATAACATGCAGATTATATCTTTCCCTAGTTCTAGGGAGGAAGGCGAAATGGAAAGTACAACTTTTGTACTTTGACGGCATGCTCTCTAATAAGGAACACCTTTATTAGCTCCCTCTTAGTCTTGGAGCAAACATAAGAGTGTAGAAAATGATTTCCTTCCAAATATAAAATAAAATTCCTTGTCTTTAGTGGAAAATAACGCTTCAACTCAAGTCAAAGAATTTTACATATTGCCAAAGAGATAACGGGCAAGGTACCAAAAACAAAAACGTCTAACCACATAAAACTTAGAGATTTTAACTTTTTATACTTTTGATTTTTTCCACAACAATATGTGGTGTAGACCTTCATATTGACCATAAATATATATCAATCTAAAACATATCAAGTATCTAAAAACTAAAACGTTACTTGCCTATTTTTTAGCTTCCACTACTAGCATAGTTGACTTGAATAAGGTACACCCTTTTTCTACCTCTAACAATTGGTGTATAAGGAACTAACATCATCCTAAACTACCATTAGTAATGATTTTAGGCCTTATCTAGTGCAAAAATTTGATACCAAGCAGTGAATAGCATGGGAGCTATGCAAGCCTTTCAATCAGTGCGGTTAAAATTTATGAAATTTTGTGGGGACATTAACAAAGAAGTATTTATTGTGATCCTACGGTTAGATGTAGAAATAAAAAGGTTTTGTCTCCCTTCATAGGCATTACACTATAGCCGGGCAGTTTTAAAGTGTTTTTGGTGCAAAAATGCCTTGGTCTTTTAGGGATTAAAAATGTTTGGAGGTTTAAAACTTGGTCCACACCATTTTTTTTAATACAAACGCACAAATCCTTATGAGGCTCAAGTACATCCATAATCACACGGATTAATTCCACTATTATCAAGTAGAATGTAGACAGTACAATTTATTTAATTTTTTAGTATCCATAATGTAATACGAAAGTGGAAAAAATACATTAAACGCTAAAAGATGAAGCATTGTAAGAAAATTGTCTCTTGGCACCGCAAAAACAAAAAATACACCTAGTCAATATTCACCAGGCTATTAGTAGTGCCACTCGCCCCTGCCTCGTTGTAGTATGCCCCTACGTGCATAGGGAGGTCTTCATCTGAGCCCAATACAAGTCTACGAGACGCCGATCGTAATCTCCTCGCTGCTCCATCTTCATCCAACACGGCCCTTATGATTTGGGATTGCATGAGCTCGTCGAGCGCTTGCCGTGTCCCTGGACTGTGCACATCGAGCAAGAAGTCGATTCCGTCATTTTGGAAAATTTCTTTCCACTCAGATTCCGATAACTGTCTTAGTTCTTGCGGGTCCGGTTGGTCAACGTCATGAGAAATGCGATCCCCGTTGTCGTCTGTGATGCGAACTCCGTCAACGGCCCACAACCATTGCCGTGGATGAGGTCCAAAACGAAATTGCTCCCCGTTCTCGTCCCAATGGCCATTAAAGCATTGGTAGAAGAAATTTCGTTTTCCTTGACCGTACTTGTCCTTTAACGGGATCTAATTCTTGCACACCCGGACAATCTGCTCCGGGTCCCTTTCCCAACCCCACTCGTTTGAGAGGTGCATCTTATCCAACGAGTGCATCGTCAGTTTCCAGCTCCACACCAAATCCTTTCCCCACATATGTGATTGATTATGAGCGTTCGTCACATTGAACTCCCAATGCGGGGGCATGTATGGAACTAATCCAAAAAGTTCGTACAATCCCTCCTGAAAAAGGGCCTTGCACAATGAGCACCGCCGGCGTACAACCATCAAGCTAATCAAGCAAAATGGATGGTACAAGTGCTCACAAGTGCCTAGATGCATCCCACCTTCTGGACCAAATGGGTTAAGACAAATTGTGCAAGTCGTACCGTTGGATACGAAGTTCGAAGGTTGTGGCCACAATAACATGGGTTTGCCCCGATGATCGAGGATAGATGAAACCTCCTTTTTGAAATCCCATTTGTAACGGGACCAATCGATGGTTGTTTGCCCACCGGCGGTTTTCACCATTGCCATTTCATCCATCTTGAAAAGATCATCTACAAGGGCCCGCGATGTCAAACCAAACACCCTCTCCTGGTTGTTTTTGGTATAGTTGTTGTCGATTTTTTGGAATTCCGCCACCAATTGTCGGGACCGATCGACCGTGAAGACGCATGCCAACTTCCATTGATAGTAATGTTCTACCAACACATCCAAGCGACTTTGTAGTCTTGAATTATCTTCGAGCGCTTTAGCGAGCTCTTTGCCCCCGTCACCCGCCGCACCCTCTTCTTTGTTGACCATAGCTTTGTCTGCGTTGGTAGGGGCCTCATCAAACGACAATGAATCGTCTTGGGTTGACACGTGTACAAGCCCTTCTTCCTACTGTCGTGGATTCCGATCTTCTTTGGTCATTGTACTAGCTTGAAGGGCAAGTCGGAGCTCCTCCATATCACGTCGTTGCTGGTCAATAACAATGTTTTTATCATTGACTTCAACTCTCAACTTGCGAACCTCATCGCGCAATGACAATAGTTCTGTTGTCTTCTCTTCCAATTGGTTCAGCAAGGTTTGAATAGTGTTGGCAAAAATAGCACTAGTAGAGGCTTCTAACGTTTGATCAACACCCGCGGGGGATTGTACCTGAGCCCCAACTTCATTAATGGTGTTGTTAACGACTACGTTAACCGTCTGTTCCGCCCTCCTTCGTTTGGTGCGCGCTTGTGTCCTTTGGCTCCTTGTGATTGGAACGTGGGATCCGTCAGAGTCAATATCCGTGTTTGAGGGATCGGTCTCGTACGTGTCGATCGGTTCAGTCTTCGCAATCGATTTGCCCAATCCGCCTTCTGGATACCTCCGTGTCCCCATTGGAATCAATCCATTCGTCGGAGAAGGAACTTTTATGCTATCTCCCATGGCTTTCAAGGTGGACCAATCCACCCTCTTGCCCAACTTTACCTCCGGATGGACACCTCGCGCAAGGAAGAGATTTACTTCATTGCGTTTGATATAAGGGATGTCGTAGAAGACCTGGTATACTTCAATGCACCGATTATTGAACGCCTCGTCGGTGCACTTCCATAAATTTGCCTTGTGAAAGCGTCGGTGATAATTGTGTCGCTCCTCCGGGAAAGCCTTGTGGATATGGCACCACTCGATGAAGTTTGCGCAATCCTCGAAACTCCATGGCTCGGGAACTTCTTCCCAACCTTTAAAAGCCAATTAAACAGCATTCCGAAGCACATGCAACCTCTTCCGTTGCTTGTTTCCCGATCGTAGTCGACTCTTGTCTCGTTCTTCTTTATTCATTTTTACCGGCGTGGCCATGGGTGGGGAAAATTTGAATAATGTATGTGATGCAAATGGATGAAGTCCTCACACGACGCCCACAACCAATTTAATTAAGAGGTGGATGAAGAGGGAGTATGTGAGGCGGGGACAATTAGGGGTGTGCACGATATTATATAGCCGATAGACGAAGCACTGGTCTAGGGTCCCCGGGCAGGGGCGGGGACGTCTCCGCCCCACCCCGGGCAGGGGCGGAGACGTCCCCGCCCCATACGAGCAGGGGTGGAGACGTCTCCGCCCCCTTTTGGGCAGAGGTGGAGACGTCTCCGCCCCCTTCTCGGCAGAGGTGGAGACGTCCCCGCCCCTACTAGGGCAGGGGCGGAGACATCCCCGCCCCTAACAGGACAGGGGCGGAGACGTCCCCGCCCTGCCCAGGTACGGTGGGGACGTCTTCGCAAAAAGAACCCTACACCATATAAATAGGGGTGATTTTGTCCTTGTTCTCTGCCAAGTCCACTTCGTAGGCCTCACGTGTTAGTTTGCTTTGCGGCCTGAAAGTGAGTTTGGTGGGTGATCGGGCTTGGCCCATTTATTGTACCCAGACTTTTTCCGGTTTTTTTAAACCATCGACTTGGAATTTCGACCACGGTAGGGAGTTGACAATCACATATGGCGGGAGAAAGAAGTAGGTCGATGGAGAAGCACCCTGTATTTATGGACTTGGATGATGTTGATGAGACGGTTCTTCCGTCCACCAACACGGAGTTGACTTCGGGATCATTGAATCCGTCGTCATCGAGCGGAAAGAGGCGGAAGAAGTCACCAAATCCGGACATGCCCCCGCACGAATGCATGGTTGAATGTAGAGGGATTGCCGTTGAGTTTTACAACCGTCGAACGAGACAAGCATTGATGAGGAGCTATCTGAACTACAACGAAGAGGGATACCACAAGTTGACCATTGACATGCGACACGAATTAATGTCAAACCTTGATAAATCTGAGAAATTTGATAATTTCTCAGATTATTGGTTGCATTCAAAGTGGTTGGACACACAAGTGACCGCACTGACCACCAATATCGTTGTGAACTGGTGTTACGTCACGGGGAAGGAGGATGAGAGCACCTGGAACCTGGAGGAGCGCGCACTAGTGGCGAAGATGAGGATGATCGAGGGCTTCGTTCAACAGTACTCTTCTTCCCGTAAGAAGAAACTAGCTCCTTGGAAAGCGACTATTGAGGAGCAAATTTTGGCTCACTGCGTTGGTGGAACTTTCAAGTGGCTTGAAAGTTGCGCTAAAGTAATTCCAATGCCAGGGCAGAGCGCAGTGGGTGGCTATGGGGCTGTACGGAAGGTGATGATAACCAAACTGGAAAACATTCCAAGTTGGATTTACTTCGCCGGAAAGACTTTGACCAACACCAACGAGAGGGAGAAGCGCCAAAACATCATCAACGAGGCTGGAGGGTGTCTGGTAGTGCATCCAGGGATCATTAGACTTGCGTACATCCACCCGAAAACTATGGAAGGGTACACGCCCTGGTGGAATGGGGGATCTCTGGCTTCTTTTTGGTCCAAGTTTGACTCGAAAGTGGACGAAGCATTGCCATTTGAACGGATTGAGATGCATCCAAATACCGGGTTGTCAATCCAAGAGCTTCGGTGGGTAAAAACTTACCGCCAAAATTGAGTGAACCTCGCGCTATCATTGCTTGTCATTGTGGGAAAATGCCACGACGCAAATTATATACACAATGACATCTCTCCATCGAATGTTTTGCTCCACTTTGATGAGTGGAAACTCGATACGGTGTACATTGGAATTTGCGATTGGGGGCTTTCTAGTCGGGTTGTGGAGAATGAGCCATCAAGGTATGGTTATCAATTCAAGGAAGAGCTTGAACAAGAGAGAGAGCGGCGACGGTTTGTGGCACCAGAACTGTTCTATAATTTTGGGTCGCAGGACTCCACCAACTTGCTTGAAGTCATGCAATGGTCACACCTCTATTCCAAGGCAGCAGATGCATTTGCGGTGGGTTGGATTTGTGAAAAAATTTGGAAAGAAGATTGGGACACTTCGTATTTCACCAGCAAAAACACGGAGCAATATGTAAACGTGAAGCTAAAACTTACAGCGTTGCAAAAACAAGTGCTCGAAGAACGGTCTTCTGTACCAGATGTTTTAGACACATTAATGAAACCCCCCCACAAATGGACTATGTCTCTATGTTGTTACCGACAATAGTTTTTTGTTAATTAGCTGCATTAGTTTCGCATGTGGTGGTTAAATAGGCAATATGGCATCTTCGTAGAAGAATATGTGTACTTGGCAATTGCCATACGTTATATTTTAATCAAAATTGGATACGTCCAAATCTTAAATTCTAAATCCGAGATTTGCATTTGTTCAAGCACAAATAACAATTGATACACTATTGATACACTAAATGTGCACAAGTGAAAGAAATAAATTTATTATTTCTACAAAAATTGATACATAGTGTAGTAAATGGCATTTAGTGTCCGGTTATGTCACTACACTAAGTGCCTCATTTGCAATTGGTGTATGGGTTCACATTTAGTATATACTACGGTAAACATAAATTTTAGTTTACCAACATAGTGTCAATAGTTAAACACTATTAACTAACTCATGAAGGGGCGGAGACGTCCCCGCCCCCACATGGGCAGGGGCGGAGACGTCCTCGCCCCATACCGTAAACCGTATGGGGCGAGGACGTCTCCGCCCCACCTTCCTCTTGCCATTAGTCCCCGATCCTACTCAAACATGACCCTCTCCTACGTGGCAGCTATGTGGTGCCAACATGGCTGCCACGTTGCCTGTTTTTTACCTAGCGGATAAGTCAACCCTCAGTTGACTTACCCGGATGGGCGAGAGCTCTACCGGACGGGCGAATCGGACGGACAGGCGTACCGGACGTCCGTCCACTATGACAACCTTGCTTAAATTTATCGATAACTGTAACTTTTTTTTTAAAATGGATACAATAGAGTGTAAGGAAATTTAGCGAGAATTGAACAATAACTATTTATTTTGATACATTATAATTTAGTTAGAGGGAGAATAAGGAAGAGAAGGAGGCTAATGGATTTAATTTTAGAGTAGACTAGCTGTTGGCGCTTGCTTTGCAATGCATTAGCCCAACCATTTTTATGTATTTTTAATATTAAAAAGCATTAAAAAATGAAAGGTGGAATGGGTCACTATATTGTTGACAACACAGTTGACTGTAGCATTTTTGTAGTTCACTACATAGTTGACTATGCGATAGTTCACTCCGTGGTTTACTGTGCAAATTATGATTTTAGTAGTATGACTAGGAGTTGGTGCTTGGTTTGCAACGCATTAGTTCAACCATTTTAATGTAGTTTTTATATCACAAAATATTTAAGAAAAAAGGTAACAACAATCTACATAAAATATAAATATATCTTTGAAACCTATGCATTAATTTTAATAATGTGATAGAAAAAAAAATACTATTACAAAAGTTCAATATTATTAACTAAGGATGGAGATTGAGAAGGAGGGGAGAGTAAAACTAAAATAAATAAAAAACAAGTAGGAGGGAGAGTAAGGGAGGGAGAGTAAGGAAGAGAGGGAGAGTAAGAGAGGGAGAGTAAGGAAGAGAAGGAGAGTAAGAGAGGGAGAGACTTGAGGGATTTATTTTTAGAGTATTTTATATTTTTAGAATATATAATAAGGTGCTGCGAACGGAGGTGGGGCTTCTAAAACTGTTGAGGCCGCTACTGCAAGGTCTTTCGCCAGCTCTTGCATTTTGGCCCAAGTGCCCTCCATCTTCCGGCTGTGGTCCACGAGGAACTGGATGACCTGCCCCCTGTTGAGCTTCTCATTCTTTTCAAGACTTTCAGTGTAGAGGAGAGCCCGGTTGACAGTATCCACCAGAAAGTCCAGCGTTGTGCGGATCTCCGTTAAGATCTGGGAGGTCGCCTGGACCTTCGCTTCCGCCACAACTCTCGCATGTTGTGCTGCATCTCATGCAGCTTCTGCCTGCCGCACCTGTGCCCTGAGCTTGGTGTTGATCTGGGTGATGGTGGTGTTCTCCTACTTCAGCCATATGACGGAACTATGCTTCTCCTTCATCTGTCTGAGCTGTGGAATGAGGTTAGTAGAGTCCTCCAACCCTACCGCCTCTAGGACGGCCATGATCATGGCCTGCCTTTCCTGGATCTCTCCTTCCAGGATCATGGTCCGCCACACGATATGCCTGCAGAGCTCGTGGACGTCCACCGGAATGTCACCACTGATGTTTGGGGCCCACGTAGGTCCCAACTCTGATCCGGTCGCGAATCGTTCGTCTTCTGCTGGCAGTTCCGGTGTGGCTGGTGGTACCGCGGACGGACTCTGAGCCGGTATTATTGACAGGGGTTGGCCGGCTCCCGAGGCTTTCGGAGTCTTCTAAACCGAACGACTCCACTTTCGGGATGGTCTTCGAAGTATGAGGGGGGATGACGACTTCTCCGTCTCAGAGTCCGTCGACTCTTTTGGCTCCTCATCTGTCTCCATTCCTCCGTATGACTGGATGGTGAGCAGGCTATCATACTTGTCCTGCTCATCCGGGCTCAACATCTTCTGCTTCGCATACATATGGACTAGGTGGGTGGAGAGGGGTGATGGGATTTTCCGGGCTTTCAGGAGGTTCTTCACCATCCGGTCGATCTGCTCGTCCATGATGGGCGCCCAACCGACTGACAACTTTCCTCTCATCGTCCCCAGAATTAAGGTAGCTAACTTGGCCACCATCCGTTTAGGTTTCTCGCGGTGGAAAATAGGATTAAACAATGCCATAACTAACCTCGCATATGGATCGGTGAGGTCGTTGAGTACGTACTCGTCCTTAGGGTTCGCCTTTACGTGGAATTCGCCGTTCAAGATGGTGTCGTCGCGCTCCGCCACCTTTATCGTCCCTGCTCGGAGCTTATAAGTGTCTCTCTAGAGCAATGTGGTCCAGACCTCCGGATGCGTCCGGACGCGCTGCGCGTACTGGCTTGGTGGCTCTCCCAAGAGCTCCGCCATCATGGTTATGCTCTGGAACGCCCAAGGTGTCCCTAAAAGACCTGCACACCCCATAATCTCGAGGAAGCTTTCTAAAACCCGGAAGGTCTTGCCCAGCTTCGGAATCTCCGGAGTCATCGTCTAGAGCAGCCCCTTCTTGCCCGCCATCCAAGCCCACCTCTCAGTGAACTTGCGCCTCGTAATGGTGGCCGGAAACCCTGCACGCACTGACCTCACCAAGTCCCTCGTCCTGTGCTACCTCTGATCTACAGTCCCAAACAAAGGCCGGACGTGAAAATCCTAAAGGAAATGCGCAAAGCGGAAGAGAAACGAGACTGCTGGAAACCCTAAAAGAATGGTGCGCAGGGTTGGCAGTCGCGTTTTGTAGTCTGACGCGCTTGTACGGAAGCCGTTACGCGTCATAATGGCATTTCCGGATCCGGCTATCATCGTACTCCGGTTTCGCAACTTCCGGGAAAAATGGTATAACTACTTCTTTTAAAGATTCCGGCTGAGCATTTAAACCTTATTTTATTCTATGAACTATTTATGCTACTATAGCTAACTAACTACCTAATTTTTTTTAAATTTTTCTTCATTTCCTTCCAAATTCGGGGTTAAGTTCCGGAAGTTAGTGGGAATGCCTTCCCACACAAGGGGAATCTTTTAAGAAGAAGAAAGAATCCAAGCCACGGCCAAAAGTGAGAAAATGAGTAATTTATCTATTCAATTAGTATAAATTTTGGCAGCTACTTCAAGATTGCAATGGCTCTCTATTTGGTCGGGGGAGTCATTGCAATCTTAGTATGAATTTGAATTCGCAACGTGAATTTGAATTCTGAGAATGATTACGGCGTGTATCTCTTTGGTTAGACTCTAATGTTAGAAGATTACGTGTTTTTGAGGTTGCATTTTTATTGCATTTCTGTCCATAAGAACAACTATGCATTGATGCAACGGACTTATTCAACGGACTCAAAGCTGTTCTAGTGTCGGTGTGCCTGGATAGCACAAAGGTCCATGAGTTACAAGGATTTACTTACATTTGTTTCTCCAGGATGTCTACCATTGCAACCCAAGTACTCAACGTGAAAACGGAATCTCCAAATTCTTGCCTTGATTGCAATAGTAGGTATGTTGGACGACGTAGCTGTAGTTGTGGGATGGAAAATCTCAATCAAACACCATATACAAACGGAGGTTGACTCCGTAGTGTCCTTCTTGACCAACCTGTAAGTGTACAATTTTTCTTCCAAAGTACCTTGTTGTACACTTTGTATTGAATTTATTGGTCTGTACAAGATTGGTACAACATGTACATTTATTTATTGATTAAAGCCTTGGGTAGGATTTGATGGAGGAAATATTTTTTTGTGGTGAACACTATTCCGGGTAGCTGGACGAGGTTGCTTGTGTTGGCCACAAAAATAGGCTTTCTTTGCAGGAATGCACAAGTTCATGCACTTGTCCGCGTTCATGTGGAAATCGAGTGGTCCAAAATGGATCATCTATCGCAATACAAGTGTTTTGGTTTGGAGATAAGGGGTGGGGACTAAGATCTAAGAGTTGTATTTCTAAGTGTAGTTTTGTGTTTGAGTATGTAGGGGATATAGTGACAAATGGTGAGTTGATGCATCGGAGGGCCTCAGAAAGATTAGGGAAGTCAGAGGCATAGACTATGGCGCTCAATGCCAAGTGGAAAAAGGAGGAGTATCCGGATGATGTTACATTTTGCATTGACGCCACAAAATTCTCCAATGCCTCAAGGTTTTTGAATCATAGGTATTTCCTTCAAACCCCAAAATGTATATAGATGATTGTTTTGAAATTTTGTTGGAAAACTGTGATTTGTAGTTTGATTTTGGTTTTGAATTTGTGTGTGCCTATTTTTTCTACAAATGAGAAGACGCAAACCTTATAGATGTCCCAGTGAACTTCGACAATAGTGACATGCGATTATATCACGTAGCCTTCTTCGCACGAGTCAATATTCCGGCTTGGGGGGAATTGATTTGGGATTACGATTGTTTCTTTGATAGATCAGAGGTTAACAAGGTAGATGTTTTATTTCCTTTTCATTGTAAGTGTGGTAGCACTCACTACCGAGACACAATAATTGACATTCCAACCATTCAACTCGCAAATGACATTTCCAATTTTGAGTGAAATTATATTATGTTGTGATGGAAGATCAAATTCCATAACATGTAGCATCATTTCAAGTGAACCAAATAAACAATTCCACAATTTCTATTTTATTAGACCTCAAAAAAAAATTCAACATTTACTATTTTATTTGACTATATCAAAAATTCGGGAATTCCATAATTATGTAGTTTTTAGTATGTTGTGATGTTTTTCTAATTGGAATATGGATATTACATGTATGACATGTTGTACACATTGTATGAAATTGGTACTGACCCCATGAAAAAAACACAGAAAGGTAGGATATTTGTAAACTATAAAAAGTACTTAAACGTCTGAGATTGTCTCATTGGCAAATTGGCAACTTAAATACATACATACTTTAATGCCAAGTGTTCAACATGTAACTCAAAGTATCCATAGTTACATTTGCAAGATTTTGTTCTACACAAAAGGATTAGTACTGCAAAGAATTAGATTATACTATAGAAACTAGCATTCTTTTTTTTGAATCAAGATTGTCAAGCTCTTCTATACTCATGATACAAAAGAATCTTCCCATAACAGCGTAGTCTTGCGCATGCCTTCATCACAATCAGGATACTTTTGAACCATCCATGTGTCATACTTTGTGTGGTGACCGCCCAGTACAAGGCAAGGAAGAGAATAATCACCAAACAAATATGTTCAGAAGATGTGCACACAAAACCTAGTGATGAATAAATGGAAGTTAGTATGCAAAAATGTGGAAGTTAATACTTCAAAAATTATAGTACTTTTCACCTAGGTACTAACCTACCAACGGTTAATCAATAGTTTCAATAGTGGCAACACCGGCTATAGGTAAACTATTTAGTACATAGCCAACCATTAAAATGCTTTCACTGAACCTAGTCCAATTGTAGAACAAACTGTAACATCATAGAAGAAGCAACAAAATCTATGTACAATCATTACGAACAAGTACAAACTAGTACGCACTAATAAGAATCAGTACAAACTAGTACAACTTATGGCAAATCGATTACAAACGGTCAAATAGTTGTCCAAGGTATAAATACAATACGCTATTTTTCTAATCACGTAGGAGCACAATACTATAATTACAAACTGGTACAAACAGTACGAACAAAATATAACTTCAAGTACGAAAAGTTTATCGCCCGTCAAAGACAAGTACAACCATTGTAGTTAGTACAAACGATTCAAAGAATAAAATTGACTTCCAGTACTAACCCTTAAACACTCCCAATTTGTATGCATTCTACTTGGTTTCCACAGTACAATCAGTAGGAATTGCAACAAACAATCCAAATAGTATAATCACTTTGATTACAAACATATCATCACCCCAGTTTGTATGCTTTCCACTTGTTTTCATCATATACAAACACTTCTAACCAGTGCTATAAATGATATTTGTACTTTCATATGTACAATCATGTAGATACAAAAATGCAAAGAAAATAACTTACCACGGTACTATTTTCAGATCATACGGTCTCGAAGTAATAGAATCTTCAGTTGTAGTCCTACCATAGAACACATAGTAAATACCCTATACACAAAGGTACTCTTTGTACAAAATGGAGAGAACTAGCTGTAATCGATACAAATTTTTGTAACAACAACCTAGCTTTCCACAAAGACTCTAATAGTGTTTATCTCCAAGACAAGGAAGACGACAAGGAATCCACCAATGGAAAAATACAATACGAAATAGGACTTACCCACTTTGCAATTTGCAAAATGCAAATTTTCATCAGCACTTCCCGTTTTGGACGCTACACTAAATTGTACTTGAAAGGCACTAAAGCCTCTTCCATCTTGCAATCCCTATGTGAATTCCCACTATGAGATATAGCACAACCTAGCTACATATTGATATTACAATGGAAATTACAAAATCCTACATATTGTACAACTTTTGTACTAACCATAAAACTTTGCAATCTCTTTCTCAAAATGAAAATGAAATTTGACAAATTTCAAAGACAAACCTTCACGTCGTGTGATTAGCCGATTCACATGTGATGGTAGGAGATTGATGTTGAATTTTTGCATCTTCTGTCACAGCATGCCCAAACAATGCCTCACTACTCCTAATAGCTCGACTAGGAGAGTTTTCCACAGTGTTACAAAGTCCTAGATAGAAGGCAATGTTGCCAAGCTTTGATTCAGGGGTTTTAGAAACATACCCATCCGATGTTGTATCCACAAATATAGGATGAGCAAAGTACAATGGGAAGTAAGTAGTGATGAGTTTTTGAACAAGTCTAGGGTTTAACATTGCCACAAAACACAAACTAGAACAAAAACACACATTGCAAGAAAATAATAAGCTAATTCTCTATGGAGCTCTTGGGGGTATCTCAACGAGAACTAAGGTCCAACAAAATAGAAAGTGATGAACAACATCTACGTTTGTGCGAAAAGTTGACAAAAAGGATTCATCTCAGATAAGCCTTTGTGATACCCCCTGGATACCCCATAACATATCGGGGTTGTCATACCCCTAATATACACGGGCACTTCAGTACTGTATAATATACTCAGGCCGTGATGTAACCCCATAATATACTTGGGCCGTGAATAACCTATGACATGCATTCGTGATCTCTGGGTCACCTAGGTATATATTATATAAAATAAAAGTATTCAAGTAAAAGTATATATCCGTCCAAAAACACAGATGATATGCATGCTATAAATGTAAAATACTTAAATGTTATCAATACCATAGAAACTTGTTGGTACATTATCAAAATAAACAATTATATTTTCACAAAGTAGATAAAATAAAAGTTCAAAGTAAAAGTTTGAAAATATATTTATTTCCATATTTTATATGATGCTTTTATTTTTAATAGATACTTTGAAGGAAAGTATCAAACCAATGTAAGTAGTAGTAAGAACTCCAGCCTTCAAAAAATATCAACGTGAATAAAGTGTTTGTTTGTTCTTAACACTATATCAATGTCTAAAAGACAGAGAAAAGTGGATGGGAACTACAGCCCCCAAAAAAAACCAATGTAAAATAATAGCGTTAATAAGAGTATCAAACCAACGAAAAAGAAAACCATGAAGTGGTAAAGGAGCAAGCATAAAATAAAAGCCTTAAAGTATAAGCATGAAATCTTCCTAAATTATAAATAAGATTGACAATTGGGACACACGCATGCACGGAAACCAATTCTATTATTAATATAGATAATAGATAACTATGCGGTATGTTATCTACCAATATATCATGAAAAAGGAAGCAGGGACACATGGCATTTACATTTTGAATTTTTAAAAAATAAATTTAGTTAACTTATGTAATATTACATTATTCGTTGGAGACAACGGTCGGTTTACTATAATGAAATCTACCTATATAAAAGGCGTCAATTTGTCTATCCGGCGCTCTCGGTCACGTGACCTTTGGATTTGCCATTTGAATTAAATGAGCCCTTTGAATTGAATGTGAACTTTGAAAGAATCCTCCATATGTGCCCTTTGGAGGAATCCATTAAAGTGCCCTTTTATTCAAATTTGGCTTATTGAGTTTTAACATTGTATTATGTATCAAAAATAGAAAAATAAAACCATAATTTCCAACATATTGAAACTACACAATATATTACCTCAGGTACATAAAATAAATGATAGTTATCTAAAGACAATAACACGTATATGAAATAAATAATGGGTATTTAAAGTGAATAATAGGTTTATATAGTACAAAATACGTATATAGTGGGTAAGTTTGATTTTTGCATTTACATATATTTATTTAACTTGGGATTGGCCCGGCCAGTTGATGTCAACGGGGGATGTACTAGTATGTAATAAATGTATTCACCATGTACGAGTATATTTCATTCTTGGAGTAAGTTATGTTGTCTACCATCCAAAAGGGGAAATACTTCTATAGTAGTAATACTTTGGCTCGTGGGCATCAACATAGTGGTGGAACAAATATACATTTTATTCATGCCTGCCTCCTTTAGGGACCGGAGTTGTTCTTCTTCTTGCGACCCACAACAATGGGAATAAAATGAAAAAATATTGCAAAGTTCTAAAATAAAATAGAATGGGTGTAACATTATTTATGGCCTTATCAAAAATTATACAAACATCGACATAATAAAAAATACTCGAATGTATTTTCTTTTGCAATAAATGGGCCCATAACAAAAAAAAATGAAAAAGACAAGAAAGATATATTACATGTTACAAAGATAACTTGAAAAAGGTAATATGGGGAATCACATTGGTTATGGACTTTGAAATATATGTCTAAATTTTTTTTCATACATTTCAAATAATGTAATGTATCTTAGTGTATTTAAGAAAATCACATTAAAAAACAATATAAATTATTTCCAAATATAGGAGGATAGGAATAAAAATAAAATAGGAATGCTATTTAAAGGCTTGAAGAAGAGATGATGGCCACGCCATTGTACGGTCGGGGAAACTAGCACGGTGATAGCTACAGGTTTTGGAGGGAATTTGAGAGTCTGGCACAAGTGCCACGGAGGCTACCACGACAACAATCAAATCCAACTTGAATCGACATAGTTATTCAAAAGTTGTTTATTCCGTCCTCTCTTGTGTAGTAGCCCGTCGCGCGACTGGCATTTGTTATGGGATAATGGCCGAGGGCCAGGTAGTGTCTCTTGCTAAACTTCTAATTTTGTACCAAGTGTACAATTTGTACTAGGGGGAGAAATTGTTCTAAGTGATGCGGTAACATACAATATAGCCAATACAAGCGATACATCTGAGGCTCAACATAGAAGTAAATAGAAGCTTCATGAATCATAAATCACTTTGTCATCTTAATCCTCATCTTTATCATCATCTTTTCTTAATGTGTCCAATCCAACCCGAATGGTGGCTAGACTATCTTGACTCAAACAGTAAGTAACCTCTCTACCTTTGCGCCAACCTACTTTTGGAATCATAGCAAATTTACAATGCACAAGAAGATGGGCATGAATATAAGATGAGCATGTGAATGTTGTGGTCACTTGGTGCTTTGTCTGGGAGCACTGCAGAATGTAGAACTCTTCTCCTTCGGTGTTGCCTTCCATGGCAGGTACAACATAATTATCACCTGGTCGAATCAGGTCAACAAGTTTGTCACAGTCCAAAACCTCTTCCAAATCATCTGGAAAATGTTCTTCTATGCATTCTTCACAATCAAGCATGTGCTCTCGTACGTTAGTAAGGTTGGATGGTTTTAATTACACCAATTCCCAACCCTCAACATGAGATTTATTGAAACAATTAGTGCAATCAATGTCAAAGCAATATGCACAAAAATATGACAACTTCTAAACAAATAGCAGGGTTGGATCAGCTACAGAGAACGAGTTTATTGAATGAAGAGCTTGAGAACCTTTTACCGTCTCGCAATCAAAATTGCGTTCTCTCATGCAATTTTTTGGAATTTCCCAAAAATATCTATTAGCTTCCTTGATGCCCGTCTTCTTAAAATTTGTATCCACTGGCCCAACCATTGTCTCATTTAGAAAAGACACTATGTCATGTGCGTTTTGCATCCTTCTCCACGTGTCATGTAGTTGAGATTGCTGCAAAACACGTTTGACAACAGCACCTGCACCATCCCAATTCCCCTTATCGTGCCCCATACCAAAATAATTCCAACTCATGGTGCAACCATTGGTTAGGCTAGGATTCCTTGCAATGAAGTAAAATACTTGAGCACCCTTGAATTGGCCTGCACATCCGTCAGACCACACAACATGGTGTTTTGGGCGAATACATGCGTAGACGAAATTTACAAACAGACGTTGGTAGTTTTAAATCCTCGTCCAACTAAGTATTTGGTACATATTGTACTCTTTTGTACACGATGTACTCTTTAGTACATAGTCTATAAAAGTACTCGGTTTGTATAATACATACATACACGTTTTGGGAACGACGTAAGAAAAAATGCTGTAACATACCTTGAGACAGTAGCCATTACCAATGCTGGATTAAATAGTGTTGTGCAAAGAGAGAATCAAGCTTCTCATCATCTGATATATAGAAATGAGAATCCTTAACGGTATCTCTGTTTCCATTGATCTTGTACGTAATGTGTACAAGGATGCTATTTTTTGTTGAGCACCAATACATGCTTTGTATTTGGTCTTGAATCTCAAAAGTGTAGTTCTCCGCATAGTCAATATGGGACAAAATCATGTCTTCACCCAAGCATTTCATCGACAACTTGCAGTGCTCATTCTGCCACCGTGCAATGAAATTGTGCTGGACAAACTGGGGCAATTTCGACTTCAAGTATTCAAAAAATACTTGGGCGGAGGTCTCCTTGTATGCCTCTACAATCCTCTTCCTTGCTTTCACCTTCGGAGTGGGTCCAATTACTTCATTCTCAAAACACTTCCATGTAACGGTTGTCGATGCTGAAGATACTAGGGAGCAAATCGGCAACATCTGAATACCACAATCCTTGCACGTATACATGACACATGACAACAAAATTGTACGTCTTTGGACTTATCCACTTTCTGTTGGGGCTTACATTAGTCTCTTTAGTCCACCACTTGACAACAAGGTTCTTCATTTCTTCAGACATACCTAGCCTCTTCTTTCTTTTTGCCGATGCAAAAAGAGTTCTATCCAAACGCACAATTTTACGTCGCAATGCTAACCTTAAGTTCGCACGATTCACCTTCAACATTCTGGACAATGCTTTTATGTTAGTTGCATTTCTAGATATAGCTGCATCTAAAAGTATAGCCTTCCTAGCAAGCTTGTCTATAGATTGAGCACCCTTAACGGCCTCCAACTCCTACTGATAATTCTGCAAAAATTCAAACTGAGCCTATGCATCTTGTTTGCAAGGATAATACTCTGGAAGGAATGGCTTGATGCACTCATCTTCCAAAAAGCACTCCATAATCTTCAGCCTTGAAGATGCCATTGAACAAGCTTGCATCTTACATATGAAAAAATTCACGATCTCACATAACTGCGCGGCATAGTTCGCGTGAAGACACTGCAGTACCTTCCTGCCCATTGTCGGAGGTACTGGCAAGTAATCTTGCCGCTTCTTTTCTCTCCTCCTGCAGCTGCCGACGTTTACTTTTTCGCTCTGCCTCCCATTCTCTTAGACTTTCTAGAGATTTAATGTGTTCGGCAACCCTTGCACGAGGACCCTTCCTCTTTGTTCCCCCACACCTATTGGCATTGCGGGTGTTTGCCATTGCCCGCAGAAGAAGCAACCTTGGCACGGTACAACCCTAAGTTCTACAAACTAAACATGTTTTGCACAAAAATTCAAAACCCTAAAGACTCTCTGAGTTGCATCAACCTTAAACCCACTTACCTCAGGTCGATCTCAAACACACCAGTAGTTGCATAACTCGACCAAATCTTGGATAGATTGTGTCAGACATGCGACAAAACACAACGTGCACAATGGCTATGATCTGTTCCAAATCAATAAAGCCGCCGGCATCTTGGGGATTCTAAATTTTGCACAGTTTGTACCGTTCGTACTCGTTCGTACTCGTTGTACAGATATCTCAAATTTGGCCAGGGGGTCGACCGTAGTGTGCGATCACTCGCCGGAACTTGTCCACTACAAGGGTAACAACCCCAGAATTCTTCGGACTCAGGATTAGCCGAGATCTCTCCCGGTGTACCAAGAGGGGGGATATCATCCCTCCTCTCCACCAATCTAAACACTTCCCACTTAAAAGAGGTTATCATAAATAGCCGTGGGCTTCCCAGATCCAATCCGGTAAAACAACTCTTTCTGGTCCCACCGGTGAGGGGTCTAGAGCATAGATCCCGGATCTCACTCCACCTATCTAACCTGGATATCCTACACCTTCGGGATGTCTCTACTCAGTCTCAATCACATAGCACTCAACAAGTCACAACCTTGCACACCTACGAAAGACACACTAGGAGGACTCAACTCTCTCCCGGTCTACTCACACAAGTTCAACAAAGACTCTAGACACAAGCAATGAAGACAAGACACGAGCAAATCAACAAAGAAAGGAGTAATCAACACAAGAGCCCAAGGCTCCTTAAGTACACAAAGGCTACTAGCTACCCTCCATAAATAGATCCCCAAAAGGTCAAAATAGCATCTAGAGAGTGCACTAAAGTCAATAGCTACCCTCAAAAAGTAGATCCACTAAGGAATAAAACGGCATCTAGATCCTAAAATCAAGGGTAGCCTAGTCACCGGTGGATTACCGGTAGACCGGTAAACCGGAAGACTCTCGGTCCGAGGACCGGTGAACCTTTCCTTATCAAAAGTAAGTAGCCAGAGAAACCACTAAAGTGGTAGTGACCGAGTGCGCAATGAAACACCATCGGCATCACTATTCTTATTTTTGTGTATAAGTCAAGCAACTCAACATTATCTCACCAACCGATGAGATACACACCACATAATATTTAACAATTAACACACAACAAAGACTCAACCGGAGAACTCATCTGGTTGAGTAGAAGACACATAAGGGAGATGCAGAGAAGGAGAGACCGAAAAATTGAGTTTAAAAACTCATCAACTCTCGTTAAATCTCCCTATCAACTTATCACAAGATCCGGTCCAGACCGGAAAACATAAATTTACCGGTCTACCAATAAACTTCTCCGGAACACTTATAAGAACACGTGGATGGGGGTATCTCACGTTTTTAACAACACATAAAATGAGACAACACACATATGATTTCACAAAGAGGAAAACAAGAGGTAGAAGTACAATTTTTATGTGACCGATGAGACCAGAAAATGGATAGAAATTTTGGGCATGACCTAAGTAGGATAGGAGGGTGGAGAAAACTTAAAAGAACTTGCCACAAGGCTTCACAAGATGGCAAACAATTATAAAGATACACACATGGTCTCATGCATACAAGAACTCAGATAAACGGACTAGATAGAGTCCACCGAAGGACTTTTTTTCTAGACTGGAAACATGTGACCTTAATCTTCCCGGGAAGGAAAAATGAGGGAAGATCTAACAAGGAGGTTGTGCAACACAAACAAAGGCTAGAGTGTGGCCAAAATCACTTCAAGATCTTGCTTCTTCCGTATTGTGCCACCTCTTCTCCAAAAATCCTAGATCCTCCTTGATTGCACCGCCTCTTCCTCTTTTTTTTCTTCCAAAATGTCCGCCTCTTCTTCTTCACCACAAGTCCACCTCTTCTTCTTCTTCACGTCCATCTCTTCTTTTTTGCACAAAACCTCAACTTCCTATTCTTTGCAAAAAACCCCAACTCCTCTCCTACTACTTCAAAACCCCAACTCTCTTAAAATCCAACAATCAAAATGTCCCAGCAAAAGCTTCTCTCTTGTATACAAGCACTATGGGGCAACCTCACGCAAGTCAAAAGGTATAGACAAAACTCTATTAGCACAAGACCCCCAAAAATAGAGGGTCTTGTGCTCACACCACCCTCCACAACTCATGGCCAAGAACTCTTACCACAAGACCTTTGAAAACGATGGGTCTTGTGCTCGCAGCACACTCCACCTCCTCGTCTTTTTATCCGAGCTTGTCATTTCCATCCTCGCGGTCAACTTCTCCATCGTCTCTTCATCTCCTTGCTTGGTACCAAATTGATGCCGGTACCCTGGTGATACTCGGTACCTGGATGGTACCCGGTACCAACAATAGAATTTTTTTATTTTTCTTTATTTTCTTGTTTTTCTCTTTTTTATATTTTGTTGCATATAATTAAATCCTTACTCTTATGAATACGTATTTATGCTACAACAACAACAAAAGAAATATCTAACTAACTTCTATCTAGTTTAACTATCATCTAGACTTAACTTAATTAATTAGGATTATGGTCATTTTAGAAATACATCCCGAAATCTCTTCCGAAGTGTTTAAGATTTTATTTTTGGGACTTAACCAGTGAAATTAAGACCCGCTCTTATCACCATAATTAACCTAATTAACTACTTAGCCTTTTTCCTAACTATGCCAATCACTATCTAATCTAATTCTACCCAATTCTAACTACTTTTCTACTTAACTAGGGCTTAAATTACTAATTTAACTAATTTTTTTGGTAGGGGCCACCTAATGGGAGTTTTAGACTCCCACAAAAAGCATCAAGAATCTTTTTTGTCATTTTGTACTATCTCTCTTTCTCTCTTCTTCTGTCTTCTGACCTCTACTATGATAGTCTAGAGTTGTTCCAGTAGTTCAGGGCTTTTCGTGAGGTCACTGCGTGCAGTTATAATTGGAGGGATTGTAACGTACCGAGAGCTCAGTTTTTGATCCATGGCTGACGGAAGGACCAACCAGACCAACAAAGGTCTATCGAAGACCCGGGGCACCTCTGTGGCTCCAGCCATCCAAAGGGTTTTGCCGGTCATACCAATAGATTTGGGGGAGCGCGGAGTCCTAGAGCACTTTCTAGAAGTGATGGGGGAAATGCTATCTTGCGAGCGGTGAGTGGTGAGCAGTGAACCATGAGGCGCGAGCAGTGAGCAGTAAGGGATACAAACTTTTAAGTGCATTTACGTCTAAAATTGGATTGAAATTAAACTGAAAGGGATCTCAAATTGTAAAATATAGTAATGAATTTGTTATTTTGAAGAGAAATAAAACAATAATTTTGAACAAACTTAGAAGGAAGTAGTTTAGGGAATCCTATGACCGTGGACGTAGTCTGTTGCGGGAAGCCCTTGCTTGGCACTCCTAGGCAAAATGCCCGGTTTCCACACTGTAGGAATCTGTTCCCACAAGGTGCCGGAAGTTAATCTAAAAATCCGGCAAAAAAAATAAAATTAGTTGAGTAGTTACCATAGTCTGTGCTAGCATAAAACCTATAATTAGTTTGTAAAAATAAAGACGGATGAACCCGGTTGAAATCCCTAATTAATCCTAAAAGCCGCTAAACGGACGGCCGGAGTGGTTAACAGAACTCCGGGAGAGGCTGTCAACCGGAGCAATCACCATCAGTTGTCATCATCAGTCGTACTAATGGCTAGCTACAAAAGGCCGTGAAACGAGGGAAACTTCTTTCTTTTGTTGTCTCCTTCGCGTGTTGTGCTTCTGCTCAAGCGCTCTCTCTTTCTCTCTCTCTCTCTCTCCCAGTTTCCTAACTACTGGCCGTTAGGGTTTGTTAGCTTAGACGGTTAGAACGGACGTGAGTCTGTTAGGAAGGGTTTGTAGTGAGGACGGTGCGTGCAGGGACAACATAGAGAGAAGGAAAGGAAATAGGGAAGCCAGATGAAGACGATCCCCATGGCCAAGAAGAAGAAAACAGACAGAGATGGGCGAGGGAAGTGAGACGAAGAGTCGGCCGCTGCGCTTCCACCCTTGGTGACTATTCTGCCAGAGATCCCTGCAAACCCGGACGACTACAACCTTCTAAAGGAGATTCTGAAGGCCATGGACTACGACGGCTTTCTCGACGTTGCTTGGGGCATCCGTGAGGAGGTATACGTCCGAGAGCTGATAGGAATGTCGGACCTGAAGTACGTAAGGATGCTGCGGGCCCATTCGGAACTCTGGGAGTTCTGTAATGGATACAGGCATACGACTTCCGGGCCGTCCGCACCAAGGTGGTGGAACGACAAGACGAGTTCCTAAAGGAAGAGTTTGAAGGAAAAGCCGATCCAAAGGAGGGATACAACTTCCAGGATTTGAAGCATCACGACGCCAAACTGGTGATAGGGTTGCTGAACCCTATCTTCCATCCGGAAAAGCTGAAGCGGATAGTGGCAAAGTGGGCCTGCACTTTCATCGGAGCACTGGGGAGAAAGATACTAGTGGACTAGAGAACGCTCATGAGCGAGATGATCAACCGGCTAGTGGCCAACCTCCAGAAGGTGAAGAAATTGGCAATCCCGCTGGCCTCCTATGTGGCGTAGTTCTACTGCCATCACCAGCAGCTCACCCAGACGAAGCAAAGGGAGTACGACAAAGTCGTCAACTTCCAAAAGTACAGAGGTGATGAGACCAAAGAAGAATCCGAAGAGGCAGCGGAACCAGTGCTGGAACCAACAACCGCGGACACTCCAAAAGAAGATCGGTGGGCGCAGAAGAGGGCTCAAGACAAGGAGCCGGCACCGGAAAGTTTGGATGCCAATAATACGTCCAGATTGTCCGATGCAGACGAGTCCGGGCCGTCCAAGAAAGTGAGCCGGAAGAAGAGGAGGCTCGACCCGGAAGACTCTAAAGGCCATATGAAGGAAATCGATGACATCCTACACGGGCTAACTTGGACAGTGGGGGCTCTGAACGAGCTCAACTACGTCATGAAGACCATGGTGGAATAGATCTTCCGGAGTCTGGAGGTCGACCGGTTGGAAGAGGCAATCCGCCGGGTAGAGGATCTTCGGAACAAGGAGATCTCTTTGAAGGCAGTGCATTTATATGTCACCAATCTATACACGTCCAACACCGCGTTTACAAAGCAGGTAGCACACTTGCGACATAAGACAACGCTCGTAGTGGTGGCCCGGAAACAGGCGGAGGCAAGAGCCAACGCATCGGCAGTTGCCTTGACGTGAGTCCGGGAGGCTCTGACCTTTCCGGTGGACACGGTCAACCGGAGTAAGCTCTTCACCAAGCTGGTGGAGAAGGAAAAGAAGGTGACCAGGACCAACATCTTCCGGTTTCTACTGTATCAAGCGGAGAAGATGGGCCAGACCTGGGAGCAGATGAAGCTTCTGGTGAGCAACATCACTCTGGTGGAAACGGAAGACCACGCGACCCGAGTATCGGAAGACTTCATGACCCTGGACCGGACCACAGTTCCTCCGGAACCGCCACAGTCCGATCCGACTCCAGCTCCGGATACCTCAGCGAATCTGGAGGACCTCAATACTCCGTCACCTCGGACACCTATAGAAGGCATTGGTCTTCCAACCTCAGCACGCGTGAGATATTGAAGAATCTTCCGAATCTACTCACGCCTCTGACAATGCGCTTATTGGATCGTCCGGAAGAAGCCGACCCTCAGGCACCACGTAAGTCCGTGTCCAGGAGATTGGCACACGGACCAGGGAGTACCTCCGGAAGTTACAGGGACTTGGTCTAGCGGCCAAACCAACTTCCGAGCCGGAACAATCGACACCTGGAGTTCCAGAAGCTACACCGAAAAAGCAACTTCCTCCTCCGGATCCCAGAGCTCCGGTGGCAAGGGTTTCTCCAGTGGCTGAACCGTCGACCCGGAAGGGCAACTCTTCGCCGGCAACATCGAAGAACGCAAGGAGTAAGTAGCGGGTTCCGGTGGAGATCTCCCCCTCACGCAAAAGTGGGAGAAATCGGGCACCGGGTGGCCCGATTGAGGTTAGTACTTAGGAATAGCATTTTTGGGATGTAATTCCAGACCGGTAGCGATAGACGATGAGGCTCCAATTGCACCCGGCTGCTGGCAGAAGCAACTGCCAGTTTTTGTAGCTTAGGATAGGAAAGTCTGAGTTCGGAAACTTTTCCGAGATTATAGGATCTGAGATCCAATCTGGAACTTTTCCGGATTTCTTGAATCTTTTAGATAAGGTCTTGTGGATTTCCTGCACATGTGGAACGCTAAGTTTAGGAAGAAGGGTCTCGGTCGACTAAGCTAGTATGAAAAACCTGTCACAAATGGTGTCGGGACAAGTCACGAGCCTTCGTTTGCTACCTAGTGCCAATGTAGGATTGATTTTGGAATTCTTCTAGTGAAATGTAATTTCTTACTTCAATAGCAATATGAGAATCCTAAAAAATTAGAATTCCGGCCCATGGTTTTGCCAATAGAAGTATATCTTTCATTACTACATACATGTCACAGGTATCTCAAATCAGACAAATATACTTTTTTTTAGAGTTTCAGGAGGTAAAATACTTCGAATTTTTTTGGAAGGCATTCATACCATAATGTGCTCCTACATTATGATTGAAAATTCTAGATCCAAAATTTAATTTGGCTTTTATTGATAAAAAATAAGCTATTTTTCCAAGAAGCCTAAATAAGAAATTAATGTTGATTTTTGCTCCAAATTCTTATCCAACCTTCATTAGTATACAAAAATCTATGTTGGTACATAAAAAAAATTCAAAAAAACTTTTTTCTTCCATCATTTTCTTCAAAACCTAGTTTTTGGTGCCTTGATTCAACATATATACTGCGTAGTATATTTGGTATATTTTCAGTCTCTGCAGTATGCAATGTACTCATCTCGGGAAAGGGTTCGGCCACCTATAAATCGACATGTGTTATGACAACACAAAGTCCAAAAACTCAGCACTTTCTTCAAGATATTTTCTGTTCACCTAACATTTTATTGGCCATGATTTCTTCACACCTAATCAATGGACGGTTGGCATTCAACAACAATTTAACAAAGGGCTCCAAAACAAATATACTCTGCAGTATATTTTTTTTGCCCAAAAGTGAGTAACCTTAGTGGACTTCTACCCAGAACTTAGTTAGTACTTAGTAGTGGAGTTTTGGGAAAAAACTCCTTATCTTGTTGTCTTGCGTTGATAAATTTTAAACTCTTTTCAGTAGAATTGCTCTCTAGTCTCATGAGTGTGGAGTGTTGTCTTCGTGAGTAACAGATCCATTTGGGTATGTGTGGTTGTATAAGTGTTCTTCTAGAGTGGAGTGATAACTTCTTTGCTAAGAAGGAAACCGGCCAGGACCCGCATCAGGAGATCCCGTAGGAGAGCTGGAGGACTATTGCAGAGGTGTACCTGGTAGTCTCCAAGGTCCGGAAGTAGCCAGGAGGAGAAGAGATGAACTGCAGAGGTGTTCCTGGAAATCTCTAGGACACGGAAGAATCCGTGTTAACCTAGATTTCAGTTGAGGCCGGAGTTTATCCCAAAGATAGGAAAAAAAGCCTAATGCGTAGGTCTAGACGAAGAACTTGCGATAAGAGGTAACACCTTTCCGGAGAACCGCAATTGTACTTATCTTAATGTCTTTGTAGTCCGGACTAGTCTCTGTGTGACCGCGATCGGAAGGCCATTCGGAGGTTGTGTGAGTCTAAGTCTAGCAGCATCAATCAATCACCGATTAGCGGAGTAGGGAGAGTGGGTGTCCGGCCACTATAAGTTCCGGGGCAGTGGGTGTCTAGCCACTTAAAGTCACAAGGGAGTGGGAAATCCGGCCACTTACACAAACCAGGATCAGAGGCCTTCCGGTCACTCGTTTAAACCTTCTGGAAGACTCTCTGAGAGGGACCAGATAATAATCAAACTACCCATCGATTGGCCAGAAACTAGTTCCGGCAATCATTGTACAAATTTTGGACTCCAGAAGGATCTGGCCCCGGGATACATGAGTGAATAGAATAGCTAACCCATGAATGATCAATTTGATAAAGATTAGTTTTGTGGGATATTCGGAGAAAAACAATAGGTATCTGTGGGAACGAAACCGGAGCGGTTACCTTGGAAGCATTTAGTGACGATTGAATGCATTCCGAAGGAATACTGACTCTACACACTGCAACACCCATGGAGAAAATATACACGTAACTGCTTCACAAATGACACCGGTTGCCTCTGAACTGGAAGTGTGGATCTAGGCTCTGAAGTATTACCTTGGAAGTTCCCGGTGGCCTGTTGTCCAAGCTGGTAGAAAGGATAAGAACCTCTTCCGCGGCCATACGATGGAACCACGTTGTAAACCTCCGATTCTTCCAGTTCCTCCACTTCACACTCCGCCGGATAGTATCTCGTTCCATGAGCATCTACAAAGTGAACGGGACGTAGATGTGTGCACGCACCGCTATTGTGGCCGTTCTCTCCACAATTGCTGCACCAAACATTCCAGCGGTTGGTTGAAATGACTCTCCGGGTCTTCTTCGGTGGTGCAAATTATACGGAGAGCTTGGTCATGGCCTTGGTGAGGTCCTTCATTAGTTGTTTGCCAGTGTCCGGAGTATCCACCTTCACCTTGATCCTCGGTCCATCACCGTCCTTCCGGTGACTCCAGGAAGTAGAAGTTCTCCGAAGTGGCGGACTAACGTTGTTTGATTGGGTGCTCTCTCTCTCGGAATAGGACTCACTCTCCAAATCCCAGTCACGATTCCCCCGGAGAGACCTCCGGGCCTTGGGATCACTCTGTTGCTTGTTCTGGTTTGAATTCACCGCACGCTCAGATTCTTTGCATGTTATTGTAAACGTCACTGCCTCCCGGAGAGTCTCCGGTTTTGATCGCCAGACGTAGCGTGCCGTGTCCTCATCAAGTCTTGACACATACCACTCTACTTGCATGGTGTTTGGTGCGTTATTGAAAAGTTTGGACATAAGAGTCCTCATCTTATGTCCGTATGACCGGATAGACTCACCTTCTTTCTGAACTAAGTTGTTCAGTCTTCCGGTGATTCCGTTGTCACCTCCTAAGTCTTGGAAGGTGCGTTTCAACAAGGCAGAGAAAGTGGCCCAATCAGCCTTCACATCCGCGTCTACATCATCCAACCAAAGCAAAGCCTCACCTCTTAGCAAACTGGGAAAAATCCTCAACCGGATTGCCAGATCCACCTGGTTAACGTCTATGGTGACCTTGAACTCCTTGATCCACTCATCGGCATCATGGTTGCCGTCACATCTAAACTTATTATATTTTAATCGGGTTTCCGGTCGAGCCATAGTGTTAGTAGCCGATCCCAGGATAGCCAGAATATTAGAAAATCTCCGGTGGCTCCCGGTATCAACAATCGGTAAATCAACTACAGCCTCTCCGGAGTTACTCTTGTTGGCAACTTCTGACCCGGAGCTAAGTCTTATTGGAGGATGGTTTGGAAATTGAAAGGTTATCCTTCCGGATGCGTCGCCAACTTCCTCCACGTGTGAAACCCAACGATGTCACTGCAATGCTCGACTCAAACCGGACATATTATTCGTTAGAGGCTTACCGTACAATGACCCCCCACCCGACCACATAAACCAAAACTATACCATTCAATTCATCAAATTTACATACTATAATGACAGGTTTTCCCCTGAAACAATTGAAAACAAAATCATTAAATACCAACCCCTCATAGATGACATCACTGCCCTCGGATGGAAAGTGAACCCCCTCATGGTAATCACAGCCAACGCTTGCGCCACCACCTTTATTCCATCCATAAAAATCCTAGAAGATACCTTCAAAATTCCTATTAATACAATTATAGACACCTTCAAGAATATTAATGTCATTGCCATACAACACACCATGTCCATCCTTCTACATAAACGCAAAATTGAAAACAACCAAGCCCTTCCCGATTTACAAGACCTCCATAAAACTACCCCTTTACTCTTTTAATCTCTAAATTTGCGATACATACCCTCCTCTCCATCTCTCCCTCCCCCTCATATTCTCTCTCTTCTCCCTCTCCCTCCCCCACCTACATCATTTTTTGTTATTTTTTGTGGTTGGTAGGTTCTGTGGTTATTGGCTATTTGTTACATAGTGTCAACCCTCGAAAGGGGGAAGTAGTTCCAGCTTACTAATTCCATGTCCGGTGGGCATGGTCTTAGTAGTGGAACAAACAGACACTTTATTCACGTCGGCCCCCCATAGAAACCAACGTTCTTCTTCTTCTTCTTTTTAGAGGTCTCCATTGCAGTCTACAAGTTCTCGATGAAGGAGAAAGGTATGTGCTCTCGGCAAGAGTCATTTATAGATGAGAAGTTTGCGCGGAAGGCCAATCCTAAGGACGGGCTGACCGTGGCGGATTGTAAGGATCCGGCGGTAAGAAAAGTGATGGAGTTCTTACTCCCAATTTTGTAGCCAAGTCGTCCTTCTAAGGCCACCACTTCGCTCGCAAACACTATCTACGGGTCTAACATAGGTGAGCGACCAGTAGCGTGGGGAGAGATCATAGGAGAGTTTGTGGGGAAACTGACAATCGGGTTTGAAAAGGCCCAACCCACCCCGATCTTCCCATTTTTGTACCACCTATACCACTACTACAACGTGCTGCGGGACTACGAGGAGACCACTTTCGAGACCGCGAAAGTGTTGGCGAGCCAGGACCAGGTGGACGACGAGGAACCAGATAAGGATCCAAAGTCGGAATCCTCCAAGGAAGATGTGAGACTTGAGTCAACCAGTGCGAGAAAGAGGAGGAAGGAGACGGAGCGTTCTGACACTACACCTTGGACCTTGAAGGAAGAAGATCTACAGGGAAGTAAAAGAGGTGGACCCGTTCGACGCCATTGCCGCGGGATACAAGAGAACAAAGGAGAGTTATGAGCACATAGAGGCCATACTTGCCCAAGCATGCCGGATTACTCGAGAGGTGAGACCCGAGGAGCTTTGCGGCCACGTAGAGAGGAAGCTGCAATCCCGGAACGTGCAAGAGCTAGAAGCTCGGCTTACCTCACTCAAGAACAGGAACCAGAAACTCCAAGGAGTTGCGGAAAAGAAGAGAGAAGAGGCCGTTGCAATGGCAACAAAAGAGAACCAATCTGCATTAGCCTTGGTGTGCGTACCAAGCTCATGCAGTTCGCACCTGATGTGGTGCTGAAGGCTAGGCTCTTTGAAGAAGGATTCGACGAAGCCCAAAAGTTGTTCGGACCGGTGGCCAAGAAATTTGTTGGGGTCTTGGTGGAATACCACGCAAAGATGGAGAAGGTGCTAGAGGAGTGCCAAAAGATCAATGCAAGGATCTCCAGGGAGGTTGGGAAAGGTAAGAGGGAGGTCTCTTTGGAAAGGAAACAGGCTGAGACCCTTCCAGAGTTGGCCAAGGAACCAGAACTTGAAATCGGGATCCAAACCCTAGGGCCGGTGTTAAAGAAGCGCAAGGATGAGTGCTCCCAAGCGCCAAACTGGGGAACGAAGGCAAGGTGGGTGACGTGAGTCCGGATGAAGACGCCACCCCGGATTCCAAGGTTTCCAAGAGACGAGCCTCGATTCGGTAGGAGAAGACGACACCACCGATGCATCAAACCCAATCCATGTTGCGCACGGTGACTCAGAATTTGGCTGGGAAGACATCTGCGAGCAAGAGAGTTGAAGTACAGCAGGTGGCAAGCAAGAAAGGTGACAATGGAACAAGATTGTCATAAGTGGGGACTTCGGCGCGCGGAGAACTCGATTCGTCTGAAGATGAGGAAGATCAAAGGCATAAGGACGAAGACTAAGATAGAAGTGTTGGTTTTGGTGTCCCAGGAAACTAGCCGTAGAAGTTAAGGCTAAGTGGTTATAGTGAACCGGTAGGCTAGGGTTGGCTGCTAGGAAGGATTTTGTGATTTATGGATCCGATCTACGATCTTTGGATCTGATTGGCAGTGGCAATTGTTCGTGGCCGTAAAGTGGCTGTTTTAGACCGTTTGGTGGCATTGTGGGAAGAGAGATCCACGATGCAAATTGTGGATTTCCCTCCTTTTTCTCCCCAACGCAAGGTACTTAGCTGTTAGTTGCAAGTTTGTTAGGGTCTCGTGAGTTCGTCTAGTCCTGAAGATATAGGAAGAGGATTTCAGACCCGATTTCCACTTAGATTTCCGTGAATGAGTTGGAAGCTTCAAGAGGTCACAATTGTATCCAGAATCCGGATCTGTTATCTCAAGGTTCGGAAGGGTTTTAGCGATCACCAGCTTCCCGGTGGATTTTCCTATACCTGTAAAGATACGCTGCCATGTTTTATGTTAAGTTTGTATCCTTAATCTTGATACCTCCCAAATTTGTGCTTGCGCATACAGCCATGAAATTCTAACACCGTAGCACTCCATTTGCTTATGGTTGAATCACCCTTGGATGCCTAAATAGTTGATGAAATGAGACGTTAGGGATCCGAGTTTTCTCTAGGATCCCTGAAAGGGGGTGGAAGCCTTGAATGGTCGTAACTGGATCCGGATTCTCAAGGAAAGTTGTCACTGTAGTAAGCAAAGGGTCGGAATACTTCTTGCGTAACCGGTTGTCCGATAGTGTCCCTACAGTTGTGAGGAAGTAGACACCACCTTGGTGCATGTGTGTTTTTTTGTTTAAGAGTGATTAGGACCGGTAGTGGAATCTTTCGCCACTCTAAGCTAAGCAGAGAGGGTTTTGAACATTGTTCTTCTTCTAGTAGGACGTGTCCTCCAATAGCTACCAAAATGAGGATAAACTAGAGTTGAATCATTGTGGATTGATCCTTTTGGATCCGGAAGTCATTGCCGGAAACGGGAAAGGAAGAAGTACAATCCGTTTAATTAGAAGAGGCAAGTGATCGGATTGTAGTTGATTGTGAAAAGAATAAGAAAAAGAAGAGGTAGGAGAGAATGACCGGGTTATCCTTAAAACTTGCTAACATCACTTGAATCCCTAGAACGATACATGAGTCACTTTTTGGATGTTTTTGGATGCTAAAAACACTCAAGGGGATGCACCTGTTACAAGCGTGTTCCGACACCAAGCTACGTGAGCAACAAAAGATCTGCACAAGCTTCAGCTAGGCAAGCTGGCTACTCTAACATCTCCACTTGGAACGGTTGTAGACACAACGCGGCAGGATCGGAACACACAAATGGAATAGACACAAGGCATCATAACTAGGAGAAGGATAAAGTCACGGCGCAGGAGAATGACATAGTCACGGCTCAAGCAAACGACACACTCACAGCAAAGTTAAACGCATATATAGTAGGACAACCTACAATTGTTTTAGTTTGATTTTAATTGTGCTTTGTGAGTGCTTGTTGGCTTTTGTACGTTGTTCTGTAAAGAGGTTGCAGGTTGGCAAAAGCGGTGAATGTGGACTGGTTCAGAAGGAGAATGGTATTGAAGTCCTACTTCCTTAGTACCGAAATGTTGCGGACCAGTCTACGCTTCACGTTCCAACACCTGCACCAAAGCGACGTCAAAAAGACATTGCAAAGCAGGCGACTGCCACGCTGAGAGTGTTGCATCAGCAGTAGAGAGCTTTGCATTGGCGAATGTTCTTACACCCCTACATGCAAATCAGACATTTCATCTCATCTCCCCCGCAATGGAAAAAAGATGTTGTCGACTATCTTTCGGATGAGCATAGTCCATTTACGTTCTAGATATTGAATGAACTGAGAAACTCGCAAATATTGCATAATCTTATTAAAGTGGTTGGTCCATTCTGGCAGACTTGAACGAGAGCAAGGCGCAACATTCTTTTGGACGATGGAGCAGGACTATGCGGCACGGATGAAGTAAGCGAGGATGACTAGGCATAGCTGGTCGTACAGTAGTAGAAAGCCAATGGCAACTACGATTTTTGTAAACTGTTGGTTTTAAATTCTAATGACATTTTTTGCTTCATAATCATCCAAAACATTGCACATTTTTTGAATAATAAGTATTTTACTGAGAAAATGCGATTTTACACACTTGTCATTGCAAAAAGTTCTAGTTTTTTTAATCAAACATAACAAAATTTTTGTTGCAGAAGTAGACTTTCTTGAGACGTTTGCTTCCGTTGCCAAGTTCACAACCATTTCAAAGATTCTTTTACTTGAAGCGGCCTTGGATTTGGAGATCCACAAAATGACTGTGAAGCTCGCATTCTTGAATGAGGAATCAGAGGAGGACATTGTCATGGACCAAACGCAAGGTTTTGTACAAATAGACTTTAATCATCTTGTGTGCAAGTCTAAGAATTCCTTGTTTGGACTCAAGCAATTATTAAGAACATTGTACCAATGCATTGAGTCTTTCATTACCAAGGAGGGTCTTACAAGTAGCCTCGTAAACCATTCTTTGTACATCAAGCAAACAAGTAAGTATTTGTTGATAATCCTCATCTATGTGAATGCCTTAATCATTTTGGCTAGCTTTTAGGCCAAGTTGGCATGGATGAATGCCAAACTTAAGAAGGAGTTTGAAATGAGTGATCCTCGTACGTTAAAGTATTGCCTCAAAGTTGAGTTCAAGAAGGAATCGTGAAGCGCCCACGATCACGATGAGCCAAAAGAAGCACATTGAAAAGGTACTCAAGCACTACAACATAGAGGAACGCAAGCCCATTGGTACCCCAATTGACATCAATATCTAGTTATTGAAGCTCTCTTAGAAAAAAAATTAAGGAGATTCAAGGAGAGATGAAAGGCGTGCCGTAAAAGGCGGGAGTTGGATTGTTGATGTATGTCATGTTGGGTACAAGGGTCGACCTTGCATGATGAGCATGGTGAGCAAATACATGTCAAAATTTTGTCTTGCTCATTGAAGTGTTGTGAAGTGCATCATGCAATACTTTCAAAGTATCTTGAACCACAACCTATGCCTTAGGGGTATGGACATTGCTTTGAGGCGGTATTGTGATGCCAATTGGGCCGATATGCATACGAGTGCTGATCAACAACAAGGTACATATTCTTTGTTGGAGTTGGTGCAATTTTATGGAATTGCAATAGCAACCTACAATTGCCTCGTCTACAACGGAGGCGGAGTACATGACCACTAGTCAATGTACAAAGGAGGCCATTTTGCTTTGCAAGCTTTTAGCGAATGTGGGATTTATTCAAGAAGAAGGAACAATTATCATGTGCAACAACCAAGGGAGCATTGCACTTGCAATGAACCCCACACATGACTCACTCACGCATCATATCAATGTAAAACATCACTTTCTCTGCAAGAAATTGAAGAGCCACAAGATATGCTTGAAATATTGTCCAACAAAAGACATGGCAGCGGATGTCTTGACCAAAGGTATAGCAAAGGAGCGGCATCAAAGGTTGATGAAGACGATGGGATTGCAAAAAGGTAACTACTTGCAAAGGGTTTTGGTGTTGGAGTTTATTGTCGCTTGTAGTTACTACAAAATTGTAAGTAATTGGGGTAGATTCAGAGGGGAAAGTAAACCGAAGAATATGGAGAGAGATGAAAGGAACGTGAGGCAGTTCCACACCTATTGGTAAAATTTGTGACTAATTGATACTATAATTAAAGGCCTTTGAAAGAAGGCAATATCTCATTGCAAACATTGTTTGTAATACCTTGTGTGTTTCATTTGCTAGTGCAACCATTTCTCTACTATTGAACTTCAATAAGATACTTGTTGTCTCATCCTTCTTTGGGGTTGAACTACAAGAGAAGAAGAGTCTTGCATTGATATCCAAAATGAAAGGGAATGGACACTCTACCTCACCTAAGGTTGTACTTTCTAATTTCTTGAGTCTAACATCATCTTCTCAAGAAATTTTGTCAAATTTAAAAATTAAGTAGAATACTATTAATTATTCTAATATTTTACAAATTTTGACTGCTTCCTACTTTTGTGCAGTTATACTTTTCTCAGGGTCGCCATGTATCAACGTGTTCTCCCAACTTTCACTTCATCAAACCTATCAGAAGCTCCATTGCTACACCCATAAGAACCATAGCATTTTCCAATTTATTACCTATCTCTTAGAGAGAGCATTTTTCCATTTGAAATACTTTCAACTTAATATGAGTTTTTTTATTTTTTACAACTTTGTGACAGCATCCTCCAATAGATTACTCACTTTTCTACAAAGTCATTTTTACAATAATATTTGTTGCTTGACACTAAATGCTATATCTTTCAGAAAAATCCAAATCAATTTGGCTACTCCTCTCATTATATTTTCCTATTCAGCAAACACGATGTTTTCAAATGAATTTCAATTTTTTTCAAACCATATGCTTCACAAAGGCATAATTTCATGTTGCACATTCTACATTCCTAGGTCTCTAGGCTTCCTTTTCCATCTATCCATCTTTATTCGTATGGCATATTGAAGATGTTAACATTTGGAATTGGGGATCATTCTATACCAATTTGAGTTCCATTAGGAACTGATGGATTCACTAGATATACTTCTATGCTTCTTGTTCTTCCAAAATATTTATTTTAAGATGATGTTAGAGATCTCAACTAGGCCATGCTACAACTAAGTACAATAGTGGATTACCTTAGAGTATGTTTACTGAAAGAGGATACTTAAAAAGTGATGGGTTTGACTGGGACACAAATGAAGACCTCTATCAAGAATAAAACACTTCGGGAAGTCCACCACTTCCAGCAACAACGGAGCCTAGCAAACTTTTGCAAGAAGTGCACCAAACTTCCACCTCGCCGGTGTATTCCAAACTAGCTAATTTATGCAGTATTGCTACAAGAAAAATTGGGCTACTAATTATACAGTTTTAAATTTTGAAAAAGATAGTTAAATTCAGGTAGAATACTAACCAATATATTAAGAATATAGCCACCTATGAAGATATATCCACGTGTATCACATAGGTATATTATGATATCATATTGGTATATGATGGATATTATAGGATATGACCTAAGTATCTCTACACTGTATGTGCTTGAATAGCTTTCTTAACGACTTCAAAGTGCGGGTTGTAGTATTATTTTAATTTTCATAAATTGATTCTAGGATTCTGTAGCTTGCTTGAAGGACCTCACTGCTTCTTCCACTATCCATATTTAGAACAACAATGATGACTTTCCTCTAGAAGATATCACTGCATGTACTCTTCCAAGCAAGGCGCTCCCGTCTATGTCCAGAAGTGAACTCAATTGCCTACCCCATCTGCTGCATTACGGCCGTCATTGCATGTCCAAATTTTTAGGGCAAACTAGCATTGTGATTGTTTGAAAAGATAAGCTTCTAAGCTAGGCTCTAAGAATTTCCTAAAGAAGGTGGACTATGCTACCGTATTCATACAAAGGTCGACTTCCTCCCGTCTACCTACAATGATGATGTCATCTTTGAGTTGTCACCCGTTCCCATGGATGCCAATTCCTTCAAAGCTAGAAACATGTAGGGTAATGATAAAAGGTTTGGTGGTCATTATTGGTGTCTAAGAAGAATTTAAACATTTGTAATGGGATGGGGCTTACCTTCTAGAGATCTTCTTGTACTAGACACTTGCGTTGCAATAACATAGAGTGCAATTATTTGAAACGATCAAATCAAGAAAATCCATACAATTCAAAGGAGTGGGATAGATTTGCCCCCATGCCATTTGTGCCTTGAGGACTATTGCCAAGGAAATCAACAACTATGTGTAAGGTATGTGAAACCCCCCTACCTCATAACCGCCATTGCACTATGCAAAAAAATTATTTATTATGTCCGACAAAAAGACCTCCAAAGATGACTTGTGCATGTGTGCAAATGGAAAAGCATGAGCATCTCGTTGCATTTGAAATTTGTCGTGAGCTTGTAGCTTAATTCAACAATTTAATGAGGACGTGAAACGCAACCCTTCAACTCCAAATTCTGCTATTGTCATGGCAAGGAAGTAAGGATTTGTTTTTAGATATCTTCTCCATTTCCAATATATTGAGATGACTACTACTGTAGACCTCATAAAGGATGTAATAGAAAAGTACACCAATTTCACCTCTTCAAATGTCAACAATGATATCTCATCTTACAAACAAGTTTAACGCAATCCTTAACCCCTAAAGGACCACGACCACTTTCGCTCTAAAACCAGTCCAAAACTAACACTGCCAAAAAGAGACAAAAAATTCACATTTTAAAGTGAATTTTGGATTTTCAACCGTAAGATCTTAAAATAGACTTCTATATAAACATGTCTTTTAATTTTGGTTGCAATCCACTGCACAGATTAATAGGTTTTAGTGTTTAAAGTCAAAACAATGGTTCATTTTCTTCCCTGCGTTGAGTAGATCAGCAGACTTTGACTTCACTTTGTATCAAATTTTTGCATTGTACAGTACAATAGGGTGACATTCAAATTGGCCGTTTAGTAGTTCCAGGGATAGTGTCCTACACTGCTGCCAACTTTGAGACCCTCCCCAAAGCTGAGAAATTGTTCTTTTACCATGAAAATTTGGAGACAACATCATCTTTATGTTGAAAACATGCATACCAAATTTCAAGTCCAGGAGACTTATACAAAAAAACTTATGCATGATCTACCAACATGGGAAAGCTGTGAGAAAAGTGTCACAGCTGCCAACTTTGACACCCTCCCAGGAATTGAGGAAATTTTTTTTGCCCATGAAATTTTTGGAGCAAAAACAATTTTATGTTGTTTGCATGTGTGGAAAATTTCAAGTCCAAAAGACCCATACAAAAAATAATATTCCAAATCTACCAACATGTGTAGTTTTGAGAAACAAAGGGGAAAACCATTTTACTATTTCCAACTTTGACGCCCTCCTTAGGATTGAATTTTTGTTGATACACAGTGAAATTTTTGGCACAAGATCATCTCTACGCTGGTAACATGCGAGATAAATTTCAAAGCCAAAAGATGTACACAAAAAAGTTATTCCATATCTACCAACGTGTATGTCCATTAGCGTCAATCACTGCTAGTAACCTAGAGGGCATAGAATGACATAGTTGAAGGAGCTTTGTACCATTGACTAACTTCCACTCTCTTTTAAGAACTACCTTCAACACATCTAAGCTTCTAGGGCATTGTTTGCCATGTTGCACAACATCTTTTAACATCCTCCAAACGTTCTCGATTGGATTGAGATCGGGAGAGTTTGCAGGCCAGTTGAGCTTTTCGAGAAGGTGGCTTTGTCTCCATTCTTCACATATTTTGCTCCTATGGACAGGTGCCCCATCTTCCATAAGCACTCCTTGTGGAATTTGACTCATGAAATGAACCAATTTGGCATCGTAAACCACTTCTATAAAATCCTTAGCAGAACGTTGATCTTTAGGCATAAAGACAAGTTCTGACTTTTGTCCTCCGACAAATGCGCTCCAAATCATTAAAGAAGTCCTTCCACTTTTAAAAGTAGGAGCTAGACAACTTGATGAATAACGCTCGTATGCACTTCTCTAAACATGAATTTGACGAGAATTTTTTCCAATTTCAAAAGTAGATTCATCTGTCCAAACAACACGCTCCCACTCTTTTGCACTCCATCCACGGTACTTCTGAGCAAAAGCTAATCGTTGAGACATGTGACGAGGTGTCAAAAAAGGTTTTTTGACTGCAATTTGACTAAAAATTCCATTTTTATGTAAGACCCTTTGAATAGTACGTCTACACACTTGAGTAGGACATGCATTGGTAATCTCTGAGAGTGAAGAGCAACGATGAATTTTTGAGTAATGCACAATACTACGAACATCTCTATCACTAAGCTTTTTAGCGTGACTTCCACCACAAGGTTTGCGCTTGTAGGTTCCATCTTCTCTAAATGTTTTTACTAACCTTATAACTGTTCTAATAGGAACTCCAATAGTAGCTGCAATTTGAACTCCTGTAAATCCTCCCTCACTCAAACCTATGTTGCGAGCACGAATTTCATCTGAAATTGCCATCATAAACTTATAGAGTGCGTGATGCTAGCTACAGCAGTAGAGTAGGGGTTAGAGCAGAGCAAGGGGGAGAGAAGGGGGCCAAGGGGCTAGAGCAGAGCAAAGGGGGTTGCAGGATTGATACGTGACAATTGGCAGAGGAAGGAGAACAGGGCTGGAGCAGAGCAAGGGGGAGAGAAGGGAGCCAAGGCGCTAGAGCAGAGAGGAGAGAGAAGGGTCGCCGAAACACAAGCCCATATGCATACATGAAAAATCGTTTTGCTCTTAATCACTCATCATGTATGCCCAATGTGAATCAACACTCATGCATCCCACAATACAACACTCTCTGTTTTGAGGATTGTCTCAACATTCAGTCTATCACAAATCACACACACCATTCCCTTTACATAGTGTTCAATAGATATTTAGAAGAAAAAATTTGTCATGTGTCTAATGCACACTTTATGGCCAAGTGGATTCTTCTGCATGGAACACCTCTTCACTTCTTCATTTAGATGTTATTGATCTTTTTGAGAAGCAATTATGTTTGGTGGCTTACTCACATGATTGAGTTCAATGAAAAAGCATGAGGTGTCAAAGATATTTTGACATTTTCAATATGACCTTCAAATTGTTTATCATAGTTACACATGTTGATAGATATGGAATAACTTTTTTTATGTATGTCTTTTGGCTTTGAAATTTATCCCACATGTTACCAGCGTAGAGATAATCTTGTGCCAAAAATTTCATTATGTATCAACAAAAACGCAATCCTAAGGAGGGCGTCAAAGTTGGAAGTAGTAAAATGGTTTGCCCTTTGTTTCTCAAAACTACACATGTTGGTAGATTTGGAATATTATTTTTTGTATGGGTCTTTTGGACTTGAAATTTTCCACACATGCAAACAACATAAAAATGTTTTTGCTCCAAAAATTTCATGGGCAAAAAAAATTTCCTCAATTCCTGGGAGGGTGTCAAAGTTGGCAGCTGTGACACTTTTCTCACAGCTATCCCATGTTGGTAGATCTTGCATTAGTTTTTTTTGTATAAGTCTCCTGGACTTGAAATTCGGTATGCATGTTTTTAACATAAAGATGATGGTGTCCCCAAATTTTCATGGTAAAATAACAATTTCTCAGCTTTGGGGAGGGTGTCAAAGTTGGCAGCAGTGTAGGACACTATCCCTGGAACTACTAAATGGCCAATTTGAATGTCACCCTACTGTACAAGGTCTAAATCTTCTACCATTGTCTTAAGCATGATGTTGTCTCCCAACACACCAAGTTTTAGAAGTAAAAAAGGGGTGGAGCATATTCAAAACAAGTGTCCAAGGAGTGGAGGTTCAAAAATTGCCATTTCACATTTTATTTTTTGTGAACTACGTATGTATTCAAATGATAATTCAAACGGTCAATAAGAAGGTTTTCATCACATATTGTTGTGGAAAAAATATAAAGTGAAAAATATGAAGATCTCTAGGTTTCATGTAGAAAAGATGAAAAAAATTTCCCCCGTTGCCCGACAATGTATGAAAATGTTTGACTCGGAATAAAATGCCTTTTTACGCTAAAGACAAGATTTTTTTTTTGAAAATTTCCAAAGAAGGAAATATTCTTTATATGTGTGAAAAATCTCAATGTCAATAGAAACTTTTGTCAAAAAATTTGAAGGTACCCGGAGTCCCCACTCTTGGCTTTAAGTGGTACTAACGTTCAAACCACAAATTCAAAAAATAAAATAAAAATATCTCCACAAAGCTCTTATCAGAGGGTAACTTGTGTAAAATTTTCAATCAAAAAGGATTTTTTTTCGAATTGTAGGTACATGCCCAAAATCCAATTTGACCCCGGGGGACGTTTGGTCCTTTAGTCAAAATACCAAAACCTTCTTACCATCCATTGGTAACGCAATCCTTCAGTACCAAAACTTTATTATGGTCATAGTATCATATAGTAAAGGCTCGATTTTAATCATTGCCAAATGATAAAAATTTAATAAATTTGGCAATCATTAAAATTTACTAATTTAGTTTGTAAGAAAATACTTTATTCCGATATTTTCTTAGTAAATTCATTGAAAACAATTGAAAAAGTCAAATTGGATAATAGACTAAAATTCATATTTTTGAAAAATTTATGTAATAAAGGCAAAAGGAAAAAAATCAATGTAACTTACTAAGATTATGGCAAAGTGCAAATTTAAGCTAGATTTTAGATGAACAATAATTTGTGACTTCATTATATTAAAGTTGTCATCTACAAAATTAAATTTCATGGAAGACATACATTGCACAATAAACAAGTTGTATCTTTTCAATCTAAATTTATAGTTTCCGATTGTATATTTGAAAATTAAATGAAACCATGGTAAATCAAAACAAACATAAATCATGAGTTTAAAGATAAAAGGTTCTAAATTTAATTTTTTGTTGTGTTCTAATCTTTCAATAGTTCTTTAATCAAATTATGATACCAACAATGATGAATAAAAACAATAACAACATCAATACTTCTTTTATTTTATATACATCTTATTTGTTCATTGCAATTTGAAATCTTACTTAAATAATTATCTTCAATCTTCTTTTTTTAGTGGAATATTATTATTTATACATTCCAATTTCTCATCACATCAAGCTTAAAATAGAATTGTTTTATCTAACAAATATGTTACTGCATATATTGTACCTTCTTCTACTATTGCCATTTGATTAATCAACCAAACATAATAATTTGGTTAATTACATAATTTACATACTTTGAGGCACATAATGCAAAATTGATGTAAATTATGTAAAATTATGTAGTTTTCATACTTTAAGGCACATAGTTGCATTATAATGCATTATAGACATATGATTATGATAGTTGAATGCGTTTTTGAATTATATTTTGTGGACGTAAAATATTTTGCACGGAAAGGAATATTAATTTTTTTGTTTTACAATTTTTACACTTGTCTTATAAAATTTAGAGATTTTGATATGATTTTCTTGCTAAAAAATAATCAATTGATGTTTCTTACTCTTTTTGAAATGCCATACATGGTCTTTACTGACACAATCTTTCTTGATTTAATTTTAATCTCTTCAAAATCTAGTGATGCAGATTATTATTCAAAAGAAAATATAATAAATTGACATATTCTATATGGTCTATTAAATACCATTTTCTTCATTTCGAATACTGGTACTTTTCAATCCATGTGGTCAAGTAAAAACTACTCTTTTACTATATATATATGTATAAGTATAAGATCCTCAAATTCAAGGTGGAAAAAAACTTATCTCTTCATTTTATTTCTTTGAATAAAATATGACAGTATTCTTCGTGTTTCTGCTATAAATCCTAGCGAAAACATTATAGGGGTTAATCATCGGGTGGCAGCTCGTGTGGCCTCTTCTTGAGATGATGGAAAGAGCTCCACATAGCGACTGCCCATAGTCATTTTATCCTTGTTCATTGCAGTTTTGGCTACGTCGGCGCTGCCGAAGTCTACAAATGCCTCACCAGTTGTTCGGCCATCACTGTGCAGTACGATATGCACATTCTCATCGTGGAGTTCAAACTCGCGGAAAAAGTCGATGACATCTTTCTTGGAGGCCGAGAAGGGCAAACCCCGAAGCTTTAGCACACCTGTGTAGTCCACGTGATTGTTAACTTCACTGCGAGGCATGCCTTTCGGAGTTGCTGAGCTGGTATTCAAGGAGTGCAGTATTGTTGAATCACCGCATCGGGCACCTGCAACTTCGGCTGCAACCGCATTGTAATAATCTTGTTTCTTACAGCGAAAAACCTCAATATACCGTCGCCCCATATTATGTCGATTTTTCTGGAGTGCATAGTCCACCTGCATAGAGGCACCAAAGACGACAAAAGCTTCTCCTGAGACACGCCCATTCTTTCGAACAAGGAGTACATCCACAACATCCAGACCCACAAAGAAGTCAAACACATCACCATCGCTGCAATTGAAAGGAAGACCTCGCAACCGCACCACTGGCAACGACCGAGGGTGTCCTTGCAAGAGCAGAGGCGAGCCTACATCAATGAGCCGCTGCCGCTTGGACCCACCATCGTAAGGATCAAGGTGGTCCCCCATATAATTCCTTCGCACATCCAACAACCATACCCAACCCCCCACCATCACAGGCCACTCAACAATACCACTACACTAATGATGTCCATTAGTGTTCGCAACACTATTTACGAACTTAAACTCTAAATGTCAATTACCCTACTAATGTATCAACATTAAATGTCAATTTAAACACTAATTGTCAATTTCTGTAACTATTGCCTTTATTACATTTTAACATATTGACATTTAGTGTTGGTTATGTAACAATGTCATGCCACATTTCATTGCAAGTCACCCAAATCTCGCCACATGTCAAAAGCAAACCTTCCATGTTGGGCTGATTTTTTGAAGGTTGGATTTTCAAATGATGATTTCGGGGGCAATTTTTGTCCAATTTGAGAGTTTCTGGTGCCTATCTAAACTGATTTGAGAAGACGCTTCCAATGGAACCTTACCCATCTTCAAATTCGTCTTAAATAAAAAGTTATAGCAAATATTTTTGGGCAGATTTCTTGAGTTTTGGTTGAAAGTTTGAGGAGGCATATCTTTATCAATTTCGCACCGATTCTATCGAGTGAGGTGACCAGCTTATGTGTTTTTTCAAGGAGATTCCATCGGTATATGGTACATCTTCTAATTCATCGTGATGCAAAAGTTATGAGCAGTTTTGTTAGGCTGATTTTTTGACATTAAACACTAAATGTAAACAAATTGACATTTAGTGAAAGTCAGATCATAGGGGTAGTTACACTATTGGTGCCATAACACTAATGAACATCATTAGTGTAGGCTTTTATCCGTCCGCCATTTTTTCCATCCGGAAGTAAATACGCTGCACAGTTTATCAGCTCCACCACTCGTTCCGATCTATCCAGTCTCTCACTTGTACAGCACAATGTCCTAATATAGCTATTCTTAATCTGTACTCTATCCATTCGCCAATGTACATCCGCCATTTCAGTAACAGTACTATGTTTCTCATGTCCTTCGAGGCATTCCCAAAACATGGAGGACCCCGCCTTACCAAAACGAGTGATGAAAGAGTTACTACGCGGAACTGCAGAGGCTTGCTTTTAGATTTGTCCTTCGCCCATTCACCTCCATCATGCTAATAGATTTTATGTCTACGTCGACCAGTCATGAAGCAAAATTATCAAATTCTTGAACAGTTGCAACGACGACTAAAGTGGCTAATTGCTCAGGGGAAAGAGAAGGCCCACTAACTCACCATCTTAGGCTCGATCTAGCCCACCTGCCCCCTTTCGAGACCATCTCGTCTGGAGATGGGATGAGAAGATCAGCACGGAAGGTTCCCTTGCTCTGTCATCCAATATTCCACCGTGTACTCCCTGAACTTCCCAGTATCTCCTGATTTAGGCCTACCTCCTGTACTCTCCAATTGTCTCCTCCATAAAAATCATTATTTTCTTCATGTGTTGGCTCTCACCTTAAAGGGCTCTGTAACCAGTGAGATTCTGACCTTCATCAGAGCCTAGCCCTGGTGTATCTGTGTTTCTTGACTGGCAACCTAACCTAACCCTTGTAGGTTTACTATCGATGACAACCATGAGATTTTGCCTACGTTCCACGCTTTCAGAATTATGCAGTACCGGTATTTCATACTTTCCTCCATTTCAAGAGCGTAACATGGGCTAACTGGATTTGCTGACGTTGAGACTGGTGGTAACGGAAATTGAACTGAATTGATTTCAAACTGCCACATTTCTCCTCAACAAACGTCGACCGCAACAACTACCTCCGCTCATCGCTCAATCGTTCCTCGTCACTCAATTCTCATCCATTAAAATCTACATGAGCCAACTGCATGCACCCAAGGAGACATGACACATTTGTAGTGGACTTATTTACAAATCTTTAGTGATCGAGACAAATTCATACTTTACTGCGCCTTTGGAGGCGTTCTGACATGCGAGTGAAACCAATTTGAGCAAGTCATTGATTTTTCTATGTGTTGATAATTTCTTCAAGTACGAACCAAGCTCTTCTCTGAAATGGAGTGTTTTTGTGCAAATAGCAACGTTTTCTCCAGGACGTCATCTTTGTGTTTGACAGTACTTAGAATCAGAATATGTAAAATCAGTAACATGAATTAACCCCTAAAGTCGAAAGCCCTCAAAACTGCCAAAAACCCCCAAAACTGCCCTCTTTCAATGCAAGGTGAAAATTTTGAACTTTTGACAAATTTTCGAGTATGTAACCGTAAGATCTAGTACCTAACTTGTACATGTACATGCATACCGAATCTTAGATTCAAATTCCTCTCCATTTGTGAGATCGTAATGTTCAAAGTTGAAAAAAAAGATTTTTTCCTTGTTGTAGAATGAAAACTAATGTTTTGGGGGCCAAAAAAACCAATTTTGAAAGGAAATTTGACATGAGGCTCTTCAAATTCTTGTTCCTCTGTGAGTAAGGAATATGTCCATATAATTTTTACCCTCATAGGACCTATAAAACTTAAAGAAATGCTTAATTTTTCACATGGAGGTATGCTGAAATACAAATACAAATGCCCATTTTCAACAATTAAAAAGGCATGTAAAAAATTATCGGATTGAAAATCCCAACGGTGAGATCATGCTTTACTACCTCTTTTACATGTACGAAAAACAAAATTCGAAAAAAAAAGTAAAATCTCAATTTTTGGTGATTTTTTGAAGTTACTGCGATCTAATTGATTTTGGGCAGATTTTGAGAATAAATGAGCATATACCGCAGTTTTGGGCAGATTTCAGCATGCCCTAACAGTGTTTTCAAACTTTGACCGTGAATATCTCCTAAAATATGAGGAATTTTGAAGCATGAATGGTGTCATTTTAAAGGTATGGGAAAACCCTACTACCTTCTAAAATTGTAACTTCATAAGATCTAAATTTAGTAACTGAGAGCCTGACCAGAGTCAGATCGACCACATTCTGGTCGATGTCGACTTTAGGGGTTAAGCAGTATCACTAGTGGAAAGTTAGAGGAACAAGAGCAATGCGATGACCGTGACGAACACCTCTAAGATGAACAAAAAGAAAACTTTCTATGGTGCAAATATTTCACACCGAGAGTAGTAAAAGGAACTGGGCACCGTGCAGAAGAGAACATCATTATTCCACATAAATAGACATAAATTTTTGGATCTTGCCCTCTACTTATTTTCATTTATTCTACCTCAAGAAATCATAATATTACATCCATTATTTGGATAAAGATTCTGTGTGAAATTGATCTCACAATGAAATAAGTTGTATCCTATGTATTTTTGAACCCCTTCTTGTTGCAAGACTGTTTTGGATATGCTAGACACTTTTGATATATTTGAATTGTATTGAACTATTGTAGCCTAGGGTTAGATTCAACTTTAATTTTTTCACAGTAAGAAAGTTGAATCAATTGGAAAATAATTAAGTAATATTGCCAAAATAAAACATTGTCATTGGTTGGCCTTATGAAGGTCCAAATGGGTGTATTGGAGATCCAGCATGTCTTTGTCTTCATCTACTGTGGTTGCTAAAAACTATGTCTAGTATTTTTTAGGGCCATTGATGGTCATTTAAATTTCCAAGTCAATTCCTTAAATCCTTCTACGCTTGCCAAATTTCTTATCCAAATACATGTTCTCCATTACCTTTAGCACTTCCAACCTAACCTTTGTACTAGCTTCTAAGTTGTCCACATGGCCATATAGTCTAATGTATTTTTTCCTAGGTCTACAAAATTGGCTGCATAGTCCCTCAAATTAAACTCTAATATTCCAACTTGGCCTTTTGGTACTTCAAACAAGCATCACGGTCTCTAAATTATTTGACTTTCAATCTTCTAAGCTTGTTTTGGTCTGCCAACCTTATTTCTTACTCTTTAAACCTCTTTTCCACTCTAGTCTTTGGTAGATCTATTTTTTTTATTCAATCATTCTTTACCTTTCTAATATTCTTAATCAAAGCTCTTCTAATGTCCAACCTGGTGGTCTAAGTCTTCTCTTCCTTGCTCCCTTGAACCATTTTCCATTTGAAGATTGGGAGTAAAAACTTCTATTTGGTTTTTGCCCTAGCCTAAATCCTGGAATTTAAGCTCTCTGGGTCATAGTTTTCCTCTTAGTTCTGCACATCAGATACTATTTTCTCTATTAAACTTGTAATTGTTCTTTGGCCATTAGATTTGGTCAATTGCCTCGACTCTTTGCTTAAAGAGCCACCACTCTTCTTTTGTTTTTTGACGACTCCTTTGACCAAATGCTTTGATATAGGGTTGTCATTCAGGGCAGACGTCTGGTTTGTTCGTTCGTCCAATTCGCCCGTTCGATGTAATCAACCTGTAGTTGACTATTTGGTAAGGTAAAAAAAAAGGCGACGTGTCTGCCAGGTTAACGTCACGTGACTACCAAAAAAGACGTTGGACAAAGAAAACATTGGTGGGGGCGGGGATGTGGATAGGGCGCCTACAGAAGACACGGCTTAGACTTTGGGCGTGGACGTTGATATTGACAGATAGAAAGGGCACGTATGGATAGATAAGGCGCAAACGAATGGACAGGGCGCAAATGGAAGGGCAAGGTGCGAAAAAGGGCAGGGTAGAAACTGTAAGGTGATTTTTTACCACTTCAACAAAACACCCAAGTATACCTACACCTCATAGGATTCGTTACGGGGATGATCATACGCCTAGTTTTAAGTATTTGAAGCTTAATTGTGTAGTTAGAGCTATCTTCTCGGTTAGTTTTTAAGGTTATATATCTATATTTTAGGAAATTAGGGCTGTTAGCATCACTCTTAATGGATCCACCCACAAAGTATAACCCCACAAGATCTCTTGTGCCTTAAGAAGGAACATTAGTCCTTTTAAGATTGTGCTTGTGCCACTAACTTCATTACATATGCCACGCTAGGCTAATAGAAGATTCCATTAAATCTCATTGCATTGGTTCCTTAATTACACCCTTTAAGAATTCAAAGTCTTACCTCATGCAATTCGATCCACTTCTCACGTCCGTCCACTTGATCCACGTGATCACGTACTTAATACAAGGGTTAGTCTCAAATAATCACATACAAGTTAACTTAAGTCTTAAGGAGTTCGCCTCTTAAGTCCTCACTTAAATTCACTCATCCATGTTTAATTCTTTAAAATGAACGGTATTCTATACTTACACTTATCCCCCATAAGCCGTAACACTTAGTCTTTAAGATATATGACTGTTACTTAAGTCTTCACTCATGGTCGACTCCATGTTCTTAAGGACACAACCTCTGGTCTTAAGGTTCTTAAGCACTCATACTCTAACTTAAGACTTATCCTTTTAAGAACCCGCACAATTTAGACCAAATCAGCCTTACCGTGTTTTTAAGTCTCCGACTTAAGACTACTAAAGCAAGGAGTGCATCTTACTGAATGCAAATGATGTCCCATACTCTCGCTCATATACACCTTTAAGTCTTGGCCCTTAAACTTAAGAGTCTCTTGGTACTTAAGGTCTTAATCTTCATAAACTTATGTTATCCAATCTTGGTTTGAATATCCTTACGTTTCCATGCTCTTACTTAAGTCTTCCTTAAGGATTTATTCCTTACTTACTCTCTTATGATAGATTCTTTAAATACTTACAAATTAGCATACCTTAAAGAATCCCTTTTATTAACGCTAGACTTAATGCTAATTACATGTATGCATATGACACTCTTTGCCATGCATCAAGGTATGCCACTCTTGATGATTATTGCATAAATTGCATTAATATGACTAAGAACTCCACTCTTATTCTTAAGATTCTCAAATTATGCGTACTCACACTTGAGATTCTATTAAGTACTTATGCACTATCCTCCTTATGCATTAAGTCACTTAATTTTGTATTAACTCATCTAAGTCCCACACTTATTATTAATACTCCAACACACACAAGATCACACACACAATCTTAATAGTTAGGGTATTTTCCTAACTTATTCCATGAAGAATAAATATATAATGCATTCATGCATAGGAATTTATCCACAATTAATACCTAATGGATGCACTTGCATTTAAAAATACAATGTCAAATTTAGTCAATGAAGATCACATATTATTGCAATTATACATATGACTCTTATCACACACAAGACTCTACATATGCAAATTCAATAAAAAAAAATAAAAATAAAAAATATATAAAATAAAATACTCTTACAACATTAAGAGTCATCAACTAGCTTATTCACCTTAAGCTAGGGCTCATTCCAATCTTCCTCCAAGGAATTGCTATGGTAATGGCCAAGAATGCTAAATATTCAAGCTAGTCATTCTACTCAACATCCAAGAGGTACACCTCTTAGCAAGAGGTTTTCCCTATCTTTAACCATTAAGTTTAATTCCACTATATCCTCACATTTCTTCATATCTATTTATGAAAAGGTACATTCTTCCCAAAGGATGCAAACTCAACCTTTTTCCCATTATTTCCTTATTCTTGGATATGAATAGGTATTTTTAATAAATAAACTACTTAGTGTAAGCTTAATCATTAATTATTTAATTCTCCATATATCTACAACCCTTTTTACACTTAACTTTTGGAAAAAGCTTTTTTGTCATTTTGGCTCCATGCAGACGTTGGGTGCGGACAAATAGACACGGTGTAGGCGTCAGGTGCGGACATATGGACAATGTGTGGATGGATGCAGAGGGCACGCTTGTCTAGGCGCGATCAAAATTGCAAGGCGCGGACCTGGAGTGCGGACTTGGGGCATGGCCTTGAATCTCAATATTGAGGTTGAACAAGGTATTTAAGGGAGGTAGGCCCTTGTGTTAATGGCACCCTCTCATTTTTGGAGGTCGAGAGGCTTCTAGAAGAAATTTGTTTGGGAAATTTGGGGCCTGCAGCCTAGAGTTACTCTCGAAGGTCCCTTCTTTCTATTGATAGGTTCTCCATCCAAAAATAAAATAGGGGCCTAGTTTTATTCCACTGTCGTCCTCTAATAGCTTGTGCAACTTCAAACTTGAGATCCTTGAACCTCTAACAATAAGCTCTGACTTCGCTGCAATTGGAAGAATAATATTAATGTGGGGAGGGTTCTAACGTACAAGCACATCTACACTAAAAGCATGTCAATTTTGACCCCTCTATATCGTGTTTTATACTTAGTCCAACAACAAAACTCAAATATGTAGTCGAGCAGCATACCTACTTAATGAATGAACGACTCGGGCGCCGGTGACAAGACGATGGCCCCTACCCACGTATTGCCCCCTTTGTATTTATATTGTGATCAAACTTAAGGGGGATGATGCGATGGACTTGGAGGAGGGTTGGATTCTAATAATATGGACCCAATAAATTAATATTCCCTATTATATCAATGACAACCTTCTCATAAGAGAATCACACAAAGGCAATCGATTGGAAACTTTGAGGGAAAAGGGGCAGAGATGGAGTCCATATTAGTGATGGTCCTTGTGGAATGTTGATGGAGTTTGTATCACTGTGAGAATGGGGCTCGTATTGTGTATGATGCTGACCATTATGACCCTATAGAACTTAGGCACTTATCAGAATTGGAGTGGAAAGAGATTTTTCAAAACAACAGGATGGACTTCTTGCTTTAATAACATAGTCCGAGAACATGGAAAGCTCTTGATTTGTCATTCAATCATAGATTTTGAGGGCCGTGTTGGAAGAAGATGGATCAACAAGGAGAACTTGATCATTTGCTTGTAGACCTCGTCGGCTCTAACGAAGTCCTATTCATGCGAGTAGGGACGCACGCCTAGGAGGCAATCCCAAGTGGTACCGCTGATAGCTCCATGAATATCGATTAGGTATAAATTTGAATGCTTAATGTAGCAAATTAAAATTTTCTCAAAATACTATAGCACTTAGGATTATAAAGGTTTGAAGAGTTTTTCTCTGACTACTTTAAACTAGAGACACCGATACATGGATATTTTGGTGGTGTCTTGACAACCACGTCATGTACTTTTTCTAATTTTGTATTACATGGCGCATATGAAATATATATTAACTCAAGTATTTTTTTGGCCCAATGTTGCATGTGTGATTTATGGATCTACTCATTTCATAAGAATTTATACATGTGAATATAATATGAAGTTATGATCACAATTTTAATTATAGTGAAACATGTTTTCAAATAATCCGTTACTATTAATCCCTAAGAGCCTAAGGTATTTCTTAGTCAAGAAACACTCCATAAATTGCACACCCAAAAAGTGGCAAAAAAATTCATTGGCAAAAAAATCTGGTTTTTTGATTGTAGAATTTGGAAAAAGACTTTGATTTGAACTATACAGTGGAAAAAGACTCTGATTTTATTTGATTGTTTTCCTAAATAAAAATGATTTTGAACGTATCTTTAAAATGAGAAAGTCAATTTTTTTACGTTTAGTTGGAAAAAAAATTATTCCTTTTTTATAGGTCTTCCTATACGTAGTCTATTTGAAACATAGAAAAGTCATTTTTACGCCAATGTTAAAGGGTTTTGATTTTATTCTCAATTTTGAGGTTGCACAATGCCACATGCCATTGGAGGAAGGAGGTGGTATAAAAACTAGCCCCTATTTTATTTTTGGATAAGAAACCTATCAGTAGCCAAAAGAGGCCTCTACAAGTAATTTAATGCCGCAAGCTCCAAATTTTCCAAAAAATTCTTTAAAAAGCCTTTGGATCTCTAAAATGAGAGAATGCCATTGAGACAAAATGTCATGAAAAGAAAAATTGATAACCACAACAAGTCGAGAGTCCTAACCAACATCAAATAAACGAAAAACATATACTAAAATAAGTATATGTAGTACACCCTCAAGTGCCCCCCTTAGCGGATAAAAAGACCCTCTTTTGAGCTAGGACAAAACAACACTAACAAGACTAAACTCCACAGTGATGTCACTCTAACAGTTGTATGCATCCAATCAAAGATGTTGCTCGTCGCCAAATCAATAAGCATATGAAAACTAACAAAGAGAGGGTAGGCCGAGTGCAATGTGAGTCCCATCTTTAATCACCTTAGACAACTTTGTTGTCAATAATTTCGTCAATCTTCACGTTGCCTATCTAGGAACTCTAACTGGATGGCAACGCACCACACAATGAGAAGTCCATGAGGAATTCAAGCCATTTCATCAGGTGAAATGTGGCTTGAAGACCTCCGACAATGAGAGCAAGTCTAATCCCCAAACGATAGAGTAGAAAGAGGCGGCATCAAGAAAGTCATATCCGTCTAGCACAACGGCCAACTCCGGATGTAGGGAGCAATCACTAAGGAAATAGAAGAAGCACAATTCTTAGAGTGCTCCTAACAATACCAAGCATCCTTGCCTACCAACAATTTCACAGTTGAGGTTGGTAGGCACCGCTACAAATACGAGCATACCGTAAGGTGTTACGGTGCTGAGCAATAGATAAGTTCTCCATGGCCATTGCCAAGGCCAGCTAGAGGAAGTTTGCTCGATCCCGTAGACACTAGGCCCACACCTCTTGATCGTCCAAATCCACAACTAGAGCCAACTTTCTCAATCAAAAACCGATAAAATTGGCTCTCGCCCGTATAACAAATGATTCAAAGTAAAAGCAACTACTGAAGCTTGCCGGCTAAATTGTTATGCCATGGCAATCCATGGTATCATCAAATTCCAATCACGGTGGCTACTCTGAAGTAATCTATACTTCCGTAGGCCTTCTTAATAGTATGAACTACACGCTTGCCAAACCGTTCAATTCTAGGTGATCCCGAGAAGAGGTACGATGGTCAATCAAAGCCTTGAAATACAAAGCTTTGAAAACCCAAACGACCTCACACCTTTGGTCTATGAAAACCTCACTTGGGCTTCAAAACAAGCCAACACCCGGTCGAGGAATGTCATGGCCGCCAACTCCAAAGGATTTTGCAAGAGAGCCACGAGCTCAATCCACATGCTGAAATGCTCTACCATCACCAAGACATACTTGGCTCCCCGTAGAGTCATGACAAATTGAGGAACAAAGTCCAAAGACCGCCAATTTCCTAGCACCATAATGGGCAAAGGCTGCAACCGCGGTGACAAAGTGTTGAAGCTGGATCTAATTCAATCACATACTTCACACCGAGAAACATACGTGAAGACCTGTTGATACATGCCGTTCTACCAATACTAGATACGCACTATCAAATGAGTCCGTCGCACACCAAAACAACCTGGATCTTTGTAATCTTGCTGTACCAACGAGGCCCTCAGACCTAGCTTGGGAACTATGCGCCTAGTCCCATCTAGCCACACCCGAAGTAGAAGGCCGTTCTCCCAATGAAACCTTGCTATTCGGTGTCCAATTCTATCACGCTCCATAGCCGAAAGAGCTGGGGGAAGTATCCTATCTTGTAGCTTGTGCAAGACTAGACCGTCTTTCTATACATCGCTAACAATTTGGGCCCTATCCGGTTCTTCATCTATTATCAAATCAGGCTATGTCAATGCGGAGTTAGTCACCAACGTGAAAAAAACCGTTGCATGCCACCCTAAGACTGTCTCCCTGTTATAATATCCATGCCACTTGGCACCAATCAGATCCTCCTCCAATGGAATTGGACTGCAAGATAGACCATCTGCATCCATGTTCGTGATGTCTGCCCAATGTACAACCTAAAAGTCATACTCTTGAGTAACAAAGCCCACCTAACGAGCTTATTTGTAAGCTTGTCAGACTCTATGAGCCGCATCAGAGGCTGGTGGTTGGTCACCTAGTTAAAACATTGTCCATATAAATAGGGCCTAAAATGGTCTATGGCCCAAACCGTCGCCAAAGCCTCTCCATTATAAGACAAATAGTTGGACTCCACGTTGTTGTTGCTTCTAGAAGCAAACACCACAACGTACTCCCATCCCTCAGCACCCTTCTGAGTCAACATTGCACCCACTCCCATGGTAATGCAGTCTCTATGCAACTGAAAGGGTTGTATAGCATCTGGATGCCGTAGCACAGGCGCTGAACGGAGCTTCAACTTTAAAGTACAAATGCCTACTGCTCCCGTCTCCAAGTCCATGGCTAGTTATTTCCCGTGAGAATAGTCAACGACTTAGCAATCAAGCTAAATTTCTTGACAAATTAGCAATAGTAATTGGCCAAGCCAAGAAAAGCTCCAAGGTGTGACATGTCCAAGGGGCAAGAATCTTTTGCAACGTATCCACCTTGGCCTGCTGCACGCCAAGACCCACTAGAACAATCATTTGTCCAAAATATGGCAACCGGTCAAGAAAGAACTTGCATTTGCTATGGTGCAAGCAAAATTCTTACTGCCCTGACTTTTGAAATACCGCCTCAAGATGTCTTACATGCTCCTATAGGCTCCTACTAAAAAGGATAACATCATCAATGTAGCATTGGGCAAACGGTTAACTACCCAACACCCAATCCATCACCCTCTAAAACTTAACGGGTGCGTTCTTGAGGCCAAATGGGAGAAACTTCTAACAATAGAGTTGATTTCTTCCATCGTGATCAACTCCCTAGAATGTTGTCTTTACCCGGTTATCCATCACCAATGATAACCAGTGGTAACAAGACCTCAATTCTACTATAATAAATACTCTTGTGTGGCCCACCACATCCAACAACTTCTCCAACGTAAGCACGGGATACCGGTTCGACTTGGTCTTGCAATTGACCGGCCTAAAATCCCCATACATTTGCTTCTCCATCCAACTGCCAGAGATATCCTTCTTCAATGGCATAACCGTGGCATAAGCGTACTTGCTGTTGAAGAGCTCAATCAAGATGGCGGCCAACAACTCCTGACAACAAGTCTAAACCCCAACTTTCTTTGAAAGACTAAGCTTGAATGGTCGTTGGAAGATTGGGTGGCCGTCCCCCAACTGAATGTAAATGGGCTTGTCTCTATACTCCTCTATATCATGGAGACTAAATGCAAAACAAAAAATATTAGAAGGTATGAAAGCTTGTACACTCGGTGCCTCGGCATTGATAAGATGTGGCCCCGTATCCAAAGGCCAATCTTCAAACTTCGTGGTCTCCTTCTCCACCATAGGAGATTCACCGCATATCAACAAGACCAATGATTGCTACTTGGTAGTAGAGAAGGCATTCATGCCCCTAGGCTTCTCACTCATAGAATCCACAAACAATTCCTATGTCGTGATGAGAAAACCAAGAAACGGTATCCTGAATATCCTCTCAACCAAAGTCCTTGGTCAAAGCTGTGAAGACACGCTAAGCACAAAACTCCTCAGCTGCATGCCTATTTGATAAAAAAAATAGCTCAGCTTCCTCGATCTCTGTGAAATGAGGCACCGTTGCCCCCTAACCATACGAGTCTGCCCACAGCACGTGTGGATGGTCACACGAACGGCGCTGAATGGCAAAATAAAGGCCACAAACCCAAACAAGAGTGTTGAGGTCAATGGCTTGACCCAACAGAAAACAACGCTAGCCCTCAGAGAGATCCGATACGGCGGTGGTACCTGTCAAAAAGCCCATCGCCCGCTCCCCTTCATTGGTAGAAGGCTCCTTGTAAGTTCGTGAAGTAGAATTTCAAACCATACCTAGACTGTGTGCTCCAAAGGCAAAAGATCACAGGTAGCTCATCAATGTGAGAAATGCCCCCGAGTCAAACCAAAGTGATTCACCACGGCCAATGATGGCTCATTAATCTTTATGACCTCCGTCGAAACACTGTGGTCGTCTAAGATGTCATCAACCTCATGCCGCACGGGCCGTTGCACTTGAGCAAGTGTAGAGGTGAGCGTCGCCAATGATGCCATCTTGGTCTTAATCCAACGTGGCGGATAGGCGTAAGAGCCGAGCATCGTGGCATCTACAAACGTGGAAGGGACCAAGAAGGTGATGGATGTATGCCCCATTTTCACGCACCTTCTTTCGTGTATCCTTCAATGGACGTACATTCTCAAAAATGTACCCCGATGGCATTGATTGGTGGATAATTTTCCACTAGATGACCTTGAACAAATCTGCAAAGAGTCCAACCGTGGATCATCCAAGCCACATCCACTCTCCGCCCGTGAATGACCTTGGCAAGGCTATATGGCAATCACCAAGTCCACGTTACCTAACCAACAAAGTCTATCCTTACCGATCAAAGTCACATCACCTAGGAGTTTGCTAAAACTCCATCGAATGGCAGAAGAAGGTAAGTGCTCCGGATACAACGTTGGAAGTCGCTGAATGTGATGGTAAGCGGCATGAGTGGCTACAAAGCCACTATCCACGTGGATATACAATTGTACCTTGAGCCTAGCCTCTAACAAAGCCGCAAGCGTTGTACTGATACCGGCAAGTAGCTGTATAGGGTGATACCCTCATCTATTGTTTGCCACTAAATAGTGCGAGCCAACAACGGAGTGGAAGAGTCCACTGAATGGTGTACAACATCAATAGCATCCACAATCTCCTGACTGCGGCATGTGAGCTCCAACTAAGTTCCCCAAAGGGACATTGGATCCTTGCAATGACGTGCACAGATCTCTATTGATTTGTGCTCACATGATTCTGCTACCCTCGTTATAAAAGCATATGTCTCCTCTAAAAGCGTAGAACCACATGCCAAATCGGATGCTAAAGCACTGCATCTAAACAAAACATTCACTGTAGAAGTCACCATGCTAGCTGCAAAGACAATCGGAATGAGCTCCTTTTTGCCATCACCAGCAGAGCACCCATGCCCAATCCAGCCCTCATCCGTCATGTTATCCACCCCAAAACCAAGTAGACGTGTGTTGACCTTCCAAAATGTTGTAGATAGTGGCGCTAGTCACAGTGCACTAAAGAAATACGTGGGAAAACAATGGACCAGATCCTTGCTGAACATCAACTGCAATGGATGTCGAGCGTATCCCATGGCCTAGGTTTAGGGTTTAGGGGTTTAGGGTAATGTGCCCTCCATCAATGTAACAATTATAAATGAGCATGGCTCGAGGTCCAAAGCACCTAGGCCCAAATCATGGGCTAGCTGCTTGCCAATCAACACAACCTCAGCTCCCAAGTCCAGCATATCACTTAAATAGCTCGCATGGGATTGTTGTCCGTACGACCAACCACCATGACTTCGTCGTCATTCACTAAACGTATCTCCTCTGGACGCACAATACGTCGCTCTTGTGCTAGTCGGGTTGCAACAACAAGCACATATTCCATCCCTTAGATCAAGGACTAATCTCCGAAATACTGATCCATAGGTGTAGAATTGGCATTGGCCTCAAACGCGGAAATGGCCTCCGCCACCAACTTGGCCTGCATTGCCACCAAATCCTCGTCGGTGAGTAAAGTTGACAATGCATGCGACACCTCCAATGATTGCATAGGCACCTTGCCCTCTAACATACTACCCGCCAAGTGGAATACACCGAATGGTTGAAAATCTGGTGTGAGAAAGTCTACACCGACAAATATCGGCAACTGCAACACCATGTACGCCAAGGTGTGTGCGGCATTCCCACGAGTCGATGGAATTGGTGGGACCGGGGTCAGAGTAGGCTTGGCATGAGAAGCTCTTGCATTTGCAATGCTGAACAAATGAGGTGGCGAGTAGTGACCAATGTGGTCCGGCAAACCCGTGTGGCGTGGGCGGCCATTACTACGCAGCACAAAAAGAGAAGGTGCGAGAATCTCAGCACTAGTGGGAGCTGCTGCCATAGCCTACCTTGAAGTACCATACAAATAGCGATCACTTGCTGAAGGTGAGCTTGGAACCTTCATCGTAGGCCGAGGTGGCGGAGCTGGAGAAGTAGATGAGCACGATGGCCTTCTTTAGACAAGTGGCAAAAATTGTTTGATGAAGGCCTTTGCGTACGGAGAGAGCTCTTCAGCCTTCTTGTTCTTGCTCCTGAGCATCTTCCCTTCCGTGAAGAAGATCTCCCCCGGTAGCTCAAGAAAGATGCGCATCATTGCTGACAAGACGAAGTAATCTTTCTTGAACTGCTTCCAGCGGTCCAGTCTAAAGATTCCTACAACGTCAAAGAAAGCAAGGGAGGGTTTGATTCAACTCAACTCCCTCCTCACTAGCTGCTTTCTCTTGCGCCGCTCAACCCACTCCTTCAGTGTGAAGCAGCTCTCCAGCACTGAAGTAGGCTGCTTGATCACAAGCTTCGGCCATCACTGCGTCCGCTTTGCTCCGCTACAATTGAGGATGTGGAGAAGCATCTTCAAGTGATTGGACTCCGACAAGTTCTCCGGCCACTTGAAGAATTCCCTGTTGAGTACCCCATCCTTTGCAACTTTCCACGAAGACTTGTCTTTCACCATGCGGAGGTCAATTGAGTCGACATCGATCAACTCCCCCTGCGCGTATGATGATATGAACTCGCTCCAAAGAGCATAAGTTTCATCAGAACTCGAAATGATCTTGACTTCGTTGTGAAGGTCAAGAGCATCGCTCTTCTTCTTCTTTCCAGCCGACCTTATATTCGAGTTCACATCAATACATGCAAAGCAAAGCTGAACTGCTTCGATGAATTCGTCACATTCCATAAAAACATGTCAGATATCAGAAACTACACTACATGCGGCTCAAAGCATGTTCAGCTTGAGTCGAGTTGAACATGTATGTCAAAAATATGAATATATCAATCAAACTAGCTAACTTTTGCATCTAAAGAGTAAGCTTGATTTCAGTTCAATATCTAAACAATAATGATGGAGACTAATATTTTCATAATCAACTCGACTCGAGCTGGATGTGGACAACTTACCCTATACTTCTTATCGTTCAGTGAATTGCCTGCGACCACGACCACCGGGAGTAATCTGTGGCTTGGGTGGGTCGGACGCCCCAGATTGAGCCGGATCAATCGGGCGCTGAGAAAGTTTGTGACCCACGACGGCTTCAAAATGGAGAAGTGGTTGACGCGGATGTAGAACGCTGAAATTCGTCTCAGCTTCTCCTTGTTGAGCGACCAGACTACAAAGCAGTTCCATGCTCGGAAGTGTCGAAGGATTGTCTCTGGCACTTTCTTCTCAACGATCATTGCCTTGCTTGCCGCAACACTGTGTTGTCCGTCGATGGTTTTGAAGTTCGTCTTTCTGATTTCTTCCCAATCACCTATGGGCTCTAGAGGTGTGTCGGGCATCACGCACAAAGTTTGTTTCGCAGACTTGTCAGGCATGTTGATCAAGTATTCTTCATAGACTCCACGCCCTTCTGCTCCATAGACCGAATAGTTCAGTCAACGGGAGCATTTGATGTCTTGTCTAAGCACTGGTTTCTGGCGCTGAGCGTCACTGGCAGCTAAACGCCGAGGTTGCCTTGGCTTTGCAGGCTCCCCCAAACGTGAGCCCCGGAGATTACTTCCACTTGGGCGTGAGGTCCTCCTCCCAGTCGAGCCTTGACTGATATTTGGCTGATTCTCAGTTCTGAGAGATACTTCACCTGGCTCCATTGATGTTGAGAAGTTCCGGCTTTTGAGCGAGAGCCTAATTGTCATCGACTGAAAAACTTTGTCCGCAGCTTCGAAGTCAATGGCTTTGCGCGTAGTAGGAGTCCATGGTCGATTTCCCAAAAATTTTGATCTTGCAATTCTTCAAGTCCTTTCAGCATCGTCGTGAAGATTGTGTTCTCCTGATTAGAGAGTAGCACAACAAGGCTCAAGAACTAACTGGTGCTGTCAATGAAAATGCAGTATACAAATTTCTGGGTCATTTCTGATTGACACTTCAGTACAACCCATTTGTCCTGGTGGTCCACATCGAGGACCAGGTCTAACATTGCAGGTGCAAGGTAATTTTCTTCGCCATCCCATTTGTGTACGAGGGCCAGGGTGTTATTTGTTGGGACGTTTGTAAGGACCACCCCTCATGCCGTTGGGGTTCTAAAATCTCGTAGAATGGTCCTTTTGAAGAGTCGTTTTTGTCATCTAATTTGATTGCGACGTTGGAGGGTGCGTAGAATTTATCGAGTAGTGCCAAGTGCTCCTCGACCTCACTACAAGATTCAATTTTACAATGTCAGCTTCTCTCACATATTACAACTTGAGATTGGCATTTCTATGATCAATGTTGATTTTCACATTCAACTCGGTTCGAGTTGAATTTGTAACTACCGTTTTTGGATTCAGTGTTATGTTGCATTTCTTTGCACTCTGTTATTATTTTTGATAGAAAATTTGGACTTTGTTTTTTGAATATTTAGCTCGGATCAAGCTAAATGTGCAAGAAGAGGATATCATTATATGGTCTACTCACTATAAGAAACCCGTGATTTTTGTGACGTTAGCTGTGATCAAGTGTGTTTTTCAAAACATGTTTTCGCGAACGGCCTGAGCCCTAGGCTCTCGGATTCTGGTGGATGTTGCACCAAACATGGAAAAATTGGCGGAAAAACACAGAGATGTTAGCATATATGTATTCGTTTTGCGGGACGTCCTAGTGAACATAGTCATGTGTTAGACAACGTCCTCAGAAAGGTGACAGTGCCACGTCGGCATGTGCTTTCAGTTTGACTGCGGATAAATATGTGGAAGTTACTGTGGGTTTAGGTAAAACGTAGCCCTGGTGTGAAAAAAACAGGGAAACGGGCAGGGTTTTTTAGTTCACTATAAATACATCATGATCTACTAATCCACAAGGGATTATTTTTTAAGTTCCAATACAATACCACATATGTCAATGTGTCATAAAAGATTATTATAATCTATTGTTGTATAAGTGATTAATCTAAATATTTCTTTGCATTCTTCCATATCGTGCGAAAATCAACATAGCTTGTTTAGGTGGCCAAAAATTACTTATTGTCCTTTGTTGCAAAGGAAAATATTTTATTTATTTATTTGAACTATTTTAATGCACACATAAATAAAAAAGTGAACATAACACTAATTTTGTAATTATTTTAAACTTAGAAATTGTTTTACTAATAGATTCAAATTATGAAAATGTGCATTAAATGTATGTGCAAATTTGAACTTCAAAATTCACAATCTAATTACTCATGAATTTCATGTGAATTGAGATTTAAGACATTCAAAGACCATAATGTGGTTGCGTGGTCACTAATCCGTCATGAGTGAACAAAATTGAAAGTTACATTGTTTCAGGAAATGCAAAAAATATCATAAATCTTTTACAAGATCAATTTTTTTTAAAAGTCGTTTATAACAGAATATTTTTATGCATACAGACATAGCCTTTGTAAAAAATGATGATATCAATCACATAATCATGGTTTATGTGATTGATTTCATCATTAATTCAATTATGATAATATTACAGATTTGTAAAGGGTTGCGGAGACATATTCTCATGAAAATGCAACAATTAAAAATATAATATTTCTCTTTAAAAAACCTTAACCCCTAACGTACCGTGACAGTTTTACACCAAAAACACTTCAAAATTCTTGGATTCTAGTGCATTGAACAAAGAAGGAAACAAAAACTTTGATTTCTAGTTTTGACCGTAGGATCTCAATTAAGACTTATTAAGTAATATATTACCAAAATTTCATAAACTTTGACCGCACGGATTGAAAGATTATAGTGTTTGAAGTTGAGAAAATGGTTCATCTTCTTCCATGCGTTCAATGGATCAACGGACTTTGACTTCACTTAGTGTCAATTTTTGAAATACACAAGGTCTAAATCCATTACCATCTTGTTAAGCATGATGTTAGTTCCTTATACACCAATTTCTAGAAGTAGAGGATGGATGTAGCATGTTCAAAACAACTGTGCAAGGAGTAGAGGTTTGAAATTTGCCAATTCACACTTTAATTTTTTGTGAACTTAATATGTTTTAGATTGATAATGAGAATGGTCGATATGAAGGTTCACACCACATATTGCTGTGGAACAAATAAAAAGTGAAAAATATAAAGATATCTAGGTTCAATGTGAAAAAGAAGAAGTTTTTTTGGTACCATGCCCGACAAAGTATGACAATGTGTGAAAATGTTTGACTTCAGTTGATATGCTATTTTTCACTAAAGACAAGAACTTTTTTTGGACAATATGAAGGGGAATAATATTACTAGAGAGTATTGAAAATCTCACATTCAATACCGTGTCCTAACAAAAGTTTTTAGAGGTGCCCAAGGTGTCCGCTCTCTCCATTTGAAATTCAAAACCCTATAACTTTTTCATCAAATGTTCAATTTAGGAAAAAATTATTTTCCCACTAAAGGTATAGGTAATGCCTTTCTATGGTAAGAATTTCAAAGAGGAATGTTGGAAATTGACAGCATAGGAATCTGACCAAACTTTCAAAAAGCCCATTTTTGACACTTGGTCCTTTAGGGGTTAAAGCATAAAATGTTTCAAGGAACTATTTCGCCCAATATTTATATCTTATATTTTTTCTTTCATATTTCAAAATAAAATTAGAATGTGTTTTTACCTTTCTCTCAAAGTGACAAGCTTTAAAGGAGGACTTCAAAAATCCTAATTCTTAGTCTAGATATATGATAGTTGTTAGTAATGATAAGTCTTGAAGCATTAATAGTCTTACAAAAGCATTAAATAATGGACAATCACAAAGATGTATCTTTAGATGATGACCCATATTGTTTGGATGATGATCCTAAATCAAATTCACAAAAAATACAAGGAGAGGAAGTTACAATTGTTAATATTGATTTCAAAACAATTGAAGATGAGATTGGTAAAAACACAAAGCTTATTGTTTTAACATGTATATTATAGAACAACAATATACATTACATCATTGATTTTACACATTATGACAATGTTAATCTATAATCAATATTAGCAAAGTTGCAATGATAAGAAATCAATATAAAATTAATTTATATTATCATAATATTATAGCAATGCATCATTAAACTATGCAATATGTTTTAACTATATGAAATTATAGATAAAGATGAAGACTTTCTTTATCAAGTTCCAACAAACAAAGAAACTTCCAGTACGTATGAAGATAGTGGAACAAGAGATGTTATTGTCAAGAAATAAAAAAAAAGAACAAATGTGTGGACTAAACCTTCTACTCGCAAGGGAAGCAAAAAAGCAAAGCCTTCAAAAATTTCAAATGGAGATAAAACAGAAGAAACCGTTGATATGAACTGTTCTTCATCGTATGCCTTGGAAGAAAAGAATGGAATTGAACTATCAAAGGTAATTTTAGATATATATATATATATATATATATATTTATATATACATTTACTCAATTCTAATTGGTTCTTAAATAATAATGTCATGAGATATAATTGCCTATTTTATTATAGGATCAAAAAGTTGAGAAAGTGGAATTGTCATTGGACAAATTACAAGCAAGTAGTGAAAAAGGCAACCGCATGGTAAGAGCCACTCGCGGAGTAATGGAAGGTGCTTGGTATTATGAAATTTTGGTTAAAAATTTGGGGGAAACCGGACACGCTCGTGTAGGGTGAAGTACATGGAAAGGCGACTTACAAGCTCCAGTTGGATTTGCCATCAATAGCTATGCTTACAGGTAAGTAGTTATCAAACCTTTTGTGAATGTTTGTTTGATAATATGTACTATGAATCAAATGTAATATTATCATAATTTAAAATATTTTGATATATTATGTAGAGATGTCGACAGAAGCAAAGTTCATCAAGCAATTTGAGAGCCATATGGAGAGGCTTATTTTGAAGGTGATGTAATTGGATTTTACATAAATTTGCCAAATGGTGCTGAACAAGCTCCAAAGCATGATCTTTATGAATATAAAGCAAGCCAAAGCATATTCTCAGTTCCACCAAAGAAAAACAATTCTTGTCTAAAATTTGTTCCAAGTTATAACTTTATATTTGATAAACAATTTTCTATTAAATTTACATATGATTCTTTTAATGTTGTTGAAAATATAAGATATTATATCTCTTTATATGAAAAGAAAACTTGTGATACCTACATGAAGCCGAGACCTAGGATAATGTACAAAGTAAATAATTAGTATAAAAAGTATGAAATGGGTGTATAAGTATATAACAAGTATTTTTTTGGATTTACATACGTTTACTTAATCGGAGGTTGCCCTTGTCCCATTGGGCACTTGTGAACTATCAATTAATTGACTTAACTGATTTGAAAGTAGGAAGCGAGATAGCATTCTTCAAGAATGGTGTTTGGCAAGGGGTTGTTTTTGAAGGAATAATAGGTGGTGAATACTTTCCGGCTGCTTCAATGTATACGCTGCCATCACCTGAAAAAAAATGTTGCGTACAATTCTATTTTGGACCGGATTATATGTTTCCACCAAAAGATTGGAATGGCCTTCCAAGTCCTCAACCAATGTCCAACGCTTTACCACCAAAAAATTTAGCCATGGAATCCATGGAATCAATGGAACGGTCTCCAACAAAAAATTGTAAAGAAGCAAAACAATGGAAATTGAGAACCAAATCAATTGGTATGCAACGAATGGCCCCAAAACGAGACTCTGGAGTATCTATAGAGATTGGAAATAAGAATGTATTTCAATCGAAATGAACAATTCAAGAGCGTGACAAAGGAAAACGAATTAGAGTTTATGGTAAGAAGGGGCTTTTTGGTAGAGGTAGACATACGGTTGGTTTATTTCCATATCCTTTAGTTACAAAGCCTCGCATTTCCAACATTTGCCAACAAAAAAGTATCGTTACAAAAAATTGCAAAGATGCTATTGTAAAAGCTCCTATTGAAGATGTAATAGATAGCTTTGATGAACAAACTGAGTAAGACAATCAACCCCTAAATGAAAAAAAGTCCCGAGGTGGGCTTTTGAAAATCTTGGGCAAGTTCCCAAATTTTATGTTTTTGAAAATAAAGAATTATTCGGCATAACAGTGCCAAATCCGACCCTTGGGTATTGCAGTCTATATCATTTTACTTCTACTATAGAAAAAAAAACAGGAATTGCTACAATCAACTTTAACCTATACTATTTAGGTGATAAAATTCTAAATTAGAAAATAAAGAAGTTTGCACTTGAAAATTATCCAAAAATCAAAATTAAAAAATGAAGGGGCATTCCTCAACATAAATTGAATTAAAGAAGTTATACATACATCTAATAGAGAAGTTCATAAAGACTAGAATTTTGATCGGTTGCATTGAAATTTGATTTTTTGGCTATAATTCTTAACCTCTTATTTTTTATGTTTCAAGAAATTGACACGATTATTTAATCACAAAATATGGCATACGTGGAACAATGACAATTGAAAAATAGATAAATCAGAGTAAATATTAGGGTTTAGGATTTAGGATAAGGCATGTAGCATAATTGAAGAATGTAGAAGAAGGATTACCACTAAGTAAATATGTCATGGATTACTTAGTGGATAAATTTTGTGACACCATATCCTACGCGGTGGTGAGTTTTGTACATAATTAATTCAAAATGGATAATGCTCAAATTTTTTTTGGAAATTTCATAAGATTTGTCTAGGTAATACCTATGTAATGCCAAGTAATACCCATAAAATGCCTAAATGATATCATGTAATGCCTAACTGATACCCATAATGCCTACACTACTATGATCTAAAAAAATAACTCATTTGGCAAGTAGTGTCCAAAAGTGACCACTTTGTATGGTATTGTTATACCCAAAAATTTTCTTTTTTTTGGTAGTTATTTCCCTCCTTAGTTCTCTCTGTTTTCCACCCTTCTTCTCTCTAATTCTTGTTCTCATCTCTTTTTCCTTTTCTTTACACTTATAAAATCGGGCAGATTTATCAAGATCTGTGCTTGATGGCGTGGACACACTGTTCTTGGGCCTCAAGCCTACAGCTGGCAGGAATCATGTTCTTGCAAGCAACCTCGACTTAGTATATGTTGTATGTTAGTTGTCTTGAACGACCTCTCCAATGTTAGCAAGTAGCTATGTGTATAGATGATTGGATTATGAATAAAATTATGGATTTGCCCAACTGAAGATAGTCCAAAAGATTGTATAACTTTAGAAGAATGTTTTCTTGTGCAGTTGTTAGTCTAAATAGAGTAGGAGAAAGAGCCCATTTTCAGAGACTTGTTGGAGGAGTGAAGCTGTAGAACGAGCATGCTGCATTTCGAGATAGAAGCAAGCTTGAGTTAAGCAATGGATAGAAACCTGTAAGTTAAATAAGACAATGGATTAATGGTGAAATTGTTAGTTTTGTTTAGTTGATGATAAGTCGTCATTTGTAAATAATTAAAGTTCTGAGGATAGTCATGCATGCAGTTACGTAGTGAATTTGAGTAATGTTGAAACACATGAGAAATCATTGATTCATAAGTTTGTGCATGTTAATATTGTCTAAGTCATGGACTAATTGAGTCTTAGTTCATAAATTAATTTGTTTGCATGAGATCCTTTGTCTAAAAACGCTGTATGTTATGAACTCACTTCAATATTGACGTCCCACGTCAACATTGACGTGACCTTGACATATCTTGACGTGGTCTCGATATGATATTGACATGGAATCAAACAGGGAAGGAGAATCTGACATACACTTAGTGTGTTATGTAGATGACGTATTAATTTATACTAATGATCTTACTAATATTATGAGATTAATTCTTCATGTATGCCAAGTCATTTTATCAATGAAAGGTCGCTTTCAACAAATATTATAAGCTTAGACACAGGGTCATGAAATAAATGAACAGAGAATTAAGTGAAGATAATATATAAGAGAATCTAAAAATATTCACTTTATTAGTATCCAAAACCAACACAGAATTTACCAAAAAGAAAAAAAAGGAAATCAAGCCCATAATGAAGAGCTACCATTGGGTTTGAGATAATATGATGCATTTGTGACACTGTGACGACCTTAGAAACCCAACAAGGAACGAGCGGATTGATTGATTTACCGTCACCGCCCCCGAAATCAACAGTGATATTAAAAACAAAGCAAAGTATCTACACTTTCTGAAGATATGGTCGGCTTTGGGATACTAACGGAGAAGAATCGCCACACAGTCGATTATTTTCCCGTCACCCAATACCCATAACCAAGAACGTAGATAGTAAGCGGCTTTGGGAGTACGTGCCATGATTAGGCACCCAACATCATGGTGAGTTCATGAAGCGAGAATTTTTCCCCGGCACCTTACTAAAAGCTAAAGTATATACTAAAAGCGAAGTATATCTACAACCCGTGTACACCTACTTGGTAATCGGGTTTGGGAGCCCCGCGCAATAAGTGAGTTGATGAAGACGATGAGCAAGATGAAGAAGAAGGAAGAAGACGAGAGAAGGAGTTGCAGAGGGAGAGACGGCGTTGGACGCCATAGCCAGAGCTCGGATGAGCGCCAAACCCTAGGTCGGAGCTCGGAGGTCGCTCCAGCCAACGGCCATGGCCGTCCCGGGAGGAGGAGCAGTGTCGCTTTTCGAGGCCGCGCTACAACAGCATCTGCCGTCGTCGCAGGCGCAGGACGCGTACACGTTTATGTAATTGAACAAGCAGGGGGAGGATTACGACTACCCCGGGTTCGTGGTGAGCCGGGGATGGACGGAGTCCGGGGAGGTGCGGGAACAGCGGGAGGATTTGGTGAGCAGTCCAATTAGCGTCGAGGATTTGGGCGCCGTGGTGGAGGGGGCGGACGGTAAGCCGCTGGCGTCGTCGTTGGCGGCAGGGATGAGCGAGCTGAATTTCGAGGAGGAGGACAACCTGGAATACTCCAAGCGCCACCTGCTGGAGCACGCGTGCAAATACTGCGGGATTCACAACCCGGCGTGCATTATGCGCTGCAATGTGCCGACGTGCCGCAAGTGGTTTTGCAACTCGCGTGGGAACACGTCCGGGTCGCACATCGTCAATCATCTGGTGATGTTTCCAATGCTTCTGGTTGAGCTAGGGTTTAGGTTATCCGAACGCGCACGAGGTTCTGATTTCTTTGGTTTCTGCATGGATTTTATTGGTTGGGTACGGTTTTTTGAGAATGGAGGTTCGAACTTAGGGTTTATGGTCGCGTCACATAGTTTTTCTGGCGCGAGGAGGCTTGGATTACAGCTTTGATTGGAAATTGTTGTGGATATTAGCTCGATGTTTTTAGGGTTGCGAGGTGGTTATCGTTGGCATAGAGACGTAATGGTAAATTCGGAGGTGTTATTCATTGGAAAGTTTGAAGATAGTTTCATTGGAACTTAAGAGCTTGTCATGTAGAGAAGGCGAGTTTATCACCGTCATTGTATTATTTTAGGTTTTCAGAGCCTATCTGCGGAGCTGGTTTTTTTTTTTTTTTTTTTTTTGGGTGGAGTGAGTGTAACGAGATTTAGAACTTGCAGGGGCAGCATGTAATTTCTTTGGATCCCTTGACTACATCTCCTTGCATCTAGCAGATGGTTAGATTACTTCAGAATGAGATTGACGCATGTTTTCAAACTGTCAGGTTTGAGCCAAGCACAAAGAAGTTTGTTTACACAAGGACAGTCCGCTGGGAGAAACGATCTTGGAATGCTCCAACCCTGGGTGCCACAATGTCTTCTTGTTAGGGTTCATCCCGGCGAAGTCTGAAAGCGTCGTTGTACTCCTGTGCCGGGAGCCTTGTTTGAGCGTAAACGGACTGAAGGATATGAATTGGGACCTCAGCCAGTGGCTACCTCTAATCGATGACCGTTGCTTCTTGGACTGGTTGGTCAAGGTACATCAGGCAGCCTGATGGCTTTGTTGATCAGACCTGTACAATCAATTGACTTAGACTTTCCTAGATGTGAAACTATTAACAAGTGTGACTGGTGCTTCTTATTCGTGCATCATAATTTTAATCTTTGATTGTAGAGTTAATGACTAATTCTTATTTTAGGTTTTTTGGTTTAGTTTCTTATTAATTCGTACGGGTCACAGGTTCCATCGGAACAAGAGCAGCTGAGGGCACGCCAAATAAGCGCTCAACAAATAAACAAGGTTGAAGAGCTTTGGAAGACAAATCCGGAAGCCACTTTGGAGGATCTTGAGAAGCCTGGTGTAGATGATGAACCACAACCTGTGGCACTCAAGTATGAAGATGCTTATCAGGTTAGTGATGAATATTAATTTCCACGGAGATTGTTAGAGTGATTGTTAATGCCTTTTTGTTTTGGCAGTATCAAAATGTTTTCGGCCCATTGGTGAAGCTCGAGGCTAACTATGACAACGTATTGCCAAGAAATTTTGCATTCTTATCAATTTGGTATTTTTTTCTCTCTTCTAGGATATAAGATGGCTCAGGTTTGCTTTTCAGGGGAATCGGTCTCATTTGTAAGTACTGCCTTGCATGCGGTTTTAGATAGCGTTGTTAACTGCATATTCAAGGTTCCAAAACATGATTAGGAATAATCTTATCTTCGCAATGTTTTAATTTTTAATCTTTAAAATTGGTTAGATCCCAGTTCTCACTAACATGATGTAGTTCCTTTGGATATAGAAAGAAGGTTTCTAAAGTCAAATTAATCTTGGTTGAGGTTCACCTGTTTGCATGTTCTCAAAAGTGCAAGAGTACCTTTATTTCATTAATTTAGTGGAAGCTTTCATGTATGCATTGCAGATGATGAAAGAGTCTCAAAGCAAAGACAACATAACTGTGCGGTGGGATGTGGGCCTCAACAAGAAGAGAGTGGCCTATTTCGTATTCCCAAAGGTGTGTTGCAGTTGACACAAACTTAGTTCTGGTCGAGTTCTTTTCTAAGAAAATTCGTTGCCATCTTATGGTTTGTGTTTTTTTCTGAGTTCATGGCGTTAATCCATGCAGGAGGATAATGAACTGCGCTTGGTTCCCGGAGACGAGTTGCGTCTGCGTTTTCCTGGTGATGGAACGCATTCTGGATGGCAGTCGGTGGGCCACGTGGTATGTCATATTTTAGAGCCCGCTAGAGCTATTTTATCAGCTTTGTTCTGTAATATCGGCAAATTGTAAAAATGTAGCAATCAAGCATTTTGATGGATTTTGTGTTGACACATGGAATTTTTTTGCTTCGTGTAGATCAAACTCACAGCTCAGGAGGAGGTTGCTCTTGAGTTACGTGCCAGCCAGGTGGGTGGCATTACACTTCAAAAATGGGCTTAGCTCATGTGTTCATTTTATGTTCAATTTGAAGTTTCAATATAGGTTGAATTAGCTTCGTATGGAGCGGTCCGTTTTTTAGTTGTTGTTCTGGGAGTATTAGAGCATGCGTTGGTAAGGGTCAATTTTCTGACATTTGGACATTACAGGGCATGCCTATTGATGTGAATGACAACTTTAGTGTGGATTTCGTATGGAAAAGTACAAGCTTTGATCGGATGCAGGTGGCAATGAAGACATTTGCTGTTGATGAGACGAGTGTTAGTGGGTAAGTGCCTTAGTTGAGGTGTGGTTCTTTATGTACAATGCATGTGTAGCAAGAATCTTGTTGCAACGCAAACAACAGAGTAGGAAGTGGTGGATATTATTATTAATTCTTTGGTGTGAGACAGGGTCGTGCCTTTCAAAATAAATCATAAAAAAAATACAGTAGGGGTATCCTGCGGTGACTGCTCTCCCCCTGCGCGTTGTTTTCTTATTGAACTTGTTCTTGCGACGTTTTTTACTAAGATTTTAAACTGCTATTCGTCCTTGTAGATATATTTATTATCGTTTGCTTGGGCACGAGGTTGAAATGCAAACAGTTCGAAATACACTGCCACGACGATTTGGAGCCCCTGGTCTGCCTGAACTTAATGCCTCACAGGTTTGGCTCGGTCACCTCAACCTTCTCGAACACCACTTGTCCATAGTATTATAGGAGTGTTAGTCATAGTGGATTGAATATCATGCGACTCTTAAGACCTTTATTTCGATTAATAAAGTGGATGCCGTGGTGGTGTACAAGTGTATGCTGTGAAGAGCGTGTTGCAGAAACCTGTCAGCTTGATTCAGGGTCCACCAGGCACTAGGAAAACAGTGACATCAGCCATGATTGTGTACCACTTAGCGAAACAGGGCCAGGGTCAAGTAGTTATAATCATATTGAGTTCTTTAAGAAATTTTTGTTGGTTCTTGATCGGTAGGTTCCAACTTTTTATTTAGATAACATGTATAGGGTCCCACATTTGATTGAGTGTTTGTCTAAGACGATGTCGTCCACAATGTCTTCATTGCACACTCAATCAAATGTTTTAGATAACATCTCTTTGGGCAATAAGCGTTTTTGTCCACGTCCAAAGTATCATGGCGACGTCTGTATAACACACCATCAAGTCACCCCAGTTATATTAGATGCAAGCATGGACATGGAAAAAGACATTGGCGTCAAATTTGATGTCAAAATAAACATGTGTAACGGCTAATCAGACGTTGCAATGTTTCGGAAGATGTCCAAAACCACAGTGACAGTGGCCATCAATAAAGTGAGTAGAAAAACAACATTGTTCGCATGGACGTTGCAAAAAACACCGTAGCGTTGTAGCGAGTGTTATGTGAGACACAAGGACGTCAAATGTGATGTCAAAATAAACATAAGCGTGAGTGGTAAGTCGTGAAATTATGCTGACTGGACATGCCACGTCAGCATTTCGCAGGGCCACGTCAAATTTTGGCGCCGCCACATCATCGCCATATAAAAAATTTGGCGTGACCACATCATAGGACATGTCAGCAAGGGGCCGAGGAAAAATTTCACACGTGGCACTGCCTGCCCTCGTGGCGATGACGTGGACGCAATGTGGCAGCCACATGGCAGATTTTTTACACCTTCAACCCCCAAGTTTTTGTGACGTTTTTCAAAAACATGGGCCTGTTTTTTGAGACTTTGGCATGTTTTTTGCATGTCAATTATAACGGATTTTTTTGGACGTCAACGTTGACGTGCCGGATGCTGCACAAAACATAATTGCACGTTGTCGTAGTACGTGTTGGCAACTATTCACATCTTAACACAAAGATACCCTCAAGGTAATCGTTCCCACAGAGAATCACCGAGAACTACAACGACTAACAACTCATCTATATGTACACCAGGTTACCTATATCACTATAATTACATCAAAAGAAGGAAAAGGGTTAGATTACAATGCCGGAGCCTTTATCTACAGCCACCATCCCGCTCTCCGTACAAGTGCTTCCCCCGTGTAGGGAACTACCTCGTCGGAAGGTAGGGACCTTCGGGTAGGGACCTACCTCGTCGGAAGGTAGGGACCTTTGGATAGGGACCTTCGGGTAAGGACCTACCTCGACTTAGTCCCGCTTAAGGGAGGGGGGGTTATCTTTACAGCTATACACACTATGGACATCCGGGGTACATGAGTACCCGGATACAGATTATATCACCACGGATGGTAGTCCGTGGACTCGCAGAGATTTTAGTGTTTGACACAAGTAACAGCTATTCTACCTCCCATTCTCTCCTTCTAACTCTACTCACTCACTTGGATGGTTATGGTGTTACTGAGATCTTCCCGAAGGGATGTTAGACCCGTGTTTCCGAGGCTGCGAGCGGCGTAATGTAAGTGAGCAAGGGGCCTACCCACCCACTATCTGTCCTCCTCTCAGTCTCCCTCTACTTCCGCTGCAGCTGGAGGTAGGATATTTCAAGGGATGATACGAGTCTTCACAACCGACACCAACCGGTACGCCAGAAGGTCACTCAAGACTCACTAGGACCCTTTTCACATCCGTCACTCTCCCCTCGTCCTCCTCTAGACACATACAATCTCACCTGTTATTTCCATCCACCCCTACTAATCTACTTGATGGAACAAGGAAACAACTGTACGGTTAGAGTTGGAGTCACGCCCCTACTAGCTATCTTCTCACCTCACCTGTTATTCCCATCCACCCCGACTAATCTACTTGATGGAATAAGGAAACAATGATTAGACAATTAGTATATACTTGAGGAGTGGACTACTTAAAATGGCACTCACAGTCATGTATGTAATCCGAGCTCTCCAACCATCGAAGGTCTTCTCAGAGCGTAGGTTTAGAATTAAACTGAAAGCAAATACACACATCAAGCAGTGAAGAGAGATGCCACGGGACTCCTCTCTTATACCACAGAGGACTCACACAAGAGTCCAAACTCAACGATACCTTCTAACGGTGACATTAACTACTCTTGGCGGCGGTGGCTGCCACTCCACACGACGTACACCGTCAGAGGTCACTTATTACACAAAATCCAAGGCAAAACCAAGTCAAATCCCAAAGTCAACGCGGGGCCTAGTCCGCGAATGAACAGTGACCTACCAACTAATGATTCTAACCCTACTTCCGGGTCAACTCCTCAAGTCTTTTCTTCTCTTCCCTCCTCTTCCGCTTCTTCAAACTCTTGCTGGAAGTCGGATGTGCCGCAGCCTTCGCAAGTGTCACAAATGGTGATAGTAGATCCTTAGATGAAGAGGGTGCCGATCCGGCCATGAATGACCGAGGCAAGACCTCCATCAAAGTCATGAAGGCACCCGGGCCACCCGGGGTGAGCAACACGGAAGTCGTGCTTCGATGGGACTTGGACCGGGCCGGAAGGGCCGGTACGAGGCTCGGAGTCCCAACAAAGGTCTCCGGTACGGAGGTGTGTCCCAACTTGACCTCAGCCCGTACTGGAAGGTGCAAGTAAATCGAACTCTTACTCGTGGTCTTCCCAAACGGAGACATACCCTGCAAAGGAGTAACAGTTGGTGTTGCGCGAACGGGGTCTCCAAGGGAAAACTATCGGAGGAGAGTCGTGCGCGGAAGCTCCATCGGAGCACCCAAGCTATCCTTCCTTCCACTTTGTACCTGCGTGGTGAGATCTGAAGGGGAAGGACAAGCAGGTGCTCCCACAGGGGGTATTCGAGAAGGCAGGACAGGGCTATCGAGATCAATTACTCCCTTGCCCGGCGGAAGTCCTTGGTCACCCTTCTCCGAATCCGCATCCAAACCCGAGTCACCATCCTTGTCCGAACCCTCCGAATCCTCCACAAACTTGGGTAGGATATGGGTGAGGTTGCTTACCAACAACCTCATGTTGGCATACGCCTCTTTGATCTTCACGGTTTGCTCCATCATGAAAGCGATCACCTTCTTGTTGGAAATGTGGCCATCCCTCTCCAACCTCGCGTCAAACATCTTCGCCTTCATCACTGCCTCCGCCGGGACGTGTAAGGCCTCCTCCACTTGTTGCAACGCCGCGGTTGAGGCATTGGCTTGGAGGAGAGCCTCCTTGCAACTCCTTTCTGCCTCCAACGCTCGGCTCTTCATCTTGGTCACCTCCAAAGTGAGTCGGTTCACCTTCTGTTCCATAAGGTGGAGGTCACCAACTCCTCCCATCTTCTCCTTGGCCGCCGCAACTAGTCCTTGGTAGAATGTATTGCCGAGAAGACTACCCAACTGCCCCAAGGTCTTGTCCACATCATCCACATACACTCGCAGAGCCTCCACCAACTCGGAGGCACGATAAGACTTCCCTCCGAGTTGAGCCAATCCCGTAGCGGCTGCCCGGGCAACAACTCGAGTTCGGGTGGAAGGTGCTCCTCCATGGCTCGGTCGTTGGCACTTGGGAGGTGGGGGTGCATCTCCCTCTGACTGCGATCAACTACTCCCTCCTTCTGAACCAGGTTCGGACTCCGACTCTGTCCCCTCGAACTTCTTCATCATCAGTTGCGTGCCGTACGCCATGGCCTCCTCCGGGGTGGTCTCCTTGAAGTGGTGATAGAGGTGGATAAGGTAAGGGCAAATGGGAGAGCGCCTTGTGCTATTGACGCTCTTCGTCAACCTCATCACTACCTCCTTCATGATAAGAGCCCAATTCACCATTCGCTCTCCCAAATAAGCACCATACAAGGTGTTAGCCATAGTGATTGTGACTCGGGTGGGCTTCTCCGCGTGAAAGATGGGTAGGAGGAACGCGAACACCCTCTTCGCCCGAGGATCTTGGCAATCTTGCAATGCATAGCCATTCTTGGCATCCTTGGTACCAAAGAGTCCCTTCGCGTATTCCTCCTTCTTCAAACTCGTGAAACCCACCCCCTGTCGCGGGAAATCGTACACCTCCTGCCATCTTTCCATGGTCCAACGGTTCGGGCAAGCTCGGATGCTACTCCCCTCTGGCTCGGGTACCGGGTCTTGTCGTAGCTCCTGTACCGTGGAGTCCACACAAAAACTCCAGCAGAAGTCGAGGAGTGAAAGACAACCCATCCGAAGAAGGTCTTCCTTCAATTCGGTGAGTTCAAGTGGATCCCTCGGGATGGTGGGGGAGATGTCCTTCTTTGTGGAGGTCATGGTGGTTATGGCTCTTGCTTACCTCACCGGGAGCTTCTTGTCCTTGTCCTCATCTCTTCCCGGTGCTGGTCACCGTGATGCTCGTCTTGATGATCCTCGTCTTGCTCTTGCTGCTGGTCACCATGATGCTCGTCTTGGTGATCCTCGTCTTGCTCTTGCTGCTGGTCACCGTGATGCTCGTCTTGGTGATCCTCGTCTCGTCCTTGCCCTTGGGCATTCAGTGAGCTCGGACCTACCCTTCACTAGTGAGCTCGGATCTACCCTTTCCAACTGAGCTCGGATCTACCTCGCACAAGTGAGCTCAGACCTCCCTCGCACAAGTGAGCTCGGACCTACCTCGCCTCTCCTTGTGTTGGCTGGATGGTCCTCTCCTCCTACTGGTCATCGTGATGCTCGTCTTCATGATCATCGTCTTGGTCTTACTGCTGGTCACCGTGATGCTCGTCTTGGTGATCCTCGCCTCGCCCTTGCTGCTGGTCACTGTGATGCTCGTCTTGGTGATCCTCGTCTTGCTCTTGCTATTGGTCACCGTGATGCTCGTCTTGGTGATCCTCGTCTCGTCCTTGCCCTCTGGCCTCCAGTGAGCTCGGACCTACCCTTCACGAGTGAGCTCGGACCTACCCTTCCTTAGTGAGCTCGGACCTACCTCGCACAAGTGAGCTCGGACCTACCTCGCCTCTCTTGGTGTTGGCTGGATGGTCCTCTCCTCCTGCTGGTCACCGTGATGCTCGTCTTGGTGATCATTGTCTTGCCCTTGCTGCTGGTCACCGTGATCCTCGCCTTGTGCCTTGCCCTCGGACCTCCAGCTCGAATGCTCGGACTTACTGCTTGGATACTCGGACCTACCCGAGGTTCGGGTTTTATGCTTGGCTCGGAGCTTTTTAGAAGTAGCTTCCTTGTCGGTGCCGGTTGACCTTCCTTGTCAGTGTCGATGAACCTTCCTTGTCGGTGCCGATGAACCTTCCTTGTCGGTGCCGGTGGACCTTCCTTGTCGGTGCCGGTGGAGCTTCCTTGGGGTAAGGCCCCTCCGAGCTCTCGGTCCACCCGTTTGACAAGGGTGTTAGGATCCGGTGTTAAACCACCACTTATCTCTTTTAGCACCTCCTTAGGGTCCTATTCCTTTCCTATCCTAATTCTCCCTAAGAGCCATTAGTAGGTGTCTACTTTCCTCTAAACTTAATAAGGTGGTACGGTGATACCCTTCCTAAGTAACTAATTACAAAAAATTTAAAATTTGGGGTACGACACACGTTAGTTGCCCTGTCACAAAACACACGGGTTTCTTATAGTGACTGTTTAGATTACCACTTCTCAAGGTGATTTTACGAATGATATTCATTCGAACCTACCATTTAGTTAATGATTGTATTTTTTCCAAAGGTTTGGCTTTCACACTATGAGATTGACATATGTGTGCATAATGTCGACATTCATATTTAACTCGGTTCGAGTTGAATCTGGAACTCCCGTTTGCGGATACACTGTTACATTGCTTTTCTTTGCAGTCTGTTATTATTTTTGAATAATGCAGTTGGCCTTCGTGTTACACACATGTAACTCGAGTCGAGCTAAATGTGCAAGGAGCGGATCGCATTTTATGGTATACTGTTTAGATTACCAATTGTCATGGTGATTTTACTAATAATATTCATTTGAATCTACCGTTTAGTTTATTATTTATATTTTTGTTCATTTGGCCAGAGGTATGGCTAGCTTAACTTCTCATCATTTGGTTAATCTTACAATTTTGGAATACAAATAGCTCGATTTAAGCTGAAAATCCATCCCAACATCCTATTTTCAATGTTCCTTTAACTAGAATTGTACATAATGAGCTCAAGTTGAGCTGATTATGCATGTAATCGGATGGAAGTCATTGATTTCGGCCCTCGGGGATGAAAATTCTTACCTAGTGTGTGACATTTCTTTGTGTGAAGAAAAGCACCGATTGCTTTGCTCCAATTGCTGAATCTCAACACCTACGCATTGTTCAAGCACATATACAAATAGCTGAAATCACATGGTTCGTTACAGAATTCTACTACTATGATAGAAATGTCACAGCAACACGAAATCAACATCAACACAAAATAAGTTGAATCACAAACTTAACATCAACACAAAATAAGTTGAATCACAAACTTAACATCAACACAAAATCAAATATGAACAAAAAAATTGAAGCAATTTAAATACAATTAGCTGAAATCACAGCGTTCATCACAGAATTGTACTACTGTGATAGAGAAAAGACAGCAAAAGGAAATCAACATCAATACAAGATCAGTTGAATCACAAACTCAACATCAACACAAAATCAAACATAACCAAAGAAAATGAAATGATTCAAATACAATTAGCTGAAATCACAGCGTTCATCACAGAATTCTACTACTATGATTGGAAAATAGCAGCAACACGAACTGAAACATAAACTCAAACATACACAAAAACACAAACTCAAACATAAACTCAGACATAAACTCAAACATAAACTCAAACATAACCTCAAACACGAAACTCAAACATACACAAAAAAACTGAAACAGGTTCAAACTTATCAGTACTCTTCAAATTTTCCACTCCGAGGTCACGACTTTCTGTCGTGAAGAGCTCTCGCTCGCTCCACACACTATGCACAAACAAAGCTGCGAAAAAAATCCCGCACTATCAACACACAAACGCATGCAACAAACGTTTCTCACATAATAGACGCGCGCGAAAAAAAACACGCACTATGAACATGCTAACCCTAACAGCTAGCGTCCCTCATAGAAATCCTAGCAAAATACACACCACTCAACAGTGCTCACCCTCAATTCTTTACAGAAGCACCTACCTCACTCACAAACCACACTCATTGACCACACACCGCACAATGAACACACTCACACATTTTTCACACACAAAACTCTCACAACCACTCTCCTATCGCAAACACACCTCACACAACACAAAACCTAACAACAAACGTACACACGCAAAATCCTACACACATGCACAACCCTTACATACACGAACAACCCTAAAAACGTGCTCTCTCTCTCACACACCTTCAAAACCAGCAACCATAAATAAGACGAGCAGAATCAAAACCTAGAAGAAAAGACTTCCCTTTTCCACCCGACGCGTCAACTCTTGCGCACGGTCATAGGTGACCTTCCCCACGGGTCCTTCAACCGTGGAGAAACCTTTTCATCCACCACTCTCCCCACACATCCAATTTCCTTAATGATAACATTAAAACTACATTAAAATGGTTGGACTATTGCGTTGCAATGCATTGGCTTGAGTTTTGGGGTGGGACAAATTTGCATTTGTGTGTTGCAATTTGTGCTCTTCATCACAAATTTGTTGAACAAAATGTTTTTTGAGTTAAACACTAAAAGATTAAATTGTAAATTATGAGTTCTAAACTTGGAGTGAAAAAGTTGTGAAGTTGGAGTTGTGATCTTGGAGGTTGGCATACAAAGTTGGAGTTGCAAAATTGCATATTCGAGTTGAGGAGATGGAAATAACAAGTTTTGAGGTGAGATTGTAAGTTGAGTTCGTGTGTGTGAAATTTGCATTTGTGTGTTGCAATTTGTGTTTATCCAAAATAGATTTGAAACTCTTGATTACAAATTTGACCTTCAAAACGTTTTTGAAATCCCATGTTTAAATGCAAAAAATTTAAAACCTAGTTTATTTTTTTCTATTCTATTCCATTACATTATTAAAATGCATGCATAGGTTTCAAAGACATATTTATATTTTATGTAGATCGTTGTTACTTTTTTTTTATATTTTGTGATATGAAAACTATATTAAAATAGTTGAACTAATGCGTTGCAAAGCAAGGGCCAATTGCTAGATACACCTAAACTTGTGACCTCTTAGAGACATCATAAACCTATATTGGTATTCATCCTTGAAATTTAATCAGTGCCACATATTCTTTGATTTCTAGTACCACATATTATCGCCTCAATTTGTCTTTGAGTTTCAAGGCCTATTATGAATCAATATATATTTTTTTCCATTTCCTTTGCGTAAACTTGAAATCTCTTTTAATACACCATTACTTTGATTATTGTTTGGTTGATTGAATATTGTCAAATCAACATAAAATTCATGCTAACTTATCTGCCATAGATTTTTAGTCATTGTAGTTGACACAAAAGATATATTTAATCGCAATGTAATATTTGATAATTCAATATTGAATAAGATATCACATTTTTAGTTTAAAGAAGTCATTTAACATCTTCTAATAAGAGGACAGTTCGATATATACACCCAAAACTCTAAAGTTCCTCGCCAAATAGATCAATTGCTGCTTTTTCAACTTCACACACACGTTGTCAAAGATATAGTAGCAATATACACTTTAATATCTTTGGATCGCTACACATACTCACGCAAGCTTTTGTATCAATTTCATCCATCTATTCAAACACCTTGTATGCCTAATAAACAAAACATTATGTGTTGCAACCACAATGTCGCTTCGCAAACCCTTAATGGTTAAGAAACAACATTTCAATTGAAACTTAATAAAGTAACGGCATTGCAAATGTAAACAACTTTGTTTTGCTAAAGAAACATGATGACTACTCCCCGAGATATTTTAATATCATGGTTTCTATCTTTTTATTGTTGTTACAAATATTATTGACTTGATGCATTACCATAGAAAAGACTTTATTTTGTCTTCAATGTAGTATGATCTAGGGCCATCATATCTATGAAATTACAAATGTATCATTTCATTGTGAATTTCAACTAACTTTTATTAGGAAAATATCAAGAAGAATTATCCACTTATAGAGTATTAGCATAGGGAAGCCTGATGCATTTAATTAATTTCATCTTCGTTCTAGAAGTGATTTTTTGGCAACATAAGACTTACACTACCTTTTTAATGTGCATCGTATTACATCAAAACCAGATAAATTTTTAAAAGCACTAATGTCACGGGACGTGGCGTCGAGGGCCTCTTTGTATCGTAGTTTAAGCGTTTGTTAGTTTGTTACTAATCTACGTCTGTTTTGGAACAAACGGCGGCGCACCGCATTCATCGGTGGATGATTTTCATCCAATTAGGATTGTATGCGTGTGCGTATAGCGCCGCACACGTCCTTGACTTGATGCCTTTGTCAACTCAAGCTTTGTGAGTAAGTTAGAGAGTGTTAGAGATTACCATTGCGTTAAGTGATTGTTTATCATTAGTGAAGGCTTCGCATTCTTCTATACTACTTGTACTCGTTGATTCTCCCTTCGTGGAGTGCGAGACGCTTGACTACGTGAGTGATTTCATACTTGTTCCTTGAGGATGTATCACGTATATTTCTTTTGGTGTATGTTTTTCATATATTTGATGTTGGTTAGGACTCTCGATCTGTTGTGGTTATCGATCTTTCTTTACACGACACTACCAAATTTGAAAAAAATATATTCCTATTTTAATGAGTAATGAATAACAATATCAATATGAGGTGTTTTGACAATAGTTCATCGTGTGTGAGTAATAATTCTATATTATTATATGATCTATTACATGACCAATGTGAGTAATTAGGTATTTGTGTAATATATCAATGCATTGAATCTAAAGGTGGATACTTCCAATCCATCGATAGACCTCCCGGTTGAGACTTCCAACCTTCCGGTGGATTCTCTTGATCGTGTACCCGTGGATACTCCCAATCTTCCAGTCAAGTTTTCTATGGATCAATCGGGAGATAATTCCACTCACTCAGATGAATATCCTTGTGGCCTAGATTTTATGTTACATGTTATTGTAGATTTATCCTATCGGTTGATAGGATGTTGTTTAGTTGCTATATTAATGCTAGAGTGAGAGTAGTGATGACGATGGGGCCTTATTGTGCATTTGATCACTACCACTTAAATGATTTCTCCGGCTACCTAGCTTTTGTTAGAGAATGTTTTTCCGATTTCAAACCGGGAGTCTTCTAGTTTATTGGTCTACCAAAAATTTGCCGGTGACTGGGCAACCGTCAATTCTAGGATCTAAATGCCATTTTTCACCTTTTACGGATCTAGTTTAGGAGGGTAGTTAGTGACCTTTGTGAACTTAAGGAGCCTTGGGCTCTTGGTTTGCATACTCTTTTCTTTGTTGCTTTGCTTGTGTCTTGTCGTCATTGCTTGTGTCTAGAGTCTTTGTTGAGCTTGTGTGAGTAGAGAGGGAGAGGGTTGAGTCCTCCTAGTGGGTCTTTGCAAGGATGTACAAGGTTGTGGCTTGTTGAATGTTATGTGGTTGAGTGTGAGTTAAGACTTCCGGAGGGAGTAGGATATCCAGGCTAGATGGTGGAGTTAGACTCGGGATCTACTTCAAACCCTACACTGGTTGGACCGGGTAGAGTTGCTTACCGGACGGGATCCGGGAAGCCGAGTGCTATTTATGATAACATCCCTCAAGTGGGAAGTGTTTGGATTGGTGGGGAGGAAGGGTAACATCTCCCCTCTTGGTACACCGCGAGAGATCCCGGCTAAGCTTGGGTCTGGAGTATTCTGGGGTTTCTAACCATGCAGTGGATGAGAATCCATAATCCCCGTGGAAGGTTGTCTTGTTTATGTGAATCACTTAGCATCAGACTGTTGTGATTCTTGTATCTTCCTTGTTTAATTCATTGGGTGTGGTTGTAATTGGAAATCCGGCTTTATATAATCGGTTTACCGAGACTATTTTTCGGTAGTTTGTGAAGGCTGGTAAACTTGTTGCAACCTCGTAACTTTTTCATGGTATAGAATTAGGTTGTGGATATTGTGGCCTTTGGACTCTAAGAACGGAGGGCAATGACTTTCCGAACACTGTAAAAACTTATTGGAAAACTACTCTGACGCTCAACATAGTTTAAATCAAACAATTGTGACTACTTGTTATCGGACACTGAGGTACCGGAGAAGCCATCCTTAGGGATGTACTGAGGTATTAAGTGTGAATTGTCTTTAGATTAAGAAAGTTTGACACACGATAGAAATTCTTGGAAACGATCTGATTAGGTGGGCTCCCTTATGGTAAATTTTGATTTACTTTGATACATATGAACTACTAGACTACGACATCTAAATGGCAGAGATCATCCTCACTAATCAACGCCATATCTTGTAGCAACTTGTCAAAACACCCCCAAACGGCAGAAGATGGTTACACCTCCGAATACAATACTAGAAGAGGCTGAATGTGATGGTGAGCAACACGGTTGGCTCAAAAGCCATTATCCACGTGGATATACCGGCGTACCTTAAGTCTTGCCTCTAACATAGTTGCGAGCCGCGTACCAATACCGGAAAATAGCTCCACGAGGGTAATATTCTCATTCGGTGATTGCCACTGAATAGTGCAAGCCAACAACAGAGTCGAAGAGTCTAATCAAAGTTGTGGAGCAGCAACAACATTGACAATCTTTTGACTGCAATGTGTGAGCCCAGGTAGGTTCCTCAAAGAGGAAGTGGATCCTTGCAATGACTTGCAGGGATCTCCATTGGTCTATGCTCACGTAAACATTTGGGACATAATAGCATATGTCTCCCTCAAAAGCGTTTAACCACATGGCAAATCGGATGCTTAGGCACTGCATCCAAATATAGCATTTGTCGTGGAAGTCACCATTGTAGCCACAAAGACAATCAATATGAGCTCGTTTATGCCATCACCGACAGACCATCTAGGCCTAATCCAAGCATCATTCGTCCTATTATCCACCCCAAAATCAAGTGGATAAAGCGCTTCTTGACCCACCAAAATATCAAAGTTGATGGCGCCACTCAGAGCGCACCGGAGAGATACGTGTGGGAAAAATGGACCAGATGCCACTCCGAACATCAATTGTAACGGATTTCATATGTAGTCATGGCCTTCTCTATGGCCTTAATCGATGTAACAGTCCTAAATAGGCAAGGCTCGAGGTCCAAAGCACCAAGACCCAAATCGTGGGCTAGCGACTTGCCAATCATCACTAACTGAGCTCCGGAGTCCAACATTACACGGAGGGGGATAGCTCAAGTGAGGTTGCCGTCCGTATGACCAACCACCATGACTCCGTCATCGTTCACCAAGCGTACCACCCTCTCCAGATGTACACAACAATACTCTCGTGCTGACTGCGTTGCAACGTCAGATAAATAAGCCACTCTAGAGATCAAGGATTGATCCTCGGTATACTGCTCCATAAGTGTGGTAGTGACATTGGCTTGAAATGCAGAAATTGCCTCCGCCGCAAATTTGGCCCGCATTGCCACCAAATCCTCCTCGGTGGATGGAGTTGTCATGACCTCCAACACCTTCAATGATGGCATGGGCACCTTGCTCTCCAGCATACTACTCGCCAAGTGAAATACACCACATGGTTGAAAATCCGATGTGAGGAAGTTCCCAGTAAAAAACACCGGCAACTGCAATGCCTAATGTGCCAAAGTGTGTGCGGCATCTCCACAACTATAAGAAATTAGTAGGATTAGAATCGAAGTAAAAGCAATAGTAGAAGTAGCCGCATATGTGATGCTGAACGAGAGAAGTATTCGAGATTGATTAATGTCGTCCGACAAACCTGTGTGGCATCGATGGCCACTAGTAATCGGTACAAAGGGTGAAGGTGCCACTGCCTATGCAATAGTTTGAGCAAGAGTGGCAACTGCTGCCACCACCTCCCTTGAAGCACCATACAAGTAGCAATCTAGAGCTGAAGATGAGCTGTGACCCCTCACTAGAGGTCGTGTGTCTGTCACTTGATCCAAAGAGGCCATTGCGCTCATCTGTTTCTTCAACCCTGCCAATTTGGCCTGAAGAGTCTTTACCGTATCCAATCCAGCAGCAAAAGACCCGATGCGCTTCTCCGGGTAAAGAGAAAAGCAGTTCTCATCACTATCGCTAGTCTTACCACAATTAAAAGACTTCACGGTCTCCTTTTCCTTGCCCAAGCCTTCTCTACATGCTTGGTTTCCACGATCGTGGGCTTTGCCTTCACCATACATGTCTCCTTCTTCTTGGAACAATTGAGGTTCCGCTTGATGTGACCCGCCTCCTCCCATGCCCAACAATGCACAACCTTTTCAAGTTGTGCCTCCGCCAAGCTACCGGTAGCTGTAGCAAGCTTCTTAGGCTTGAAAGCCTTTAATAGTGATGTGACCAAATCCGTGGTCTCCATCACGCCCAACGTTGTATCAAGCGCTTCCACCTTGGTAAACACTTGCTTCAAAGTGGCGTTGTCGTAATACCAAAAAAAAAGATGTGAATAATCAATTCCACCATCAGCTTATCCAACTTGGAAATGAAGATCTTCACTAGCTGGTGCTTCATAAACACATCACCAACCTTGGCTGACAATTGCGCCAACCGGGTATACATAGTGCCAGGGATATCTTCCTTCTCCCAACGGAAATCATGGATGCACTCCATCTGATCACGCTTGAACTCCCCGTACTCCACTTCCAAATGCGCCCTAAATTGCGCCAAAGGATCAAAGGTTGGCAGATTGTCAACCGCCATCAATGCCGCATGTTTGGCTACGACTAAATCGGACATGGCCACCATGGCAGCTCGTTCGCCCACAATGGCAACACCCTTGTCCCTCGAATCTTCACCGAGGAAACTCTCTTCTACCATCGACTCCTCAGTGGAAGTCGTGAGTTAGACAACCGCACTCTCCTTGAGCGCAACCATCAACTCGACACACTAGTGACATTATTTCTCAATGGGGCAAACTCTACCTTGTGTTTTGTGGCCCACAGCCCGTATGACTGCAAGGCGTCCAACTCTAAATGTTGGGGCAAGAATTCGAGCGCATACCGTTAAACAACGTCGTCTGCTTGCGCTTCTTCTTCATTCAAATCTGGAATCGAATCCTCCAATCGGACAAGGAGATACTCCTAGCCCATTCCAAGAACCTGTCTCACACGACATGACGGAGATTGTCGTCAAACGTGCTGAAGCCGAGACCCAAAACCTATGGTCGGTATTCAACGCCAAAACATGCTTATAAGCCTTGTCGACATCCGACTTTGGCCCAAAGTCTGTGGTGGAAGCACTCTCCGAGTGGTTTGGTGAGGCAGAGCGGTAATATTGACTTTGGATGCTCACCACAAACAAAAATCACCTCGAGATCTATCTGCGGGTACTGTCTTAAAGGTAAGGGTACGAACGGGCAACCTACACTTGCAAAGCACAAACTTTCAACTTTGTGGTTCACCGGTCATCACCTCTGGCTTGCACATGTCCAACCACAACCCTCCACATAGAAAGCTCTTGCCGGCCATCAATCCGACTTCACTCCTACAATATCCTATCATAATCTAGTTAAACAGGAAATGGGGCCACCGGAAAATGTCGGCAACAAGCCTGCAACACGGGGAGGTACTGCACAAGAATCCAAAAATCAACACCGAATCCTTTCCCCGAATACCATAAAAGCCGTTAATGAAAATGACTAGAGCCATTCTCACCCGCCTATAGTGGATAGTCACAAAGTCGCGAAACTTGCAACAAACGGACGTGTCTTATATGTAAGCGGAGAGCGATGAGCAAAAAATTTGGCCTTGGAGAACAAAGAATATTTGAATAATGTCAAGAATGTTTGAATATTCGTAGTATATTCGGAATACTTTTAGTAAAATTTCAAATTCTTACTAAAATAAGAAAATTGTAGGACCTAAATTTGTGGATCTATTTATCCATGAATTTCTAAAGTTCCTAGTATTTCTTCCAATTTTTAGCCAAAATTGTTGATCCTTTTAGATATAGGTAATGAGAATTTTAGGATTAGGGTCCTATATATTTTGACCTATTGCCACCCAGATAGAAATCTAGAAAAGAAAAATAAGAAGTTGTTTAGCCCTCGTGATCGATGATGATGTAACTTATATGATCACAATTTATTGAAATCTAATTACAATTGAAAATACCATAGTTGTTTGAGATACTTGTTTAAAGGTTATAGGATTGAATACCCTCTTGGATATAAGAGGGTACATGTCTAAATATTGAATTCAGGGTCAGCGGCCCTCTATGAACTATCTTTTTGGAAAAGAGAGTACCTTACTTAAAATCATTTACCAGGGATAAAATATACTACGTACACAAATAATGGTAAATGAACATTGCAAAGTACTCTCTCAGAAACAAGAGGGTACGCATGCAAGATTACAGGTTTAAGGCTCTATTTAACTTTGAATTCCAAGGTGTGCTAGTACGCCAATTTCGAGAACTAATTTCATCTCGTTGAAGCTGAAGGACATGGATGAACGTGTGCACAGCATGTTGAAGTTTACAAATTCTCAAGAAGATGTAGTAGATGTGCTTATAACACAAGTAAGGGTTTTGTCCACAGAATTCCCTCATGGTCTTTGCAAAGGCCTCACACGTATAATAGAGAAACGAGCTCACTATGATTGTGTACGTCTTCACATTAGGAAGAACACCCGAGTCGAGGGAGATAATGCACCCAAAGCCAGGATGAGGAACCATACGGATAGAGCGGATACAAGTTGTGATGGTCGTAGTAGAACCCATTGATTGTCTTTTATTAGAATTTGGCTTTGCTAAAGAGCGCTTCAGAGGCTTCCCATTCCTCTTTGCTGGATATTGATCAGGGAATTGGGGTACGGGAACAGAGCTATGGTCTACTAGTAGCCTAGCAATCGTAAGGAGGCGCCTTGGAGAAATCTGCTGCTTCTGTGGAAGTTGAAATCCAGCAAGTTGTAAATTCTCTATTTCGTTCCGAGTGAGATTTGTCTCAACCATAATAGGCCAAACATCCGGGGTAGAGGGCATATCTAGCCCCCTTGAGTACCGATGGAACCATGGACGACTTACACCTTTGACACACCGATCGATGTCGTCGTTGTCAAAGAAAAAAATCTGTGGGGTCGTTAGAAATCTCCTGTTTGCATTCATAAGTACCATTGTAAGTAGGTGCGGCAGTTGCTTTTCCTCCTCTTACAATATCTCTTTGCATCTTCTAGTTTTAGTGTGGTTAGCTCAACACTTCTTTGTCAAGTTGGGAGGCACTCATGCAATGTGCGACTCGGTTGAAATGGCATGAGTTTCTTGTATAGCAGTTACAAGGCGAATACCAGGCCTACATCCCAAAATTGCATTTGAAGTCAAAGGTGGCGGTTGTAATGGCTCTACCTCGTCATTTGCAACGCCGTCGTCTTTATCAATAATTGGCAGAGGATTTGAAGCGGTTCCAAGCCGCCTAGAAGAGTACCGTGGATGAGAGAAGTTTATCATGTCCGGCCGGTGTGACTCCTCATAGGCGCCATGTTGCAGTTTGTAGAGACAATATTCCATCGGAATGCACCTAATCGTCACTAAATGCTTCCAAAGTAACCGCTCCGGTTTCGTTCCTACAGAGACCTAATGTTCTTCTCCAAATACACTCAAAAACTAAACTACCACATCAATAGTTCAAGGGTTAGCTATTCTCTTTACTTATGTATTATGGATCCAGATCCTTTCGGAGTCTGGATTTTGTACAACGGTTTCCGGAAATAGTTTTCGGAAGTCCGGAGGGTAGTTTGCTTTGTCTCTGTTCTTCCTCTGGGAGTCTTCCGGAGTTTTTAAGCGACTGGCTAAGGTCCATTGATCATGTTTTGGGTAAGTGGTTGGATTTCCCACTACCTTATGACTTTAAGTGGTTAGACATCCATTGCCCGAAACTTATAGTGACCGGACACCACTCTCCCTACTCTGCTAACCGGTGATTTGATTGCTGCTGCTAGAGTTAGACTCTCATGACATCCGGATGGCCTTCCGAACGCGGTCACACAGAGATAGGTCCGGACTACAACGACATTCCGGTAAGTACGGTTGTGATTCTCCCGAGCGGATGTTACCACGCGCCATGCGTATTCCGTCTAGACCTACGCATCAGGCTTTTTTCTATCTTGGGGGAAAACTTCGGCCTTGACCGGAATCCAGGTTAACACGGATTCTTCCATTTCCTAGAGAATATCAAGAACACCTCTCCAATTCATCTCTTCCCCTCTTGGCTACTTCCACACCCGAGTGACTACTAGGAACACCACTGCAATTGCCCTCCAGCTCTCCTAGGCAATCTCTTGACACGGATCCTGACCGATTTTCCCTCTAGCGACAAGGTTATCATTCTAATTCTGGAAGAAAACTTACTCAATCATACTTACAAGAACGGATCTATCACGGACAAAGTCTACACTTCACACCAAAAGTACAAGGAAGTAAATCTGGTAAAAAGGTGCGAAATATATTCAACGTGAGAAAAACAAGATTAGGGGTTTTCCCCAAAACCCCACTACTAAGTACTAACTAAGTTCCTTCTAAAGTTAGCCTTCTACCGAATATACGGGAAATCCACTAGATCTTATCTAAAAGATCCGAGAAATCCAGAAAAGTTCCAAATCCGATCTCAGATCCTATAATCTCGGAAAAGTTTCCAGACTCCGGATTTTCCTGTCTAACTACAAAAACTAGCCGTTGTTTCCGCCACCAGCCGGGTGCACTGGAGCCCCATCCTTAATCGATGATGGTCTAGAATTATAACCCAAAAATGTTACACCTAAACTAACCTAAGTCGGGGCACCTGGTGCCCGATTTCTCCCACTTCTGTGCGAGGGGGAGATCCCCACCAGAACCCGCTGCTTGCCCTTGGCCTTCTTCGTTGTTGCTGGCAAAGACTTGTCCTTCCGGGTCGATGGTCTAGCCCTGGGAGAAACCCTTGCCGCCGGAGCTCTGGATCCGGAGGTGGAGATGGCTTCTCCGGTGAACCTTCCGGAATTGGGGGTGTTGGTTGTTCCAGCCCAAAAGCGGTATTGGTCTCTTGGACCAAGTCCCTGTAGCTTCCAGAGGGACTCCCTAGTTCGGGCGCCTGTCTTCGGGACACGGACCTAGGCGGTGCCTAGGGGTCGACTTCTGCCGGAGGATCTGGTAGGCGCATTGTTGGAGGCATCAACAGATCCGGAAGTTTCTTTTGTATCTCATCCGTGCTCGAGTTGGAAGATAGGATGCCTTCTATCGGTGTCCGGGGCGACGGAGTATCCAGGCTCTCCGGGTTGGCTGAGGTATGTGGGGCTGCAGCCGGATCAGACTGTGGCGGTTTCGGAGGGGCTGTGGTTCGCTCCTCAGTTATGAAGTCTTCCGGTACCTGAGCCAATTGGTGCTCTAGGTCCACCGTAGAAATATTGCTCACTCGCAGCTCTATTTGCTCCCAGGTCCGGCCCAACTGCTCCGCTTGACAAAGGAGAAACTGGAAGATGTTGGCCCTGGTCACCTTCTTCTCCTTCTCCACCTGTTCAGTGAAGAGCTGGGTCCGGTTGACCGTTTCCACTACAAAGGCCAGAGCCCCCCGGACCTCCTTCTAGGCGGTTGCCGATGCGTTGGCTCTTGCCTTCGCCAGTTTCCGGACCACCACTGCCAGGTCCGTCTCCAGCCGTAGTTGCTTTGCCTTCTTATCCAACTCCATGATGGATTTGTACAAGGTGGAGACGTGAAGGTGCAATGCTTTCACATTAGCCGCCTTGCTCCGGAGATCCTCCACCCGGTTGATTGCCTCTTCGAGCTGGTCGACTCCTTGACTCCGGAAGATCTGAGCTACACCGGTTGTAACGATGTAGTTGGTCTCCTTAAGGGCGGCCACTCTCCAGCCAACCTCACGTAGGAGATCATCCATCTCCTTGAGTTGGGCCTTGGAATCTTCCGGGTCGAGCTTCCTCCTCTTCCGGCTGGCTTCCTCGGACGGCCTTGACTCGTTATCACCGGACAATTCACATGAACTGCGGATGTCCGGACTCTTCGGCATTGGCTCCTTTCCTGGCTGCCTCTTCTAGGTCTTCCGGTCATCCTCCGGAGTGTCCGTGGTTGTTCGTTTCAGCACGAATTCCGCTACCCCTCCGGATTCTTCATCTGACTCTTCAACTCCGTACTTCAGAGGCTGAGGATTTCGTTGTATTGCCTTTGCTCCGTCTGAGTGAGCTGTTGGTGGTGGCAGTAGAGATGCACCTCGTAGGAAGCTAGGGGGGTCGCCAATTTCTTCACCTTTTGGAGGTTGGCCACCAACTAGTTGATCATTTCGCTCATGAGCATCCGTCAATCCATGACAATCTTTCCCCGGAGTGCTCTGAGGAAAGTACAGGCCCACTATGCCACTACCCGCTTCGGCTTTTCCGGATAGAAAATAGGGTTTAGAAACCCTAGCACCAACAGGGCATCCTTGTGCAGTAAGTCCTGCATACTATAGCCCTCCTTCGGATCAGCTTTCCCCGCGAATTCCTCCACCAAGAACTTGTCCCCACGTTCCACCACCTTGGTGCGGCCGGCCCGGAAGTCGTATGCTTGGGTCCATTCCGGAACTCCCGAGAGTTCCGGATGGGCTCGCAGTAAGCCTTCGTACTTGGGGTCCAGGGCGCCTATCAGCTCCCGGGCGTATGGCTCCTCCCGGATGCTCGAGGCGACTTCGAGAAAGTCGTCACAGTTCATGGTCTTCAGACTTTCCTTCAGCACGTTGTACTCGTCCGGGTCTGAAGGGATTTCCGGATGAACCCGTGTCAAGGGTGGGAGCGCAATGGCCAGCTCTTCGTTGCGCTTCTCACGCCCATCTCTATCAATTTTCTTCTTCTTTGCCATAGAGACCGTCTTATTGAGGTCTGCCTACTTCCTCGCGTTCTCTCAAGGTTGTCTTTGCACGCACCGACCTCTCAAAAACCTTCCCTAACGGGCACACCTCCGTTCTAACCGTCTAACTAACAAACCCTAACGGCCAGCAGTTAGGAAAATGAGAGAGAGAGAGAGAGAGAGAGAGAGAGAGAGAGAGCGAGAGAGATAGCGATGGAGCGGAACTGCAACACTCGAAGAAGAAATGAAAAGAAAGAATTTCCCCTCGCGCCACAGCCTTTTGTAGTCTGGCCGTTAGTACGGCTCATGATGACAGCTGATGGTGACAACTCTGGATGACAGTTCCGGATGACAGACTATACCGGAATTCCGTTAACTACTCCGATTGTTTGTTTCGCCACTTTAGGCTTAATTAGGGACTTCAGTCGGGTCCGCCCATCTTTATTCTTACAAACTGACTATAGGTTTTATTCTAGCATAGACTATTGTATCTACTTACTTATTTTTTTTTAATTTGTCGGATTTTTGGGTTAACTTCCGGCACCATGTGGGAACGAATTTCCACACACCGAAAGGTAAGTTGGCCTTGCGCTTGTGTGTGCCGAACTCCTTCTCGCCGTGCGTATACAAATCACATGTGCAAAATTCTTCTACGCCTGACATCCTCATCATAGGATCTCCTAGAATATGTGGATCGCCAGTCTTCCTAGCTCTCCGTTTGGCCATTCAAAGTTTCAATTCTTCTATAGTGGGACCCATCTCTCCTATGTCACCTTTCAGAAATTGGTAATAGTTTACCACTTGGAGGAAAGCACAAACGTAATCATTCATTGTAGCCATGTACAAATCTCTATCGTTATTCCCCGAGGCTTGCTTCTACTTGTTGTGGATGGATTCTGCAAGATTACAAGACGACATCTCTACAAGCTCATCCTCCGAAATACTCTGCAATCGATCTAGAGTAGTTAGTACGACGTTTGTGAGTACATCAATTTTAAATAAAGAATTTTATAAGGCAATACCTGCGTTATAAATCCACCCCACTTCTGGTAACTGAAGTGCCAAAACGCCAACCAAGGTCAAGATGTTAGAATCCAGACTTTGAAACAACTCCCGAGGATGCCCACCATGCTTGAATACTTTGATATAACTTTTCAGCCTCGTCCATTGTGCTCGCTTTCCTGTACTCGTGGCACAGTGTTTTATGTTGATCACGTAACAGTACCTCAATGATATATTTGTTAATGTGCTTCACCATCGATTGGGCCCAATGAATAGGTAGATTCGCTCTCTGTTGACCATGGAGTCGTCTTTATTTCCGCTACCATACACAATCCGTACGGCATTCCAGTTAGCCTAAGCACTATCAACTATAAATCCTTCGAATTGGGGTGAAAGAAGTCTGTGTCGAGACATTACAACATTAAGAATCTTTCAGAATAATATTTGAGCTTTGGTATCTTCAGATTGCATGTCACAACACACAATGCTCATGACTTGGCAGTAGGTAGCATGATACACGTGACATGCCATTGTAGCCCACTGTTTGATGCATTTAACATGATCAAACATCATCCAGGCATTCTCCAAGTTACCACTTGGTTGTACTCGCTTCACTAAATCGACACCCAAACCAGGTCCTACTTCTGACATTTTGAAGACGAAGACCTTTTCGGAATCTTCACCTTGGCCAGGGAACATATTTTTCTGAACAAAGGACCAGCTACTTACTCCTCTAAGCCTTGTAATACTGTCCAATACGTCGTACCATTTTAGATATCAAAACAAAACCACCTTATTTGAGATGCTAAGAGATCCCAGGTCCTTGCACTTATCTAATATAGGAACTAACTCTTCAAAGCTTAGCAGTCGCTCTAGGTCGTCCTCTAAAACTATGGAACTTTTTGTGGCAAGGGCGTTTCTTTGAATTTGATCACTAATCAAGGAGTTGATATGCTCCTTGATATTCCGATAATCTCCTACTTTGACTCGATGGTCATGCATCCCAGGGTGAATACAAGTACGGGTGATGTTGTGCTTGCTGGAAACATAATAGGTTATGACAGGACAAGAACCAAGACATGATGGAGGGGCGCGACAAATTTTGTAGACTAAAGTTGAGCCCAATAGAGGTGCCTGACCTAAGGTAAATGGATGATGCATAATTCCTTCAAATTTTGTTTCGTTGAAAGGTGCCGTTCAATGGGCACTTTGCAGGAACTCACAATTAGAATTGTCGCATCGTAGGTGCCCGACACATTTGGATGTCAGAAAGTTAAGTCCGTGGTCATTGATGATATTTGTTGTGATGGTCTTCGTCCACACGTGTCTATCGTATCTTTTGTCTACGCCCTACATGAACTTTGCCTGAGTAGATGACGCCGACGGTTGAGCAGGAGGAAGCTCAAAAATGACATCGCCATTAAACTGGGCAGGAAGATTATCTACTTTCTTGTGGCGCATTCTATCGTAGTCTAAAAGTTTCAACGGATTCTTACAACCTGGACGAGAACGCATACGTCTCCAGCACAATAGAACACTAGGTACAAAGGAGCCCATAGGGCAAACGGGAGGGCATGACATTGGAGTACGAGATGCGGAAGGGCACGACGTTAACGTCGTGGTCCCTGGTGAGCACGACATGGGAGTTCTGTTCCGAGGATGACAAACCGGCGGGGTAGAAAACAAAGGTTGAGAACTTGTCTTAGTGGGGGACTCATCATCTGAGGACAAGACTACCACGCTCTCCGTACGAGGTTCTATCTTCATTCTAACTCTAATCGGAAGCGGGGTGTGCATGCTTCACGGCGAGGATCGACAAGGAGTATGGACATGGAATGGGGCAGAGAGTGCAGATCCAGAAGTCTATAATCTTTGTACTGGCCATGGCCAAGTTTCCATACTCTCTCTGATCCCACGTCCACATCGCACTGCATTGCGATAGTATGAGTGAGCCCCGAGGTAACTTCGTCATAGACTTCTTTCTCAATGTAAATATTGTCTTGCAAGAAAGAGAATCTAAGACTCAATAACAAGGAGGTCACGGACGCGACACCGTCACTAATAACTATCTAAACGACAAGTGAGAGGCACAGCCACGCCACTAGCACAAAGAAAAACAAGTGAAGGCGTTGGAGCTTGAGAAGAAAAGGCCATCGCGAGGAAAAATGAGGGATGAGTGGCGAGGGAAGACGAGGGGGAAGTGAACAAGTGAGATGTCTAATTGGATGTCTAATTGCACTGACTGAGCAAAGACCGCCTTGTGCTACACAAAACGTAATTGGAATCTCATGACCATCGCCATGAATAACTATTGTACGAGGATTGCCAAGATCAATATACGCCATTACTAAAAATCTACATAGATCAACAAACATAGAAGAGGATGTATGAGCAATCAAATGAGCTGTCGACGTTGACAAAAGGATTGAAATTGTATTTTCCCCTATTGTGGATGAAAAGCTTAAGAATTAATGAAGAACTATATTTGTTATCCTAGATTTAGATATTATGTTGTGAGTGTGATAAAATAGTATGGAAATCGATAATTTTCAAAATCATGGCGGACCTGACATAAGCAGATAATGTGCCTCACCAAATTGAACTGGAAGCTGATTAATTTTGCGGAAGCTAAGAAAAGAAAATGAGGTATTCTAGGTATATGACATGTTGTACGTTGTGAAGATTGACATGCACAAACAATGCTTTAAAGAATTAATTATTCAATTAGGTAGGTAAGGTTTGAATATTAGACTCCCACAATTAGAACCCATGCGCGTGATATAGGATAGGAAGCATTAAAATTAATCGCATCTAAAAGGGTTATCATGAAGCTTATAAAGTCAGTGATTCTTAATGAAATGAAAACACGTGTTGGAAACAAAGACGGCGGAGAGCATATAGATAGTTATCATGAATTTGCTAGCATGTATCCTAATGAATATGGCAACTATAGTTGTTTAAATAAAGAGAAATTGTTCCGTACTTCATTCACGAGTTTTTAGGGTGTATTTGATATCATCTACAACACAAGTATAGTTAGATAAATTCAAGAGGACTTTGACATTGTTGGCACACCTTAGTAGATAGAAATGACATATCCCTAATGACTGGGAAAACTATTGTAGCTGTCGTAGTTCCAACGAGCATGAGGAAGAAGAAGCGGAGGAAGAAAGGTCTTTTGATTTCAAGTAGAAAGCAACTCAAGAGGTCTGAGATGGGAAGGTGAAAGGCACATATTTCCGAAGTTGACGTTTCCGATACTACGAAGGTGTTGTAATATGCTTCAACAGAGCGTTACTGTGATGACGCGCTACTCCGCACTTTGGAGGATGACGAAGTTCATGTTGAAAGTCTACACAAATAGTGGTGTCTTGTATGGACAAATTTGTTTTGGTTTAATACTTATTGTGATTGCAACTATGTAGTGGACTTGTTGAATGCCTCGTGTTGACCAAAGTTCGTGGATTCTAATACACGTGTGTCTGGTTGGGGAAGGTCCTAGGACGGAGCTACAAAGGTGATATGGCGGACTCTACTCCAGAAGAACCTACCATGGAATCTAGTTTGGAAGCTTTGGCGAAAGCAACTGCAATAGTAACGTTGGTGATTCTAAATGTAGGAGTAAGTTTCTCATCTTTAAGTTTTGAATCTTATATCCTCTTTTCCTCTCCCGTTGCTTCTCTTCACTATTTGCGTGTTATATCCTCTCGTGTGACTCATCATTTGTGTTGTGTAACTCACAATCTTGGAACTATTATGGATTCCTTCTGGAATGCTTCAGCATCGAAGAATGTTTTGTCTGCATTTTACCTCCCATTGCGTGGATCAAAGTGGCAACGAGGGAGTTTGATGGAGGGTCACTTTGACCCACATATTGGCTTTTGATTCATTTGCAGGGCATCGTCCGAGGAGAAATCGTCGAAGAAGATACGGTGGAGTCAACTGAAGAATCTACGCCAGAAGCTTTTGCTCATTTAGGTTTGCAATCAAACGTGGAAGTAAGTTAAAATTTTGAGTTGCATAATATGTTTTCCTCCAGTTGTATGCTTTATCATAAAAAATTTCTTCGGTTTCAAAATGCGGAGCCAAGATTGCGTATTCAATCCTTTGGTGCAACTCGTCATTTGTGTTGTTTCATTCACAAACTTTTAACTCGATTGAAATCCTTTGGCGAATTCTCGACACCGAAGGATGTATTATCCACATCCTCTACATCCCTGGGTGTGTCCGGGCGGTACAAACAAGAGAGATCAAGCGGTCCTTAATCATAGCATTAACATATTTAGTGGAACTTTCAAAAAAAGGATGTGTATTTTTACTCACAATCTGGAAGCTATACTGGAATTCTCCGAGGATGTTTTGGCACCGAAGGCTGTTTAATCCACTACTTTTTTAACCTTTAGTGTGTCCAGGCGGCAAAGTTTGACCCAGATCTTAGCTTTTGATTCATATGTGGAACATTGGAAGAAGTGATTTGACTTCGTGATGTTCTTGGATCGCTATAAATGTTCTTATTAGATAGATAGGATTTACGAGCTCGTTGTCATGAATGTGATTGTGAGGTTGTTGGTTTACGCTATGTTCAAAGTGATATTGATATCTTCCTTCTTTCAACCTGATTTAGAGACCCTAGAAAGGTGTTTCGGCACTGAAAGTGGCCAATGTCATTCGTTTTCTATTCTAATTTCCATGAGGAATTTAAAATCCTGAATTCGACGCCTTCAGAGGATGCATCGGCACTGAAGCATCCCTTCTTCACTAAATACTCATGTCACTTTGCTCATAATGCACTGTTTTTGAATGCGGTGGAAGAAGATTCGGCACCAAAACATGTTGTTTGAGAGTGTTGTTCCAATTCCGTGAACATATTCATTATAGTTTAGAGTTTAGAGATATTCATTATTCATTATAATTTAGAGACCAAGGCCTTAAAATCTCAACATTAGTAGTATTATATGGTGCAAAATTAGTGCATGAAGAATCTGTTTGTGACTATTGTTCGAGACTTAAGGTTCACAATCGAATGGAGTTCGTGAATTAAGCATGGTCTAAAGTCAATCTTCTGCAAGTCAATCGCTAAAGTCAATCAACAGCAGGTGATGAACTTGGTTGAATAAACGGATGAGTTGTCCCCGAATGGATGAACGAATGGTTGTTAGGGTTTGAAAGCTGAGATTGATGGACTGTTAGGGTCTGAAAGCGGGAGCCATTTCTTTAGATTGACGCACTTCGGTGCGCGCTTCGGCTGGAGCTTGGTGCAATTTTTGCATGAGTCGGCTTCGTGCAGCGAGAGATTGGAGGTGTTACTAGAGGCCGTTCATGTTTCGGTGCCAAAGGTATCTGCGCGCTTTGGTTTGGTTGATTCTGTACTGTTTTCCCACCAGTTCTGTTTGGATCTAAATCAATATTTCTGCAAGAGTCGGCTTCGAGCAGCGAGAGGTTGGAGGTGTTAGTGGAGGCCGTTCATGTTTCAGTGCCGAGAGATTGAAATTGTTAGCGCCGGCCGTTCTTGTTTTGGTGCCGAAGGTATCTGCGCGCTTCGGTTTGAGTTGAGTTAGTTCTGTTTGGATTCGAGCTTGAGTTTGGATCAAAATCATAATTTACCAGCGCAGACTGGACTTTCGGCACCAAAGACTGGACTTTTGGACAGTTTGCACAGACTGGACTGTTGGACTGAAGCGCTGACTGGACTTTTGGACTGTAATCGAGGGCTAACTCCTCCTACGCGCACTGATCCCACGCGTACTGATGGCTGATCCTCCCACGCGCACTGATGACTCCTTCCACGCGCACTGATGGCTGATCCATCAGGCACTACAGGGTAACCAGCAATGATCGAGTAACCCGCTCTGCTAGTCTTCTTGGGCTCAGGTGCTTGGACGCTCTGGTTCCTGTTAAGGTACGTGCGGCAACCTGATCGGCGGTGCAGACGGCGCCAGCCGGCTTGCCATCAACCTCTCATTTTCCAACCTCAACTGCTCGAGCTGCTCCCGCGCCTGCAAAGTCCGTGGCGACTGGTCTGGTATGGGAGCTAGATTCGTCTTCGCTTTGTCGCCCTCAGCCGGTCATTCTCCAGCTTCAGCTACTCGAGCTGCGCGTTCGCCTCCTCTTCCCGAGTCGACTACTTCCGGCCCGAACATTTGTGCGAACAATTGTGCGAACAATTGTGCGAACATTCGTGCGACCTGAACATTCCGGCCTTTGTGCAATTCGACATCTCTCGCAGCCTGAACAGTTCCCAGGTGAGCCTGAACAGTACGCGTGGAGCCTAATCAGTTCGCTTTCGAAACGTGGAGGCAATGAAGGTGCTTCGGCACCGAAGCATGCCATTATGGAAGCAATGCATGAGATCAAATCGTCATCGTATCTTATTGAGAATGTCCTTGGTTTCGTCTTGAGGCAGGGCTTTTTCTTTCAGTTTGAGGACTTCAAACCATGATCATTGATACGCATGGATGCGAACATCTTGTTTTGACCTTATGTTACTGGTTGTTGAGGAACATATGACTTTTCTTCCTCTCTATATGTCGAATTTTGTGGAATTAAATCGAATCCCACCACCGTGAGCTAATACTGATTGCTAAATATTTAGTGTACGTAAGGGTTTTAAAATGACCGTGTATTTTGCTCTTGTGATGAGCAGGTGATGTTATTTTGTGATTAGAATTAAATTTTTGCGAGCCGAATTGAATTGAATAATTGAATTATTATAGGTGTTGAATTGCAACATGGATGTATTTGCATAGAAAAATCCAGGTGCTTCTATTTTGGTAAGTCACCTTTGCACAAGATTGGATAAATTGTATTGAATTGAGAAGTTCCACACTTCATTTTTTGTAAGACATCAATTGATAAGATTGAGCACTACTATAGATGTGCGGTTTTCATTTGTATAATTAGTCTAAAATTTGTCATTAGATATTGCTATTGATATATTCTGTTCTTGGTATCAGGATTTGACAGACTCCAACTAAGAGGATTTGGGCAACCTCAAATGTCTTGTAGGTCTACGTGATTTCAAAGTAAGATCTCTGCAGTAGGTTAATGTTGATGCTCTAGCGAGGCGGTTTGAAGGTGGCTATATTGACGGAGATAGAGCATTTTACATTTCCATTTTTAATGATCACGAAAGGACCCAAGATGTTACTGAAGAAGAAAAGGCACGTTGGAGTTCTCATTAGCATGAAGCAAATAAGCGGTTTGACGATCTTTTGAATTCAAACCCTGATTATGCTGCATTCCGTGGAAAAATGCTCTACATTTGAAATGGTAATCATAGATTCTGAGTGTGGTGGCGCTATATTAATGCGGAGCACGGACACAATCCTCGATGGCATTATTCTGTCTTTAGCATAGTCTTGGATCTTAATAGACGAGTTTCAACGTTGTTCAATTGTATACATGACGTGAATTGGTATGAAATTTTGACAATTTAAAATTTATTTCTTCTTTGGATCTTGATTTTATTACCAATTTGTTCATACTATAGTTTCATAGGTCGACACAGAACAATCACATCAAAAACAATTTGACGGCAAAATTGCAACGCATATGGTATTATGGTGGACTAAAGTTGGAGGATGATAAAGATTTTACACCAGACGAGTATCGCACTTGTCTCAAAGTGAAGAAAGCTAAACCAACATGATTTCCACTTACCATCAATGTTTTCATATCATTTTTATATCGGGTAAGTAATTCAATTCAATGATATGAATCTGATTCACTTCTCTATTCACCTGGTGAGTTTATATTACCTTGGGTTTGTTTACAGCAAGACATTTTTCGTGCATCCGATGAAGCTGCTGCTAAGTACAAGAAATCTACTCTGGATGAAGAGAAGACACCAGAGGGTGCGTGGAATGCGATGGCTAGTGCAACAAATGCAATAGTTAAAGCTGTCAAATCTAAGGAATTTTCTAAATACCTTTCGGTTGCAAAGCCTAATAATGAAGATGGTTTCTTTGAAGAGGAAGTAGACAAAAGATCCACTTCATGAATGCCTTCATTTTGAGGAAGATGGGGCGAAGGACTACGACGAGGACTTCGACGAGGACTTTGATCCCAAGGTCCCCAACAACCTTGAGCCAATTCTTCTTCCGCATCGTCATTATCTCCGTAATAATTTCTCGTTTCCTCAAGGTGATCAGCTCCTTCCGCACAAAGATTAGGATTCCCTCGGTACTCTAGCGGAGAGCGGGGAGCTTCCATATTGTGCTCCTCCTCTTCCTCAGCTATCAACACATCAAATTCACGATTTTGTTCACCCATCGGGACCGGCCCCAAGGCATCTGGGTCGGAATCCTCCGAGTGAATATTTGCATCATACCATCAAACGGGGTCATCCCTAGGTCTTTGTTGAAGGCATCGGCTATTGGTATAAATATATACCAATGACGCAGCCTTTTCCGGTACTAATCAATTTTGGCTCTTGTTGTGGACAAACGAATACATACTCCAGTTTCTTTCGCAAGAGTTAGCTGAACACGTAAGGGCTAGAATACGAACAACTATTTTAGACAATGCCTTGTCTGCGATCCTGGCCCACCATTGGTGGAGTTGAAGCTTTGTCTGGCGGATGTTAGATGCCTCGGTAGGGCCATATGGTCTTGTGCCCTCCTTGTACTGTGTTAACTCATATTGGACGTCGTCATAAGAGATGTCCAATACCTCCATCATTTTGCGAACAACCCGATTCAATGCTCTTTGTGCTATTCCATCAGTCCTAAGCGCCACATTACCCTTGAGGTACGGATTCAAAAGAGCCGCGACGTAGTGAACATCGGTAAAAACCATTTGCCATCGGACATCAAAAGATTGCTCAAGAGTGGATGCTATATCAGCTCGTAGAGTAAAGGGTGACTCTCTCAAAGAGTACACGTGTTCTCGCAAATTATGCATCACGAGCCACGCACGACCTATGGCTGATTCTCAGCCATCAAACACACGCAATGCCTTCAAAACATCCCAAGTCATGTGCACGTAATTTTGACATCGTTGCCAAAAGGCCACATCTTCGATGGTTTGCACCACATTACGCGAAGCGGTTGCTGCTTGCTCTCCATTTTGTATCTTCCGTAGGATTGCAAAATAGTTTACAACACAGGGGTGGTCTTTCAACTGCTCCAACACTCCTTTGAGTATCACCAATCGATCCAACATAAGGAAATTACAAGCAAAGCGGGTTTGAGTGGGCACTACAATATGCAAGTTTGGACTCAACTCACATTGTCCCATGATGGTTTCTACTATATTGGCACAATTTCTTTGCCCTCTCTATTAAATCTTTAAATTCTTGCACCTTCGTCCAATCTTCCAACATGAGATTCAATGGATGTGCCATGCAACCCTGCTTGTGAATGTGCGGGTATGTGAGAATAATATCATCCATCGCTCTAAGCATGTTGGCAGCATTGTCTATACAAATCTGTGTCACATTCTTGGAACCCACCTTCTCAATGTAAACTTTCACTTGGTCCGCTATGTATCGCATGGACTTCTTTTGACCACTGGTGTCTATGCTCCCCAAGAATACGTCAACAGTGGGGCACGACAACAATAAATTCATGAAGGGCCTTTCGTTGACATCATCCCAACCATCGATGCATATCGACACCCCATAATTCTTGATTGCAAAACCAACTTTGGCTTCTATCTCTTTCTCAATTTACAACCTCTTAGGTTCAATCAATCTAGTCCTCAACTGGTGATATGAAGGAGGAGTGTACCCAAACTTTGCCACGGATGTTGCCCTCACCGCATCCATGAACGCCTGATTTTGCGCCACATTAATGAACGCTTGATTTTGCGCCACATTAATGAACGCCTGATTTTGCGCCACATTAAAAAGCACATTAGCCTGCTATAAAAAGATCGCCCACATCTCATCAAGTTCCTTCTTCTTTGCAATGCTAAAAGCATCAAGCATCCGTTGTTGATGTAGTTGCCTAGATCAGGTGGAATTTGAAGGGATAAGACCACACGACACACATGAAGGGTCGTTTCCTACAGAGAGATTAGGCACTCCTTCCCGAGGTCCACTTGTTACTTCACCTGCAACATTATTTTGAGCGTCGGATTGGCTTGACGTGTCAATAGTTGGTGCCCTCGATGGACCACTTGGGCCTGAATCTCCGCCATACATGTCCCTGCCCGTCATTCGTTGCGGAACAATGTTTCCACAGTTGCCAAATCGATGTCGCACATCGGGAGGTAGGCTACGACAAATCGACCTCTCTGACTTGGCGCCATATCCAAAGTGAGCGAACGCACGCTCACATTTGTAGCTAAAAGTAAAGTTGCAGAAAAGACAACTCACTTTGCCACCGTTGGCACCAAAATTGTACCAAGGTTCCCATTCTTTTGTTTGCTTCCTTTGACTTCCCATTCCATTCACAGTTTATGCCAAATACCTCGAGCTTCTCTCGTCAAAGCCAAAATACGGGGCTAAATATAGAATAGAATCAGGTGAAAATGTGAGGTTTGATAGCGCTCGTGCACTGCTTGAAGCAATTTTTACATCACCTCAGCCGCACATCAGTGCCGCCTGCCACCCAAGTAGACTTGCAAGGAGCTCAAACTGAATTGAGGTCCAAGGGATAGACGCCAAGGTGACGATCGTGAGGACAAACGGCCCTCCCGATCCTTTTATACACGAACCAAGAACGGGTAGGACCTAACGCGCCAAGGGCGGGGACGTCCCCGTGAAGGGTCGGAGACGTCCCCGCCTCTACCCGGGCAAGGGTGGGGACGTCCTCGCCCTATTAGGACAGGGGCGAGGATGTCCCCGTCCCTGCCTGGTAAGGGCGGAGACGTCCCCTTAACCTAAAAGAAAAAGGCCTTTGGAGCATTCTGGGTGCTTGTGCAGTCCTCTTTTCCATGATACGCGTGGAGGTTTTAATATAGGGTGCCTTATTTTTGGTTCAGACAAGATTGCGACGCACCTAAAATAATAAGCAGATTATGTCTAGGAACGAAGGCTAAATGGAAATTGTGACTTTCGTCCTTTGACGGCATGCTCTCCAATAAAGAACACTTTTATTAGCTCCCTATTAGTTTTGGGGCAGACATAAGTGACTAGAAGTGAATGCACCACTTGACATAGGAAATTGAAAAAATATTGAAAAGATTAAAGAGATTCAAATAAGAGACTTTTCAAGTTTTGTAAGAATCTAATAAGTCAAGTGTTGAATAGCAAGGGAGCTATGCAAGTCCCCATCCATAAAGGGTAGTATAAGCTTCTAGTTGAATGTAATGTGCAAGTTCTCTAAATAAAAACTTTAAACACAAGTGCCCCACAAAAGATTACGAATGTACCACATACCATTAAAGAATTTAATAAATCAAGTAGTGAATAGCAAAGGAGCTATGCAAGTCCCCATCCATAAGGGGTAGTAAAAGCTTCTAGTAGAATGTAATGTGCAAGTTCTCTAAATAAAAACTTTAAACACAAGTGCCCCACAAAAAATTAGGAATGTACCACATTCCATTAAAGAAAAAAATAAATCAAGTAGTGTATAGCATGGGAGCTATGCAAGTCCCCATCCATAAGGGATAGTAAAAGCTTCTAGTAGAATGTAATGTGCAAGTTCTCTAAATAAAACGTACCATTACAAACAAAAAGGATATTTTAAAATCATATCATGTTTAGAGCAAAAGTATTGTTCAAATTTTTTTTGCTACGTCCTAAACCTTTGAATATTCCTTGTCTATAGTAACGTTGGTAAGGGGCTCGTTTGGTCCTCTTCACCCTACCACGTGCTTGTGTCTTTTTGCTTGCGACTTGGACGTGGGTTCCGTCGGAGTCTGCATTTGAACTCGACGTGTCGGTATCGTAGCTGGGTGTGTTGTACATCACAGTCATGAATTTTCCCAATCCACCTTCCGGATACTTGCGCCCTCTCATTGGAATTATTCCATATTTTGGGCAAGGAATTTTTATCTTCCTTGGCATCGACTTCAATGTGGACTAATCCACTCTCTTGTTCAACTTCACCTCCGCATGAACACCCTATGCAATGATTGAATTTTCTTTGTTGCGTTTGACGAATGGAATTGTACAACACCTAGTAACTTCAATGCACCGATTTTTAAACGCCTCGTCGACGCAGTGTTTCAAGTTTGCCTTGTGGAAGCATCGGTGATAGTTGTGTCGCTCCTCTGGGAAAGCCCTGTCGATGTGGCACCACTCGATGAAGTTTGCGCAATCATCAAAACTCCATGGCTCCTGTACGTCTTCCCAACCTCGAAAGGCCAACTTTGCTGGACAACGAAGAACGTGCAACCGCTTTCGATGGGCGTTCCCCGCTCGTGCGCGGGTCTTGTCTCGTTCCTCCTTGGTCAATTGTCCGGATGCAGCCATGGTTTGCACGTGTTCTCGCAAATATTTGGTGTGAATGGATGAATGAAGACCCCGCACGACGCCAACATCTAGCTCAATGAAGAGATAAATGAAGAGAAGTATGCGAGGCGGGTACAAATGTGGCCAAAAACCATTAAAATAGTCATTCGGTTTAGGAGGAGACATTTGCTTGGAAAAATGGGGGGGGACATCCCTACCTACCTCCAGAAGGAGGCGTTTGAGGCAACATTGTTGCTTGGCCGGGGCACTTCTCATCTCCATGAGGCGAGTGCACAATTAAATATGGGGTGCAATATTTTTGGTACCGACAAGATCGTGTTGCACTTAAAATAACTGACAGATTGTGTCTTTCCCTAGTTCTAGGGAGGAAGGCAAATTGGAAAGTACAACTTTTGTCCTTTGACGGCATGCTCTCCAATAAGGAACACCATTATTAGCTCCCTATTAGTTTTGGAGCGGACATAAGGGATTAGAAAGTTATTTTCTTTCATACTTAAAAATATAAAATCTTGTCTTTAGTGGAAAATAGCGCTTCAACCCAAGTCAAAGATTTTCACATATTGCCACACATTGTCGGGCAAGGTACCAAAATCAAAAACGTATTACCACATAAACCATAGAGATTTTAACTTTTCATACTTTTGATTTTTCCACAACAATATGTGGTGTAGACCTTCATATTGACCGTTTGGATCATCAATCTAAAACAAATCAAGTATCTAAAAACTAAAACGATAATTGGCCATTTTTGAGCTTCCACTACTAGCATAGTTGACTTGAATAAGCTACACCCTTTTTCTACCTCTAACAATTGGTGTATAAGGAACTAACATCATCCTAAACACAATAGTAATGGATTTAGACCTTATGTAGTGCAAAAATTTGATACCAAATGAAGTCAAAGTCTCTTGATCCACCAAACCCAGAGAAGAAAATGAACCATTTGCTTGACTTCAAACACTATAATCTTTCAATCAGTGCGGTCAAAATTTATGAAATTTTGTGGGGACATTAACAAAGAAGTATTCATTGAGATCCTACAGTTAGATGTAGAAATAAAAAAGTTTTGTCTCCCTTCTTAGGCATTATACTAGAGCCGAGCAGTTTTGAAGTGTTTTTGGTGCAAAAATGCCTTGGTCTTTTAGAGGTTAAAAATGTTTGGAGGTTTAAAAATTGGTCCATACCATTTTTTTTATACAAACGCACAAATCCTTATGAGGCTTAAGTACATCCATAATCACACCACTATTATCAAGTAAAATAGACACTACTATTCATATTCTTTTAATATGCATAATGTAGTACGAAAATGGGAAAATATATTAAACGCTAAAAGATAGAGCATTGTAAGAAAAATGTCTTTCGGTACCGCAGAAACAAAAAATACACCTAGTCAATATTCATCGGGCTATTACTAGTGCCACTCGCCTTTGCCTCGTTGTTGTGTGCTTCTTCATGCATCGGGAGGTCTTCATCCGAGCCCAATACAAGTCTATGAGACGCCGATCGTGTTCTCCTTGCTGGTCCATCTTCATTCAACACAGCCCTTAGGATTTGGGATAACATGAGGTAGTCGAGCGCTTGCCGTGTTCCTAGACTGTGCACATCAAGCAAGAAGTTGATTTCGTCATTTCGGAAAATTTCTTTCCACTCTAATTCCGATAATTGCCTTACTTCTTGCAGGTCCGGTTGGTCAACTTCGTGAGAAATGCCATCCCCGTTGTTGTCTGTGATGCAAACTCTGTCAACGGCCCACAACCATTGTTGTGGATGTTGTCCGAATCGAAATTGCTCCCCGTTCTCATTCCAATGGTCATTAAAGCTTTGGTAGAAGAAATTTTGTTTTCCTTGACCGTATTTGTCCTTTAACGGGATCAAATTCATGCACACCCGGACAATTTGCTCCGGGTCCCTTTCCCAACCCCACTCATTTGAGAGGTGCATCTTATCCAACGACGCATCTTCAATTTCCAGCTCCACACCAAATCCTTTCCCCACATCTGTGATTGATTATGAGCGTTCGTCACATTGAACTCCCAATGCGGGGGCATGTATGGAACTAATCCAAAAAGTTCGTACAATCCCTCCTGAAAAAGGGCCTTGCACAATGAGCACCGCCGGCGTACAACCATCAAGCTAATCAAGCAAAATGGATGGTACAAGTGCTCACAAGTGCCTAGATGCATCCCACCTTCTGGACCAAATGGGTTAAGACAAATTGTGCAAGTCGTACCGTTGGATACGAAGCTCGAAGGTTGTGGCCACAATAACATGGGTTTGCCCCGATGATCGAGGATAGATGAAACCTCCTTTTTGAAATCCCATTTGTAACGGGACCAATCGATGGTTGTTTGCCCACCGGCGGTTTTCACCATTGCCATTTCATCCATCTTGAAAATATCACCTACGAGGGCCGACGACGTCAAACCAAACACCCTCTCTGGGTTGTTTTCGGTATAGTTGTCAATTTTCTGGAATTTTGCCACCAATTGTCGGGATCGATCGACCATGAAGACGTAGGCCAACTTCCATTGATAGTAATGTTCTACCAACATATCCAAGCGACTTTGTAGTCTTCAATTCACTTCAAGCACTTTAGCAAGCTATTTGGCGCCGTCACCCGCCGCACCCTCTTCTTTGTTGACCATAGCTTTGTCTGCATTGGTAGGGGCCTCGTCAAACGACAATGAATCGTCTTGGGTTGACATGTGTTCAAGCCCTTCCTCCTCCCATCGTCGATTCCAATCTTCTGTGGTCATTGTACTAGCTTGTAGGGCAAGTCGGAGCTCCTCCATATCACGTCGTTGCTAGTCAATAACAATGTTTTTGTCATTGAGTTCAACTTTCAACTTGCGAACCTCATCGTGCAATGACAATAGTTTTGTCCTCTTCCCTTCCAACTGGTTCAGCAAGGTTTGGATAGTGCTAGCAAAAATAGCACCAGTAGAGTCTTCAAACGTTCGATCAACAACCGCGTGGGATTGCACCTGAGCTACAACTTCATTAATGGTATCGTTAACGACTACATTAACCGTCTGTTCGGCCCTCCTTCATTTGGTGCGCGCTTGTGTCATGCGGCTCGTTGTGATTGGAACGTAGGATCCGTCAGAGTCTGTATCCGTGTTTCAGGGATCGGTCTCGTACGTGTCGACCGGTTCAGTTTTTGCCATCAATTTGTCCAATCCGCCTTCTGGATACCTCCGTGTCCCCATTGGAATCAATCCATTCACTGAAGAAGGAACTTTTATGCTATCTCCCACGGCTTTCAAGGTGGATCAATCCACCCTCTTGCCCAACTTTACCTCCGCATGGACACCTCGCGCAAGGAAGAGATTTACTTCATTGCGTTTGATATAAGGGATGTCGTAGAAGACCTGGTATACTTCAATGCACCGATTTTTGAACGCCTCGTCGGTGCACTTCCATAAATTTGCCTTGCAAAAGCGTCGGTGATAATTGTGTCGCTCCTCTGGGAAAGCGTTGTCGATATGGCACCACTCGATGAAGTTTGCGCAATCCTCGAATCTCCATGGCTCCGGAACTTCTCTCCAACCTTTGAAAGCCAGTTTAACTGGATTTCGAAGCAAATGCAACCTCTTCCGCTGTTTGTTTCCCGATCGTAGTCGACTCTTGTCTCGTTTGTCTTTACTTATTTTTATCGGCGAGGCCATGGGTGCCAAAAATCTGAATAACGTATGTGATGCGAATGGATGAAGTCCTCACTCGACACCCACAACCAACTCAATTAAGAGGTGGATGAAGGAGTATGTGAGGCGGGGACAATTAGGGGGGTGCACGATATTATATAGCCGATAGATGAAGCACTGGTCTAGGATCCCCGGGCTGGGGTTGGGACGTCTCCGCGGGAGGGACAGAGATGTCTCTGCCCCCCCCCTCATTTAGGGGCGGAGACGTCTCCGCCCCTAAAGGGCAGGGGCATTGACGTCCCTACCCTTGTCCGGGTGGGGCGGGGACGTCTTCGCTAAAACCTAGTAAATCACATAAATAGGGGACTTTTGTCCTTATTCTCTGCCAAGTCCACTCCCTAGGTCTCACGTGAGTTTGTTTTGCAACCTGAAAGTGAGTTCGGTCGGTGGTCGGGCTTTGCCTATTTATTGCATCTAAACTCTTTGCGGTTTTTTTTAAAACCATCATTTTGGAATTTCGACCACGGTAGTGAGTTGACTATCACGTATGGCGGGAGAAGGAAGTAGGTCGATGGAGAAGCTCCCCCAATTTATCGATTTTGATGATGTTGGTGAGACGGTGCTTCCATCCACCAACACAGAGTTGACGTCGGGATCATTGAATCCGTCATCATCGAGCGGGAAGAGGCCGAAGAAGTCACCAAATCCGGACATGCCCCCGCATGAATACATGATTGAATGTAGAGGGATTTCCGTCAAGTTTTACAACCGCCGAATGAGACAGGCATTGATGAGGAGCTATTTGGCGCACAACCAAGAGGGATACCACAAGTTGATTGTTGACATGCGACACGAATTAATGTAAAACCTTGATAAATCTGAGAGATTTAATGATTTCTCAGATTATTGGTTGCATTCGGAGTGGTTGGACACACAAGTGACCGCACTAACCACCAATATTGTTGCAAACTGGTGTTACGACACGGAGAAGAAGGAGGATGTAAGCAACTGGAACATTGAGGGCAACTCACTTGTAGCAAAGATGAAGATGATCCAGATCTTCGTTCAACAGTACTCTTCTTCCCGTAAGAAGAAGTTGGCTCCTTGGAAAGCGATAATTGAGGACCAAATTTTGGCTCACTACGTCGGTGGAACATTCAAGTGGCTTGAAAGTTGCGCCAAAGTGATTTCAATGCTAGGACAGAAAGCGGTGGGTGGCTATGGGGTTGTACGGAAGGTGATGATAACAAAATTGAAAAACATTCTAAGTTGGATTTACTTCGCCGGAAAGACTCTGACCAACACCAACGAGACGGAGAAGCGCCAAGACATCATCAACAAGGCTGGAAAGTGTCCAGTGGTGCATCCAGGGATCATTAGACTTGCGTACATCCATCCGAAAACTATGGAAGGGTACACGCTCTGGTGAAATGGGGGATCTTTGGCTTCTTTTTGGTCCAAGTATGTCTCGAAAGTGGACGAATCATTGCCGTTTGAATAGATTGAGATGCATCCAAATTCCAGGTTGTCGATCGAAGAGCTTCGGTGGATAAAAACTTACCGCAAAAATCGAGTGAACCTCACGCTATTGTTGCTTTTCATTGTGGAGATATGCCACGACGCAAATTATATACACAATGACCTCTCTCCATCGAATGTTTTGCTCCAATTTGATGAGTGGAAACCGGATACAGTGTACGTAGGAATTTGCGATTGGGGGCTTTCTAGTCGGGTTGTGGAGATTGAACCATCAAGGTTTGGTTTTTAGTTCAAGGAGCAATTTCGAGATGAGAGAGAGCGGCAACGATTTGAGGCACCAGAACTGTTCTATGTTTTTGGGGAGAAGGGCTCCACCAACTCGCTTGAAGTCATGCAACGATCACCTCTACTCCAAGGCAGCAGATGCATTTGCGGTGGGTTGGATTTTTTCTCGCATTTGGCAAGAAGAATGGGACACATAGTATTTCACCGCCAAATACACGGAGCAATATGTACACTTGAAGCTGAAATTGGAAGGCCTACTTAAAGAAGATGTGAGTGAACGGTCTTCTGTGCCAGATGCTATAGACACATTAATGAGACCCCCCACGGCTAGACTATGCCTCTATGTTGTTATTGACAATAGTTTTTTGTTAATTAGTTGTATTAGTTTTGCATGTGGTGGTTAAGTATATAGTATGGCATCTTTGTAGAAGAGTATGTGTACTTGGCAATTGCCATACGTCTCATTTAATCAATTTTGTATACATCCAATTTTTAAATTTTCACTCTAAGAGTTGCATTTCTTCAATCACCAATAATTGGGTATAAATATTTTCTTCACATATAATATGTCAATGCAAAGCTATCAACCTAGTGCACATGTGAACCGCTCTAATTTAAAGTAAATTTTTTTTGCAAGACTCTATTGATAGTGAAAGTAGTACACCCTCCAAATTCGACAATTTTCACTACCAATATACGGTAACTTTAAACACTATAATCTATTCCATCAACGGTTGGACGTCCCCGCCCCTGCGCTGGTAGGGGCGGGGACGACTCCGCACTGCCTCCCTCTTCTCTTTAGTCCACGCTCCTACTTAAACATGTCCCTGTTTTGCATGGCAGCGATGTGGTGCCAACATGGCTGCCACGTCGCTTGTTTTTTACCTTGCGGGTAAGTCAACCCTATGTTGACTGTATCGGACGGACGAGAGCTCTACCGGACGGGCAAACCAGACGTCCATCCATTATGACAACCCTGCTCCAAGGTGGTGGTTGGTATTTGGAGTGCCTCATCACTTTTACCCCTGATGAGGAGGTGGAGTTTTGCTATAGCCGCCTTGACAACGCACATGTCATACCCATGGCAGAGGATGAAGACGACATTGTATTGCAGGATCCTACTTCATTGCATCCAACTGCAGCAGAAGATGAAACTTCTTCTAAAAAAAGAGGTTGTCAAAGAAAGAGAAAGAGAAGCTAAAGAAAAAGAAGGCAACTAAACATGCAAAAGAACAAGCTGATATTGTAGAAAAAGCCGTGGTAAATGCCTTTGCAAAGGCGTCAATTTCAAATCATTCTCCTGTAATGGATTCTCCCCCTATAATGGATTCACAGGTTGTAGGTTCTTGATATCTGCAAACCTCCTAGAATATGGCTAAACAACGTAAGGCACGTCAACCTACGGCATCAGGTTCTTTTGCACCACCTATTGTGTCATCAGAGTCATTCATTCATTGCACCACCTACTGAGTAATCATAATGCCTCAACTTTCACTTGCATGTGCCTGGAATATCAGTACCAAATACAACCATTCCATCTTGGAATATTAGGCCAGAAAAATATTTGGAGACGGTGTTTGAATTTGCTGACTTATATTTGCATGATGATGCCGTTGTCCTACTTTTTCATCCAAATAACCGTACAGTCTTGTTTGAAGTAGAAGAATTAGCAAAGACTTATAATTTTTGCCTGGAGCACGACTGGTGGGCCATGAATGAGCTTCCATTGGCTTTGCCACAAAATCCCTCATCTACGGTGTATTTCATATTTCCCATACTTATTTTTTCAAGTTTAGTATTTCTATACGCCCTGATTTGTTCATATCTTTTTTTGTAGTGTACACAATTTTGGGTTCAATTATTTGTACGATATGGTCCAATCCAATCTCAATTTTACTTCCGTGAGGGCATAGATCAGCATGACACCTTCTACAACGTGGTCACATCTAACACTCAGCTTGCACACAAAAGTGTGCCATGGCAGGGGCCTCGAGAAAATAATTATGAATTTGTGAGGGCCTTCATTGAGGCAACATCACAAGTCGGAGATATTATACTAGATTGGAATGCCTCAATCGATAAGTCTTATGTTACACTTAATTTTTTATTGTATTTATTGATGTGCTTCGATATTCATTTATGCATTAAACATTGCATTTAATTATTTTGGCAGGTGCGTCTATTCGTGCTTGTCAAGCCACCGAACGTCATATTTTGGCCTTCGAGGAGGACCGAGAAATCTTCAAGGTTCTTTTTGAACCTCTTATTCTAACAGTAATGCCGGCTCCATCAACTCAGAATAAGAGGATCGGGAGGCATGTTTCTAGTGAGCACATTGAGAAGAGACAAAAATGCAATTGCGTAGCATCTTGTAAGTAAGTTTAGCCTCTGTATTATTGTTTATTTCTATTATGGTTTATTTCTTACCAATCTTTTTTCTTGTAGAGTTTCAATAATATCATGCTCTTCTGCTCCAACACGACCTCAAAGGTTTACACCATCAAGATTTTTTCTCACTTTCAATGTTGCAAATGCGGCTCAGCAGATGGCAGCTTTGCCATCGCCACCATTACGGTGACCTATGCGCGGATTTGATAGTCCTATTTCACAACATATTGATATAGAGGCTAATGAGGCTAACGGAAGCGATGATAGTTCTGAATAACCTTATTTTTGCTTCATATTTATAGATAGTACTTTGATTTAGATTGAATTATAATTTGGCGAGCATTTACTCTGGCTTCTAATTGGCTTTTTATTGGCTAATAGTTTGCCTATGACTAGCTTTGATTTGGCATTTACTTGGCTTCATCATATATTTATTATATTCTTATTTCATTCCACCGTGTCCTTTTACTACGATTTGTCTATATTTTATTTCAGTCTTTCTTTTTACAAAATATAATCTTGTTCTTATGATGTCAACTTGAACGCTCATCACTACATCATACATTTATCTTCTATATTACTAATGTTATCTCTTTGTTATCATTTTTTTCTTATACTCCTATGAACGTTTTTTGACTCTTTACCTTGACAATCTTCCTTAATCCTTTAAAGCCAATCTTTTCTTACATTCTTTTGTGCGTATAATATTTGCCACCCTAAATCCTAATAATAGTCAAAATTATGACCCTAAATCCATACAGTACTCAAAATTATGGTAAAAAAACCCTACAATTTGACAAAATCTACAATTCAAAAAATTTATGCATTTTGAAGTATAATCATTAAAGTCTATGTAAAATCCTTGTTCATTAAGTCTATGTAAAATCCATGTTCATTAAGTCTATGTATAATCCTTGTTCATTGAGCCTATGTTAAATCCTTACAAGTTTGCTCTCTTTTTCTGCTCACCGCTCACCATTCACATACGAGCTTTTCTCTGCAACAATCAAATCGAGGGACATTCAAGAGTGTTTCCCCAAGTCTCAAAACTTGAAGTTCTATGGAATTTTTTGGAAGTTGGTGTTTAAAAACACAATTCAGCCCTTAAAAATCATCATTTAGGATTAAAGATAAACTATGAATGCCAATCCAATCATTGTGAAGGATTCCTTGGCAAATTTCACACAAAGTGCTCACAAAGTTTTGCTCAAATCCGAGCTGAATTGCCTCCATATATGAACTTCAAAGATTAGACTTATCTTTTTTTTTAAACACCCACAAAAATATGGTTTTTGAATAATTTTTTAATCAAAAGTTTCTTGTTCACACTAAGAAGAAACCCCTGTTGAAAGCTCAAATTCAAAGTCAAAATCCAAAAATTGTAGTTATGTTGGAAAATATCAACTTATAGTTAAAATATGCCCTAAGTTACAGTTCATCCACAGTGGATGAAAAGTGCGGCCCCTAATGGAAAATTGCATAGTAGATGTAACTATCATCAACATGTGTTGCAATTGACCTTTTTCACTCCTAAAGTTCATTGCTCACAACTTCTTCAAAAATCATCGAATTGAAACATTGTTTGTTGCATTGCTATCCTTCAAACGCGCTTTACGACATTGTTCTAAATTCCCACAACTTTTTCCCACATTTTCTAGCAAGAAAATAAGAAATCTAGTGCGAGGAAGGATCTTTGTCTTGTGAATAACTAGTAAATCACTAGGGTATTTAAGCGACTCGACTCCACAAAGGGGGAACCAACGAGTGCAAGTAGTATAAGAGAATATTGAGCCTTCTCTAATGATAAACAATCAAATATAATCAAAGGTAATCACTAAACACTCTCTAATTCACTCACAAAGCTTGACCTAACAAAGACGTCAAGTCAAGGACGTGTGCGGTGTTATTTGCACACACATACAACCCAAATCGAATTTAAAACATCCACAGATGAATGTGGTGCTTCGCCGTACATTCCTAAATCCGTAGATTAGTAACAAACTAATCTACGAAAAAACACTACGATGTAGAGAGGCCCTCGACGCCAGGTCTCCTGATAGGAGGTGGTGCCTATACGAGAAGGACAATTTGGAACACGTTGTATGGGAGAGGCAAGCATCGTTGGCCCCGTGCTCTATACCACGAGTAGCGTAGAACAAACTTGAGAGGACAACTTGGTACAGGGAATTAGAAGGCACTACGCTCGATTGTCGAGCCCAAGTTTAGGGATTGATGAGGATGCCCTTGGCCTTCTTCCTACGACTGCTCATCGAAAACGTTGCCTCTCCGCTTCTGAAGGACACCATATATTGATCCAATTTGACTTTGAAATGAGAAGAGAATATAAGGATTGTCTCTTAATTAGACGCATTAACTGTAGAGAGGAACGAGATCAAGGCATCCCTTGACAAATTAGAGGAGCAACTGACAGAGCGTAAGAAAGATTACGACATAGTGGAACGGGCCATAAATGAGGCTGTGAACTATGAATTAGGCAACCTCAAGAAATGATACAAGAACTCAAGCAAGAGAAGAGCAAGTATTGGAGGACAAGTAGGTTGTAGAGCAGATTGTGGAGAACTTAAAGCAACACATGGTTGATTTGGAGGATTTAATAGAATTGTGCAGAAATCATGAAATTGAGGAAAGAGCTGCAAGAGTCTAATGGGAAAAAGGCTATTTTGAAAGAGAACATTGATGCGAGCAAGAGAGAACACACAGACGCCCTCATACACAAGATTTGTGAGTTTTAGGAGGAATTGGATTTTAAAGAAGTAGAGACCATGGTCTCGAAGATCACTAGAGCCATATTGTCGATGACGTTGACCTTCCGGTGTGCCGGGTCGAGCGTGCTGCAACAAAGCGCAAATGCCATGCATGCCTTCCATCAGTATTTGAAAACTCAGACCCGCTAACAGAGGATTCCTTATCGTTGCCATACGTCCACCACACCACATCCATCCAATATATATATTTCATCCGTTAGGAATTTGCATGTGTGCGTACAACAACATGAATGCCCTTTATTTTACGTCGTTGTTAAGTCAAGCTTTATGAGTGCGTTTTAAGAGAGGCAATTTTTTGCTTGGAATAATAGTTAATTATTAGTAAAGACTCCATCTTTATTAGTATAGACTCAAGGAGACATTTTTTCTTTCCGCTTGCACTCGTTCATATTCTCCTTTTGGAGTGCAAAACGCTTGACTACTTTAGTGATTCCCTACTTATCTTTGAGGGTGTCTTTTGTAGTTGTGTTTGGCTATGTTATTTGTTTCTTGAATGTTGATTGTGAGTCTCAATTTGTTGTGTTTGACAATCTTTGTTTGCACAACAACTATTAAAAATATGCCAATGCAAAGTGTTATAATTAGCAATCACCTACACCATACGTTACAATGGACAAACAAATCTATTGCATAACTTGAAAAGATGTCCAACCTTACTTGCAAATCAAAAGGAAAAACCACCTCTTGTACTGATCCAAATTTGTTGCAACGCTTTAAATAGCACTTTAATAACTATTAAGAGCCTATATGTGGAAAGCCGTTCCCACTCGATTTCGGACACTAGCACTAAATTCGGAAAGAAATTGGAGAAAATTTATAAAATAAGGCCGTAAGCCTTGTTTTAATAGCATAAATAGGTCCTAGGTAGAAATAAGGTCTCAGTGCTGAACCGACATCCTTAAACATGATAGTTCCTATACTTTTCCGGAAATCCGGAAGCCAGAGTTCAATGGAATCCGGAACCGGTCATAGCGGTCCGGACCATATTCGGATCCGGAAACGTCATCATGACCCCAACGGGCATCCGTACATCGTGCGGGATATAAAACGCGTCTGTCAGAGGAGGGCGCCATCATTTTTTGTTTGTCGTTTCTGCGCTCTTTTCTCTCTCTGCTCTTCTCTGCCTTCCGTCTCCTAGTTCTCTAATCCAAAAGTAGTTTTTAGAAACGAGAGTTTTGGTGAGGTCAGTGCGTGTAGGTGCATTGGAAAAGATTGTGAGGCGCAAGCACGCCGAGAGGTGGGGCCGGATGGCAGGAAAACCCTTCTTCCCTTCCGGATTCCGTTGGAATTTCCCTCTCCAATTCAACAGCGAGCGATTCCTCCACTTCTTAGCCGAGCAATGACCGACATGGATATTAGTTCTAGTGGAAGTTTCCGAGACCTTCCAGACACCACAGTCTGGTCACCCTCTCCACAGGCAAAAGCACCCACGACAAATGACCCGGAACCCTCTTCCGGTCAGAAGGACAAGGAGCCAGAGTCAACTCCGGAGCAAGTAGAGACCGATATGACAGCAAAAGAGGTAACTCCTAGGCGTAAGAGTCTTAGGAAGAAAAGTCGGATCACTCCGTAATTAGGATCTTTAGTCAGCTAGGTTTAGTAGCGATTCACGATGGGGCTTAGGATTGCACCCGGCTACCAAACCCTAAGCTAAAGAATTTTAAAAATTGACTTAGTGGTTTGGGCGGAAAAACCAGATCTCAGATCCTCAAATTCCGGATCTGAGATTTGAATTCCGAATTTTCAGGGATAAGATCTTTTTACTTTAAGGATAAGATTTCCCGGATTTTGCGCGGATTAGGTAGATTTTAGATTTAAAGAAATTTAGTTATTACTTAGTAGATGAGTTATAGGAAGCTCATCATCTTATTTTCCCTCCCTAAGAGCGTTTTTAATTCAGCACCGTTTTGTTATCTCAAAACTTGTGGTGATTGCGTGTTCTCTTGTAAGGAACAGATCCATTGTGGTTGGAGTATGGTAATTTAAGTTCTTGTGTGTTGAGTGTTAATGTGTTTTGAAGTTAGAGTAACCTGTTGAGACTTGTATTGGGAGATCGCCTGGAAGAGCTGGAGGAGGAGTTAGGTAGAGACATGACAACCTGCACGGTTCGGAAGTAGCCAGGAGAGGAAGAGACGTATTGCAAATGGTGTGTCTGGTAGTCTCTAGGGCATGGGAAATTCGTATGAACCCAGATTCTGGTTAAGGCCGGAATCTCCCCCTACGATAGGGAAAAAGCCTTCTGGGTATGTCTAAAAGGAGATTTGCTTGCAAACTGCAAATGCTCATTCAACACAACCATTGTAACACCAACCGGAATGTTGTTGTAGTTTGGATTTACCTCTGCGTGACCGCGTTCGGATGGGCATCCGGATCTTATGAGGGTGTGGGTCCGGCAGCAACAATCAACCACGGATTAGCGGAGTAGGGAGAGTGGGTGTCTAGCCACTATAAGTTATGAGGCAGTGGGTGTCTAGCCACATTAGGTCACAAGAGAGTGGAGAATCTGTCCACTTACTCAAAACAGGATTAGTGGCCATCCGGTCACTCGTTTAAACCGTCCAGAAGACTCTCTGAGGAGAAACAGAGATAAATCAAACTACCCTCCGGCAATTCGGAAATTAGTTCCGGAAGCTATTGTAAGGCCTCCGGAATCCGAAAGGATCCGGATAGTGAGTCAAAGAGTAAGAAGAAAAGCTAACATGTGGAGTAGTGTGTGTTAGTTAGTTTTGTCTATCAATTAAGAAAAGAACAATAGGTCTCCATGGGAACAAACTTGGAGCGGTTTACTTTGAAAGCATTTAGTGACGATTGAGTGCATTCCGGAGGAATACTGACCCTATGACTTGCAACACTATAATTCATGTAACAATTTTTAGAGAGGAGGTGAATTCTACACAAAGCAAAGCACACAAAGTTGATCATCGATTGGAAAACAACTTGCGGAAATGAGATTAGTAGACACCAAATAAGTATTATTGAATTTCTTCTAGCAATGAGGTGAACCCTCAACAATGGAGGTTTGATGCTAAGACTCAAGTACCAAAGCGCGGTACCGGAGCCCTTGCCCAGCTTACATCAAGGGGCCTGCAACTGTTACTAAGTTCATTATCTCAAAACCCAGGTACTAGATACCTCCAATGGCGGAGAATGACAATCGACGTGGTACCAAGAGAGCATAACATACACAAGTATTTTTAGGGAACGATCTTCATTTGTGTTGGCCTTGAAGGTGATGACCATTGAGAAGGTGTGAACAAGAAGAAACACCGAAGAAGACAAGGCTGTTCATTCCAATAGTTCAACAAATAATTGACAACATTTCGGACCCATATTTTTATGCAGAGAGGTTTACAACCCAACTACACAGGTACTTGTGACAAGAAAAAATGGCATCTTCATTTCACCAAGTGAATCAACAAAAAAAAAGTAAGACAATGCCTATATTCTGTACACTTCGTACACGTGAGGCACATAGAAATTGGAAATTAGAAATCAATCCATTGCAGACAACTCACATTCCATTCGCGACCGTTGGCTTTGTTGTGGATCAAAGGTGTCCAATATTAAAGCAGTCTAAAACTCTCAATTTGCTACCCCTAATATTCCGCGGGAGGGATAATCAGCGATAGGGGTTTAAAACAAACAACTTGTGCCTTTTGCATCAAGCTTACCCCTCATTGTATCCGGCACCATGGCATGTACAATGCATCCAAACACACGCATATGCGCAATGCATGGCTTGTGGCCACTCCAAGCTTCTTCCGGAGTATTGGTGACAAGAGCCCTTGTTGGACATCGATTGCGGATGTAGACTGCATTGGCTACTGCTTCCGCCCAAAATTCAAGCTTTAGGCATTGCGCATGGATCATGGTGTCACACTTGGACTAGTGTACCAAGGTATCAAAAGCATCTTAAATGCCTACATGGCAGCACTACTTGGAGGTTTTGGCGCCAAGAGTTCAATCCCTCGAGAGAAGTTTGGGTTTCTATTGTCGTTCATACCAAATTCTTCGCCAGGTGATGAAACATTTATTTCAATAAAATATTGAGATTTGACAAGATCTCAACCATTAGATTAAAATAGTACATTTATTCTATCATGAAATACTTTCAAATTCTTTACATAGAGTTTCAACCGAACATTATTTTACCTAAGCTTTTTATGGAAACTTTTTATTTGATTTCATCGGAAGTTTTCTACCTAATTTTTTTTTGTGCTACACTGTTTATTGCATTAAGTGTACAATTATCCAAATGCGAACATGTACACTAATTGCAAACTACACATTTAGTGTAGTGGCAAAATAATATATTTAATGCCAACTACTACACTATTTGGGAATTCTAGTAAAGATTGGAATTAAAAAAATTCTACTCATAGTCACATAGTGTATCACAAGTTGAAGAGAATTATTTGTACATTTGGAGTATCAAAAGTGAAGAAGAGAAAAAATAAAAACTTGTAGAGAAAAATTGGAAAAAAAAACAATTTGAAGAAAAGAACAACATAGAAAAATCAACAACTTTGAAAAAAAAACAATTCAGAAACACTAATAATTGAGAGAAAACAACAATTTGGAGAGAAAAAGTTGGAAAAAGAGGACATAGACATGGAAGGAAAGTGAATTTGCAATCCAAAAAAATAAATAAAAACATTTGCAAGAAAGAGAGTGGAAAATTAAAACTAAGGTTTGAAAAGAATGAGAATTTAAATAAAAATACACGTTTGATATAGAGATCATTTGAAAAAGGAAAGATTTCGAAAATGATAAGAATATAAACGGTAAAAATTGAAAAAGAAAACATTTGAATTTATTTTTTTATAGTAATCTTTTGAAGAAGGAAATATTTGAAAAGAAAACATTTGAAAAAACAACATTTAGATAACTGTGAAAATTTAACTTTTTGAAAAAGTAACATTTGAAAAAGTAATCCTTTAAAAAGCAACCTTCTCATTAAGTAATGTTGAAAAAGTATACAATTCAAAAATTTACCTTTTGAAAAATTACATTTTGAAAAAGTAACCATTTGAAAAAAGAATTATTTTGAAAAAACAAACTTTTGAGAAAAGTAACCTTTTCAAAAAGTAACCTTTTCGAAAAGTAAACATTGCAGAAGGAATTTTTTTATTCAATTCAGGAATGGCGGCCGGTAGGTGGATGATTGGGGATATGTTTTTAGTTCATTCTATTTTGATTGGCACAAAAAAGTCAAATGGGAGTATCATGAATGCCGTGGACGGCTAACACTATTTGCCAACTTCATTGCAATTAGTACACTATTTGTCAACTTCTTTGCAATTCGTGTACTAGGGTAAGTACACTATTTGTATTAGTACACTAAATGCAATATTCAGTGTAGTGCTTGTACTAGAATTTTTTGTATGATGAGCATTTTGACCATTTTCTTGTTTTTAACCAAATATGTGTTTTCTTGTAGGCTCCATGGCTACAGAATGTGAGAGAGGAAAATTTAATAAAAATAAAACCTTTAGAAGTAGAAATCGACTCAGGATTTACCAAATGGTATAAGTTCCAGCCTCTCAACTTGGTACCTTGGGCTTTCATACATGGACGTTCTCAAACTCCACAAATTGCATATTTTAACTCCTAAAGGACCAAGTGTCCAAAACGGGCTTTTTGAAAATTCGGTCAGGTTCCTATGCTGTCAATTTCAAACATTCATCTTTGAAATTCTTACCATAGAAGGGCATTACCAAGACCTTAGTGGGAAAACAATTTTTTCCTAAATTGGACATTTGATGAAAAAGTTATAGGGTTTTTAATTTCAAATGGGGAGGGCGGGCACCTTGGGCACCTCCAAAAACTTTTGATAGGACACTCTATTGAAATTGAGATTTTCAATACTTGCAAGTAATATTATTTCCCTTCATGTTGTCAAAAAAAAGTTATTGTCTTTAGTGAAAAATAGCATACCAACCCAAGTCAAACATTTTCACACATTGTCACTCATTGTCGGGCAAGGTACCAAAAAAACTTCTTCTTTTCCACATAAAACCTGCCCAGGGCGAACTGACCCCCTCGTTCCCCCTCGCGGGATGAAGGGGCTAGCTCCCCGTCAAGAGCTTCATCCCAGCCGGGAACAGAACCCCAGCCGGGCACAGCCCACCCCAGCCGCTCTGAGCCTCTGACCCGCCCAAACCCCAGCCCGCCCAGACTCCATCCCGACCCGCCCCAGCCCCGCAGGTACAGTACCCGCGGCAGGTACAGTACCCGCGTGGGACTTCCTCCCTCCGCCCCAGCTTCACAGTGTCCCCGCCCCCCATCACCACTCGCCGCCCCCCATCACCGCGCGCCGCCCCCCATCACCGTGCGCCGCCTGTCTACGCCTGTTCCTGTCTGCGCTCCTGTGCGCTCCTGTTCTGCGCTGCACCTCTCTGCGTCTCTTGTTCGTACGTTTCACGTCAGCTGCTGCGGTCCAACACCATCAAAGAGGTGATTCCTAAGTTTATACCATATTCAAATTTTTTTAATTACTTTGGTAATGCAACATTGATTGATTAGGGTTTAGAAGTAATGACATATTTACATTTTCTTTTCCTCATGATGGTGTTGCAATGGGAGATTAGAAGTCTTTTAGGTGCGCTTGATGGAGGCATGCAATGTAAGTGACTAGAATTTGCAATATTTTATAATTTTGGGTATTGGGATTTTACAAGAGTAGTGATTTTTGTTTAGGGTCTACCAATTTAGGTAATCGTAAGTGCTTTGAAATTGTTCGACAATGCATGATGTGACATGTTGCGCATAAATTTTGTTATGACAAGTGATGGATTCCAAGTTAATGACATTTTTTTTAGTTGTGGTGGGTATTGCGAGTTTGTCACAGCCATTAGCTGTGACATATTTAGTGTCATTTTCTACGTCGTGACGGGTATTGCAATGTTGCCACAGAGTTTACTTGTGACGTTTTATGTGCTCTTTTTCGCATGTGAGGGGTATTGCATAATTTTTTCCCCTTGTTTAGATCTGTTAGGTGTTCATTAAGTTATGACATTGTTGCAACATAGTAGGTGCTTTCTTTTTGGAGTCTTAAGAAATATTGTTTCATTTTTTTCATCACATCGTGTTGTACTTGGTGTGTTTGAAAATCATGACCGGTATTGGTATGTTAGGATAATCTCTTTCATTTTTCTTTACTTTATGATTAGGTCTTGTATGGCTTAGAGAGGTTTGAATGTGTAAGATTCTTATCTCATTCTTGTTTGTGTATAGTTTTTTCATTCCGCGGGATGGAGTTATCCGCCTTACCGCTTGCCGTTCTCAATCGGGACTACAAGGAAGTCCCGCATGCGGAGAAGCCATGGTATTGCAAGGTTGAGAGTTGTTTCTTGGGTCCGTGGAAGAATCGGCGGCACTTGAATATTCATCTTCGTCATCACCATCACATGGAGCTTACGACCCAAACACTTGGTCGTCCACGGAAGGTTGAACGACTTCGCAACATCAACTCTCGCCGTATGAATGCAAGAGTTTTAACGAAGCCGTTCAAGAGACAACGGAAGGAGTTTTGGAAAAAACTCCAAGCATGGACGAAGGCGGCGGAGGCGTTGTGGGCACAAGTGGAGTTGGCAGCCACCGTTAACCGTACTACGTCGGAGAAACCTTTTATCGTCATAGCAATGGGGAAGAAGTATGCCACTCACCTTGGGGCAAAGAAGGAAGGAGTTGGAGAATTGGATGCGGCATGCCTTGACGCACTACCACGCCATCCTGATTTTGCCAACGCCGTTATGGAGTTGAAGTTAGGCCGTGATGCGGACGACTTGGACATTGCACAATTGGAGGATCTTCACCGCATTTTCAATCAGAAGAAGGATTGGAAGAAGAATTTGAAGCTTCGAGCTAAGTGTGTGGAAGACTTAGTACGTTGGCACCGTCAACAATCTATTCAAGTCATGTAAGTTCAATTACTTTCATTTCTTATGAAGTTTGTAAACTTGTAATGTTAGTAAATCGTTTTGTTTATTCTATTTTTTAAGTATAAATATGTTAGTGATATAATTTATTATTGCAATGTAGACACAAAGAAGGGAAGACAAAATTCATTGAACGCTACTTGGAGGCCGAGAAGAATGTCTTCCACGTGAAGAACATTCTTTCTATGGACCGCATTGAAACAGCATGCTCCGTCTATGCGGATAAGCGCGGCTTGGATGTCGAGGAGGAATATAATGAAGAAGATGAAGATGAAGAAGAACAAGGTGAAGAAGAAGAAGAAGAATGAGAAGATCAAGAAGAAGAGTAGACCAATAACAGTTCATGCTTTGTATTGTTTGGTTTTTTTTTGTTATGAGTGTCTTCTTCTTTGTGTGTTGAATACGGTTTTGGATAGTGTTTCCATTTTGATGAAGGATTTGATGTGAACCATGATGTGATATAAATGGATGTTAGAGTTATACTCATTGTTCATGTTCAATATTTTTGAGTATAATGCCAATACCAATTGTGAAATTTTGTATGTTTCATTTTTTGATGTGTAAATGGTATATGTAATATCAATGTTAACGACTCTATAATAATATAAAAAGTACTAAGGCATACATCCTTATTGACCTTGTAAAAAAACCTCAAATGAACCTAGGTAAACAAATAAATAATGTACTAACTATACAATATCTACTCCATTGGAGTATTGGTCTTTCTCCTCTTCCGGGTGCCCGCTATTCGTTCCCTCCAATCTTTCTTCCTAGCCACCGAATTACCATCTTTTGTATATAAAATTTCAAAAGTTGCTTGAGGATGAGAAATATCGTTCTCCTGTAATGTACGGATTCGGCGGATGTCACTTACAACGGTAGACATCATGGACTGCAAGTGCTTCATAAGGAGTTCACCTCCAGAGGTGGCTTCAGAAATTGACTTCTCCATCAAATCTCTAACCATACGTAGAGTACATTCGTTGGATGATTCCGTATTCTGTATTTCGCAAGACCCGATGATCTCATTCGGTATAGTTTCATTGAAATCCAAAACATCAAAATCATCCTCTTCCAGTACAAGGCCATCCCCCTCCACGTCATTCGTTCCCGGTACGACATTCTCTTCCACCACGTCTTTGTCATCACCGTCTTCACTTTCAACATCTTCAAAAGGATGACTTGGGACATTGTGAGTGAACATAGCTTCAAGCCCACCTCGAACCGAACCATAAAAAGTTCCTAAATATTCTAACAAAGTTTTCCACGATAAATCAGTAGACACTTTGAGAACAACAAGTTGATGCTTACAAAAGTTACCCCGTATGCTCCATTCACATGAACAACACGCATACGAAGTAAATGGGTCATGAATGTTATACCAACGATCGTGAAAAGATTGTGATTTCACTTTCCATATGAAATCACCTTCCTTCGGAGGTAGAATGTCGTGGAGGGGAATTGTCTTGCCTCGTGCAATTCCTCTCTCCACAATCCCTTCCACGGATTTGTTGGGAATGTAACCGTTCACCTTTTGCCCTTGCATGTACATGTAGTGATTGACAACCGGGTTTGTCAACCGCCATACAAGAAAATCAATTCGTCTCCCCCGTCTATCTCGATTATCAACCAACATCCAACGTTTAAGAGCTCCATGATAGCCTTCAATACTTGATTGAGTATCTTGGTTTGAATGATGATGCCGGCGGTGACCAATGAGGTATAAGTCTGTAACAATATAAAAAAAACACATGTTATCTATAAGTTGTTATTGTAGTACATTATAAAATAAAATATAGTGTTTACAATTTTAAAATGTAGTACATGTGGAAATATCAAGATCCAAGAAGAGGTCAAGTACCTTGATGTTTGTAGTGAGTTTCGAAGTACTTTTGAAATTTATCGACATATAAATATTGGAAGAGAGTTTCACCAATCTTCTTTGCACGTTCCAAAAAATCCGATTCTTCTTCTTTGTACTCGATCCTTAAGTACAAAAAATAATGAAGAGCCTTGTATACAAGATCCCGTAAGTTTCCCACGTTTGGAACCTTAAGGAGGATATGATTCTTCCAATTTTTGATAATGTGGAATGCACATAAGTAAATTGGGACATCATCTTCCGGCCAAGCACGCTTAATAGCGTTTCGAATTTCCACAGCATCGTCAGTCATGAAGCATGAAGGTAAGAAATGGGGCATATCTCTCTCAATATGCCGCCGCAAAGGTTCTAACCACATGGTTAAATCCTCTTCTGTAGATCGACTTGAAAGCACCCAAACAACAGGAATTCCGTTATTCCAATCATCAAACACAAGTAGAGACCATAAGAGATAGTTAGGGATATTTGTACCATGTGTTGCATCCATAGAGATTGCTCTCCTATGCCCAAATTTCATCATCATCTTTTTTTGCCAATCGGTTTGGATACCCAAGATGAAAGGTAAATCCGTCACATCATCTTGTTCATGCCACATGAAAACGTTTTCAGGACATGCTTCAGTCCACATCTTCACGCTAGAGAAATCCAAAGGATCTCTACGCCAAATCCCCATCTTCTGACGTCCCTCCAAGTATGCTATATCTTTGAGTTTGATGAAGTCATCTCGATTGTAAGGCACACATAATTTCCTTCGGTCATTCCAATTCCGCCGATGCTCTTCAAATATTTGAAGAGATGTGAATCCTGCACTCAATTTCCTTTGAATCCAAGCCTTCATTTCGCCACTCATTCGCGGTTGATATGCGGTTTTTCTTCCAACCGACTCTGGATCACTAGGACCATGAGCTGGAGCCCCATCTTCTCGTGTGTGATCCACATGATAGTATGCTACTTCGGCAACATCTGGATACAATTGTAAGTGCTTGATTGAAAACTCAGCAATGCATCCACGTTTATGAGACTTACAAATTCGTGGATCGTTCCTATGATCCTCCGGGCCATACGCACATTCGTACCACACATGCTCAATAAATGAAGTAGTGTATGGCTTCTTCTTCGCTTCTCCTTTCTTTCGCTCTTTCACATTCCAACCAACCGATGAACCGTCGTCACAAGTCTGGCCTCTTATGAAATCTTGAATCCTCTCATAAGGGATGTATGAATGCACGATTGCACTTGCATTGCCCCATCCTTGTCTGCTCGCATGCTCCCATGTAATATCATGGAATGAAATTGGTCCAGGCGGAGGATTCTGGACGTTGATAGTCTTCCTTGATTTTGGCATGTTGACTCTATAAGAAAAAATTAGAAAATAAGAAAGACAAATTGAGCAATGAAAAAAAAAGTGGCGGATAGGTCAATTTACGTACATAAATAGTCATTAATTTTTAATGTGGTAGAAATGAAAAGAATTTTATTTGAATTATGAGAAATTTGTGTAATTAGAAGGTTAGGGAAGACCAAATATACATAGCAGTACACTTCACGGACATGAGAACTAAAAAAAATTCCTTGGTGACTATGTTTTTCAAGAGTAATACCTGTCACGCTACAAGAATATGAAACAAATCGTCCCTGGTTTCTTATGACAATATCCGTCACAAAGGAAAAAGGTCTCAATAAATGTACTTGAGTGAGCATTTAAAAGGCAATACCCGTCACACGCAGTTAAAGTTCTCTAAAACGTCCCTGGGAGCCTTTGCATCCAAACGCAATACCCATCACCACGTAGTAAAAGTTCCATAAAACGTCCCTGGGAGCCTTTGCATCCAAACGCAATACCCGTCACCGCGTAGTAAAAGTTCCATAAAACGTCCCTGGGAGCCTTTGCATCCAAACGCAATACCCGTCACCGCGTAGTAAAAGTTCCATAAAACGTCCCTGGGAGCCTTTGCATCCTAACGCAATACCTGTCACGCACAAACCCAAATTTAAGAAATGTGTCACTGTCTACTTCTTCTTCTACACCTTCTTCAAAAATTGTATGTAGCATAAATTTGTGCCATAAAAATCCTAAATCACACTCAATGCAATGATTGAAATATGTGGTATATCCTAAACATTAATAATTCACTCATTGCATAAACTAATGTACCATTCAAGAAACTTGACAATACAAAACTCAAACCCTAGTTCTCAATGACAACATACCTAAGCACAAAAGATGAGCTCAAAAGATTAATCTCTACGGAATGGAAACCATCAAAGAAAAAATGTATTCAAAATTAGTGTCAAATGAGCACCCCACAGAACAAGTGCGCAGGTGTGTAGACAGAGAGGCGGTGATGGGGGGCGGCGAGTGGTGATGGGGGGCGGGGAGACTGTGAAGCTGGGGCGGAGGGAGGAAGTCCCACGCGGGTACTGTACCTGCCGCGGGTACTGTACCTGCGGGGCTGGGGCGGGTCGGGATGGAGTCTGGGCGGGCTGGGGTTTGGGCGGGTCAGAGGCTCAGAGCGGCTGGGGTGGGCTATGCCCGGCTGGGGTTCTGTTCCCGGCTGGGATGAAGCTCTTGACGGGGAGCTGGCCCCTTCATCCCGCGAGGGGGAACGAGGGGGTCAGTTCGCCCTGGGCATAAAACCTAGAGATCTTCATATTTTTCACTTTTTATTTTTTCCACAACAATATGTAATGTAAACCTTCTTATTAACCATTCGGATTATCAATCAAAAACATATTAAGTTCAAAAAAAATTAAAGTGTGAATTAACAAATTTCGAGCCTCCACTCCTTGCACACTTGTTTTGAATATGCTACACCCTGTCTCTTCCTCTAAAAATTGGTGTGTAATGAGCTAACATCATGCTTAACAAGATGGTAATAGATTTAGACCTTGTGTAGTGAAATTTTTTGACACCAACTGAAGTCAAAGTCTGCTGATCCACTAAACGCAGGGAAGAAAATGAACCATTTGCTTGACTTCAAACACTATAATCTTTCAATCCGTGCGGTCAAAGTTTATGAAATTTTGCACATGTGTTACTTAATAAGCCTTTATTGAGATCCTACGGTCAGATCTAAAAATAAAAGTTTTTGTTTCTTTCTTTATTCATTGCACTAGAATCCATTAATTTTGAAGTGTTTTTGGTGTAAAACTGCCTTGGTACCTTAGGGGTTAATATTTATTTCCAACTCGAAAACTCATAGTTCGGGTTTAGGGTTTATTGTACGTGGGTACCATGGTCCATGTGAAAACCCGGTTAGTCGTGAGCTTCAGAACGGTATTCTGCGGGGAGAGGTGTTCCAAATTGAACAGGACCAAGACCCATCCACGTTGTTACTGCGGTGCGATTCCCTGCCACCGTTGATCCTCAGAAACCCCATCTTGAAATATCCAGATCTCATCACTGTGCTGCCCTTCCCGTGTGAACATAGAATAGTTCGTTTCACTCTCACTGAGGTAGTGGCGAGCATGGCAGAGTTCTGGGCTTGCTGGTTGGACGAAGGCATATATGGCTGGCCCCACTACCCTGCAAATGAGGGGTTTGCTGGGCCTTGTTTGACGTCGAACGGCGTTGATTCACCTTCTTCTGCTTCGCTCTTCTATGAATTTCTGCCTTTTTAATTTGTTTTTGTTGGAGGGAGACCAGCCTTGGAAGAGGAGTGTGTGCATCTGCGTGATTAGGATCAGTTGGGTGGTGGAGGTGGAGGTGGCAGAATTGTGCGAGTCGTGTCGTGCTGCGGCGGGGCTGGTGGAAGTCCGTTGTGTGATGTGTTCGAGGGCCAGGTGATGTCTACGCGAGTTTCTAGGGTTTGCGTGATGAAGAAAGTGGGGAAGTCAACTTGATCTGGGGATGGTTTCAAGCAATGGTGAAGTAGCACCGGGTTGCGCTGGCCCAAGCAGCAGCTGTGAGCTTGAGCACGTGAACGTCAACTTGGTTTTGGTGCTGCTGTTCTGGTTGGGGGATGCGGGACAGGCATGCGAGAAGGAGTCTAGGCAAAGCGGCTTGGCCATCCAGACACGGGGAACTTCCACGTGGTTGTTAGAGCAATAAACAGGTTCCGGTGGTAGTGAAGACAACGAGATCGTTAACGACGTGATTAGTAGTGTTGGACGTGTACAGAGATGGGCTGTTTCTCATGTTTCGACTCTAAACAGAAGGAGCGGAAGCCGTTGAAGGAGGAGGATAACATTAGCAGCAGGCGCGAGGGGCAATTGCCAGCTGCTAGTCCCGTAGATCCAGTATCCATATCGGGCTCCGGTAAAAGCGTTTGTCCTGGACCAGCGGGCAGTAGGGGCAAAGTTGCTGTAAGAACAGTGGTAGATTGTAGGCTGATTGGTTCTTTTGCTGCATTTCTAGAGCGTTTTGAGGAAACCGCTGCATTAAATCATTTGGGTGCAATTTGGGCGAGATTGCCAATTGGCGAATGGGGTTTGCGGGAGAGCCGGAGGTAGGGGTGATGGGGTTCGGAGTGTTTGGACAGGCAGAATGTGGCGGCATGATGATGATACAGGGGTCGTGTAGGAACGGGGTCCGGAGAAGGGTTTAGGTCACGGAATTAAGTTTGGGGATTGGGTTGGCGCACAGTAAAATGTTGTTGGGCTTGGGTGCTTTGTTGTGAGTTTTGCGTTGTGAATTTGTGCGTTGCGGTCTGGCTTGCTGGTCCGTTGGGAGGGCGGTCGGGGCGGGGATGAGTTGATCTGGTAAAAATGCGAGTTCTGATGCGGGGGTGGGAGTCTGATGGCTGTGCGGTTGGGCAGGTAACCCAGAGAAGTTCAAATGGAAGGGGTCTCTCGACAAGAAGGAGCTGGTACGCGAAGGGAGCACGCGCATCGCCGCCCAGACGTTCACGTTCCGGGAGCTGGCTGCTGCGACGAAGAACTTCAGATCGGATTGCCTGCTGGGTGAGGGGGGTTTCGGGCGAGTGTACAAGGGGCGGCTGGAGGACACCGGGCAGGCAAGCTGCATTGGGCGTTTTAGTTGGGCGGGTGAAAACGGAATTGGGTTGTGTCTGGGCACAGCATGGGAGGTGGATGATGTTGATGCCATTGAATGGGTACGTGGACCAGATGGCTGAGGTTGGTGGGTGAATGCAGATGGTGGCCGTGAAGCAACTGGATCGCAACGGGCTGCAGGGGAACCGGGAGTTTCTGGTGGAGGTGTTGATGTTGAGCCTCCTGCACCATCCGAATCTTGTAAATTTAATCGGGTATTGTGCCGACGGCGATCAGCGGCTGCTGGTGTACGAGTTCATGCCGTTGGGGTGCTTGGAGGATCATCTACATGGTAAGGATTTGAATGGGGGATATGGGGGTATGGCCAAGGAGAGTGAGCCTTTACGGGTTTCTAGAGGGCTAATGGTTTGGGGCGTTAGTTGCAGACCTGCCCTCGGATAAAGACTGTCTAGACTGGAACACACGGATGACGATCGCGGCGGGAGCTGCTCGGGGGCTGGAGTACCTTCACGACAAGGCCAACCCGCCGGTGATATATCGGGATTTCAAGTCGTCAAACATCCTGCTGGACGAGGGGTTCCATCCAAAGCTGTCGGACTTTGGGCTGGCGAAGCTGGGCCCGGTGGGAGATAAGACGCATGTTTCGACGCGGGTGATGGGGACATATGGGTACTGCGCTCCGGAGTACGCGATGACGGGACAGCTGACGCTGAAGTCAGACGTTTACAGCTTCGGCGTGGTGTTGCTGGAGATTATTACGGGACGGAAGGCCATCGACAACTCTCGGGCAACGGGGGAACACAATCTGGTGGCATGGGTGCGTTTCTGGACCTGGGGGTGGGATCTGGAGGTTTAGTTGAAGCTGCAGGTTGGAGGAATGTGTCGGGGTTAGTGCGGGTGCCCGCATGCGGATAATTTTGTGCAGACAATTGGGGGCATGGATGGGGGATTGTATTGGGGAATACCTTCTACCAAGAGAGCTATGCTGTAATGCCCGAGGGCGAAGCCGGAGTGGTATTGCAGCACAATTCACGAGTGGGATGAATTCCCGGACGTAATGTCCGCACAGATGAATTTCGGTACAATATTTGGATGATTCGTCTATCTTTTGCGGTATATGTCATCGAATCTGGATAAGGCAAAGTTGTCTGCGGAATTTCCCGCAAAATTACCCTGGAGTCAAATTTTGAGATGGATCCCGCTCGCCGACCCGCTAGCCCTAGAGGAATCTCCTTGCAAGGTCTTTACGCTGTGAAAGACAGTGGTTTGAATGTGTGAGTTTAGAGGGAGCTTTGGACTCCGTCACTACAGTGCCTACGAATGTACAGATTCCACCTTTGGGAGTGGCCAGTGAACGGTGGGGTTGGTATGATGCAGGCCCGTCCGCTGTTCAAGGACAGGAGGAAGTTTCCGTCAATGGCCGATCCGATATTGCAGGGTCGGTACCCGATGCGCGGGCTGTATCAGGCTCTGGCGGTCGCAGCGATGTGCTTGCAGGAGCAGGCTGCGACGCGGCCTCTGATTGGGGACGTGGTGACGGCTCTAAGCTACCTGGCGTCGCAGATCTACGACCCGGAGGTGCACCCGCTGGGCAGCAGCCGTTTTGCGCCGGCGACGCCGTCTCGGGACAAGCGGGAGAAGACGAGGAAGATGGCGCCGGGGGCGAATAGTATCGAGGAGCGGATGGTGAAGGAGCAGAGGCCAAATAAGGTGGCGCCCCGGTCCCCGTCGTCACGTTGGCAGGCAGGGGCCCGAAGACAGTTGACGAACGGGATCTTGGAGTCGTGGGGTTCGGAGAGTGGGAGTGGGAGAAAGCGGGGGTTGCAGTGGGAAAGGCAGGAGGGAGAGAGAGACAGCCCCGGGAATTTTGGGAGGACAAGGAGAGAGGGGTTGGGACCGCAGTCTCCAACGTGGGAGCGGGAGCGGGCGGTGGCGGAGGCTCGTGTCTGGGGAGAGAACTGGCGGGAAAGGAAAAGGGGGTCCATTAGATAAACGGAAATTGGGTGATGTGAGAGAGGCTTTGCGATTCTCGAACTGAACAGTGGAGTCAGTCGCATACAAACTCCATGGCTTTTCTGAAAGAAGTTGGTTCTGTTCACTATTTTTGTATGTATAATGACATTTTGAATTGGCAACTTGAAATTGCAGCTGCAGAAACTATAAGCATGAAGCTTTTGTTTCTACATTAAGGGCTGTAGTCGGGCCTGCTGTTGTACAGGTGGCAAGCACAAGTAATCGGACAGAGAGGCGTCTCTCATAAATATGCCCACTGTAGCATAGTTAATGAGTTCGTAAGATATTTTTTGGGATTGCTTTAGTCAACACACCACATGGCACCTTATTAACATTGAATCCTTTAGAATTTGACACTTGTAGAGATTATACATGCAAAGATCATGAAGAGGTGCGTACGACTTATTATGCTCACAAGTTTTGTACACCATAATCTTCTCATTACATATCCATTGTAAAGCTTTTTGTTGTGAATTTTTTTTGTTAGATGTGGAGAGGCCCTTGGAGAGTAGCCATGGCTCCTAGAAGATCTGAAAATGATCGTAGAACAATTCTTGAAATGTATGAGTGAGGGAACTCATATAGAGAGATTTCAGCACTATTAGGCATTCCTCGAAGCACTTGTTCTGACATAGTGCGACGGTTTCGTGAGAGAGAGACCTTGAAAGACAAAGCTTCACCTGGTAGACCTAGAATTCTTGATGAACGTGGTGACCGTGACATTGTGAGGAGGTTAAATGATCTACATACTAGTACAGTTGCAGCTGTAGGACGTGCATTACGATGTGAGGGTATGCGATTGAGTGATGATACGGTGAAAAGAAGTCTTCGGAGGCAAGGGCTAAGAGCATGTGTGAAGACCAAGAAGCCACTTTTGACAAAGAAGCATCGAGCTCGTCGTTTGCAGTGGGCAAAGAAGTGCAAACATGCAACTTGGGAATTTTGGAGTCATGTCATTTTTTCTGATGAATCCAAGTTCAATCTTTTTGGCTCGGATGGACGTCAATATTGTTGGAGAAAGAGTGGAGAGCGTCTTTTGGATCAGCACGTGCAACCTACAGTCAAATATGGGGGAGGAAGCATAATGGTTTGGGGTTGTATGAGTTGGGAAGGAGTTGGCAAGCTTCATTTGATTGAAGGGAAGATGGATAAATACGTATATCGTAATATTTAAGAGACGGAACTTATGGGCACTATACATGTGCAAGGTTTAGAAGAAGATCATGTTTTGTTTCAACACGACAATGACCCAAAGCACACTGCACATTATATTATAGATTGGTTGCGTGCTCAAAAGTTTATTACTATTGGGCATCCTCCACAATCACCTGACCTCAATCCAATAGAACATCTTTGGAATGAAGTAGATCGTCGTATGAGGAAGTTTGAGAGGAAACCTACTAGAAAAAGTGACTTGTGGGAGAAGATTCAAGAGATTTGGTACAACATAGAAGTCGATGTTGTCAGGAAGTTGATACTCTCTATGCCTCAAAGAGCTCTTGATGTCTACCATACAAGAGGTGGATATACACGGTGGTAGCGCTTGTGAGTGGTTAAGAGCTAAATCATTGAGTCATATAGTTATATTGTGACTTAATATATTGTTTTCTATAGTTAATATACAATAAAATGAATTCGTGCATAAAGAGTTGGACAAGCTTGTTGCACATATGAATTATTGTGTGTTTTTCTAGTTCATACTTTTATTGAAAACTTTGTGTTTTATGCTTGTTGCATCTATATACTCTGATGGTTATATTCTTGCTATTTTATGACAATTCATGTGGATGTGGTAGCTAATTTTCTGAAGAAGCTTCTATTGTACGACTATTTATGCTTGCCACTGTATGCTTGGGGTGGGTGAGTGTTGTTGGTTGATGGTTGGTTGTGGGGCTGAGAGCCGATTCCAGGATTGTGTCCTACATTGCTGCCAACTTTGACACCCTTGTGTGGGCTGAAAAATTGTTACTTTACCATGAAATTTTGAGGTTATCATCTTTATGTTGACAACATGCTTACCAAATTTCAAGTCCATGAGGTTTATACAAAAAAAAATTATGCTAGATTAACCAACATGGGTAGCTGTGAGAAAAGTTTCACAGCTGCCAACTTTGACACCCTCCCAAGGATTGAGGAAATATTTTTGCCCTTGAAATTTTATGGAGTGAAACATTTTTATATTTTTCAGATGTGAAGAATTTAAAGGCTAAAACATCCACACAAAAATAATATTCCTAATCTACCAACATGTGTGGCTTTGAGAAACAAAGGGGAAAACCATTTTACTACTTCCAACTTTGACACCTCCCTACGGCTGAGAATTTGTTATTTCAACATGAAATTTTTGGCACACGGTCATCTTTATGTTGATAACATGTGTGAAAATTTTCAAGGCTAGGAAATGTATTCAAAAGAAGACGTTCAAAATCTACTTACAACACCATATTCATTAAAATGAGACATTTTTGAGTCTCAATTTATCATGGTATCTTATTTTAGTCAATTTATAATTTTATTAATTTGAGACTGTATTAAATTGAGATCCAATCTCGATTGAAAATGCTAAATAATCTAGCCAAATCATGGATTGTTGAATTTATTTCGTATGAAATTGAATATCATATTTAATTGTGTGTGTAAAGGTAATAGGTTATCAAAAATATACCAAGATATGGAGCACATTTCCTAAGAAAAACTAATACATCCAAAAAAAATCATTGCGAGAATAAAATTACTCCATGAAAATATAAGCGGCAATAAATTTGAGAACCCCTCTAAGTAGGGTTCAAAATTGGACTAAAATACACATATACACTCATTTAAATTCCACCTAGAATGCATACCTTTTCATTTGAAAGATAAATAATTACTAATTTCAGGAGATTATACTATTTCCAAACAAGGTCATTGAAATACCTAGCATTGAAAAGTTAGCATGTATTGTAGCAATCCATTCAATAATTTCTATCAATAGAAAATACCGTTGCATCAAGTATAAATGTACAATTAATGACACTCACAATGTGGACCGCCATTTATACATCAATAATGTAACAAAATTCCCGGCTCCGTTGTATAATACTGAAAGCAACACAATACATCACTGTATGGAACTACAAAGACTAATCAAATTCTATCTTCAAATATGCTATGCGCACATTCAAAGTCAACAATTCCATCCTTTAGATACAAGTTCACTACATACTTAATAGGATATCTAGTACGGAAGAACAAAAATTCAAATAAGAACATGCACCTCCACCTATTTTATATTGGTAAAATAACTCCAATCCCCAAAAACCACAAACTGTGTTGAAATCTAGTATTCAGCTAAAGATGCCTTGATTATGTCCACCTGTGATTTTGGAATTTTTAACCTAGAGGAGCTTGTGTTTCCACACAACCTAGGCTTCCAAGCCGTTAAAATACAATCTGTATACCCCCAAATTGTTTCAAATTCTGTCTCTTCAACCCAATTATTCCCATGATTAGAATCCCACCCTTGGTACGTTTCCAAGTCCACATGAAGTTGGGATGCAGGTTTGCAATATTGTACTTTAATCTCATGTGAATGTTGACCATTTGGATGTGGATTAGTCAATGCCAAGGCAATCTAAAATGGGTGCAAATCCCCATCAGTAGAACGCACTGCAAGTACATAGCCCTCGTACACATCTCTACCAATCCAAAATGATGGACGGGGACAATGACGTCGTTGTCCAATGAATGGAGGGTCCTCTGCATACTCCTCCCTCAACGACCCATCAATCTCATATTCATCCACCATGGATGGAGCATATCTAGATAGTGGCCAGAATCCCTCTCGTAGGAGAGGCGATTCTTTCATAGGCACCTAGAGGGCAGCCTTAACACTTCTCTAACAGGACATTATATGCTTGTTCTTCCTCCTATATTCACCCGAGAGATCCTTGTTAGCCATAGATACCCCAAAGACTTAGAAACCTAGAGATACCCTTCATACTTATGAGGAGTGTGATCAGCAGCATCATCAAGTATATCATGCAAAGTGGCAATTGCCTGTAGGGCATGAGTCCGAGGCTTTTTAGTATGAGTATTGCTATGTGCCCCCGCCCGCATCCCATCCTTTGCCTCTCGTTTGTATCGGTAGAATGTGGCTCGGCTAACCTCCATGATAGTACACCATGCATTTTGGCATACATCAATTTCATCAAGCGTCACCACATGGTTGCCATTGGAATCCATGTGGATTTGCCTATGTACATCAAGCCAAACATGTTTATGAAAGAAAACACCTCCAATGTCACGGTAAACTTGGGAGCGAAGTACATAAATTGAATACCGTGGAAATCGTTGAGTACAAATTCTTGGACAACAAACGGTGTTGGCTACAAAGTTGATCAATTGTGTAGTAAGAAGTATTTCCTTCTTTGGTGGGGAAGGACCCTCTACCCTCTGACAATTGGTTTAGTAGTGTCAAAAGCCTACTCTCGGTCTACGACAAAATACTTTGAGAGCTGCATTGCAAATGCTAGTTTGTTCTTGGTTATACAAATTCACATTGCAAAGAAGGACTTGTCGAGTTGGCCATGCTCGGAGGGCAAACATCCAATTCAATGGAATTTTATTCTCCTCTAAGCATTCATCGATTAGAATAGCAACATGATCATCTCCAAGTGGCCGACCACCACTTTCGGGAGAAATCTAGAATCAACACTCTGTAATAGTCCAATTCCAACATCAGCCCCAGTTGTGTTTCTAAGGATAACGCGCTTTGAGAACTAGGACGCACGAGAAATTCTTTCACATGCAGCAACACCTGGAGGCAAGGTAGGTAGAACTCACACTACACCATCAGATGAGCGTTCTTCCATCTACAAGATATCACAATGAAAAGGATAGAGGACTAGTTATCCAGTTAAACGGCATATTTGTAAAGGACGGCTCCTATGAGAGAAGATAGAAAGAGAGAAGATACGCTTATCCTTGACACGAGGATAATTGCAGATATTGAATACTTCAACACTGAATTAGGGGAACATTCATTAAAACCACAGTCAGCTATAACAACACACTGATGATTCAAACCCGGAGAAAACACACCAAATATACACACCACTTTGAGCAAAGACCAGCATTCAGAAAATTATTCATCAATTCCGGTTCAATAAAAATATCTCTTTAAATATAAGATTCCAAGGAACCAATCTTTTTTATTTTTAAAAAGTAATTGCATGAAGCCTTTGTGAGTTATCGTCGACACGAGGATAGATCTGCGAATGATATCTGAAGATATGAGTGCATGAATGACATAGGCATTTCACCACTTAACATAAATCTGATATCTGACAGTCTACATTCAACATGCATCTCAGATGACATCAAACTCGTAGTCAGTTATCTTCGATTCGAGAATAACCATCATAAATTTGGTTATCTAGTTATAAAATATCATATTTTTAATATCCTCGACTCAAGGATAACATCCTCGTAGCATATACCACTCATATTGGGCATAGTCTAACGTGACATCATACTCTGATTCAGCATATGAACTCATGCAATTCAATAATTCTAATTTCATCGAATTGCAACGAATTAATATCCGTTATCCTCGACTTGAGGATAAGTGCTATTTTATAGTCAATCGCCGTGCTCATACAATACTTTACACTTTGAAATTGATGATTTTGAATGAGATATAGTCCCTTAGTTCTATTCTTGAGTCGAGGATAAATCTAATAAGTATTTTCCTTAATGATTCATCTGATGCGCTCATGTGAGTTTAGGTTATCTACGACCCGAGGATAACAGTGTCACCAATCGTCCAATATCCAATTGGCTTTTGAATGCTACAATGATTCCATCATATGCGGAATGTCATAGATAGATATTCAGTTTATATGCGAACAAGAACCGCTGCAATGCTCAATGGTCATTAACACTCAATAACGTGCGATGGGGAAGCCGACCTGTACTCTTGAAGACAATAAACAGAAGAGAAATCATTGAAATGACTGGTGCGACACAGCCAAAAGCGAACGTGAAAATGATTTCAACCAACGTGCAAGAAATACAACCACACTTACACTTCTTCCCCAAAAAACTATCCCAGACATTCATGTCCCCAAAAAAGACCTAGAACAATATAAACTAGTTTAGTATCTTACTGCGTAGAGGCAAGAGCTGAAGCACAATAGTGGAAGCGGAGGCGAGGCATAGAAAGCTACAGAGAGGGAAGAGTTTGAAATGAGTATTTCTAGGGGAACGTCTGAATGTTGTGATGGACTTTGGTGCACAAAAAATGGAGGTGGGCGAGAAAGACTATTTCCAACGGCAACATTTTTGGGCCGAAAAACAATGTAGTCTTGTCACAACTTTTAAGCTAACCTTTTTAGGTTCTCGGGTTACTTAATTTAGGAATGCGACCAACCCGAATAAAACAAATGAGATTCGTTTTGACAAAATTGGATTTTCTAATGAATGAAAAACTCAAAGTCATATTTGGTTTCATATGTAAAAAAGTAATAGAAATTTACCAAAATTTGCTAAATTAATTTTCCAAAAAAATAGATTTTTTAATAAAAATAAACCTTATAAAATCATAATCAATTTAAAGAAAATGACTCTTAGAATATTAAGTTTTTTAATCTATATAATTTATTTTAGTATTGTTTTCAAATAAGAATTAAAGAAAACTTAATTTTGTCTTTAGAAAAAATGTATATTCATTAAAGCTTTCTTCGTTTCTTTAATAACAAATCAATCTTTTATCAGTTTTTTTAACACTTTTAAGTAAGATGATAAATGTTTCATATCACAGAGAAGAAGAAAAAGAACTCCGGTTCAAAGGGCTGGCGTGAATAAAGTGTTTGTTTGTTTCACCACTAAGTCCATGTCCACCGGACTTATGTCACACACATATTTGTTCTTCAAAGTTGAGGAAGAAGAGGAAAAAAAAATAATTTTGTTCACAATCTATATAAATAAATTGAACCTTGAATTAGGTAATAACGAAAATTCAATACAATATTTTATTTTTTAAAACAAAAATCAATCTTGAATACGAACTTAAAATGTTTTTTAAATGTTGGTTGAAATTGTTGTAGCATCTAAACCAAGCATCTACAATATATCTTCACAAGAATGGTATAAAAGAACAACAATCAATTGGATAAATCAAATTACCAATTAATGGAAAAATTAAACGTAAGACAAAGAGAAATTATAGAAAAGCAAAATATCACATGCAAATTTTAAATACAAATAAAGTTATTACAAACACAAACTTACATTGTACTCTTTTCTATACCAAGATAGAAAACTATAAAATGATATTGATATTACTAAATATCATATTGTTAAAGACTTGATTTAAAAAACAACCAATTATTGTTAAATCATTCCATGCTTTTATAAATTTACATTTCATAATTATTTTATAAAAAATATAATGAAATGTTTTTATAAAATATTTGATGAAATTAAACTTTGTAGCTTGTTCTAGCTCTTTTAGGAAATCTATACTTAACCCTAAAGGCTTAAATCTTCTTGGAGAGGATTTCTTGAGTTTGGGCAATTACCTATAATTCAAAAAATATATATTTGTGTTTTTAACTTTTATACTAGATTTTCCTTGGTCAAAGCTTTGTGGAGGTGTTTTTATTATGTTTCTTGGATTTGTGATTCGAAAGTTAGGACCACTCAAAGTAAAAAATATAGACTCCAAACAACTCCAACATTTTCCTAGAAGTTTCTATTGACATTTAAATTATTCACACATAATATGAATATTACCCTCTTTGAAGATGTCCAAAAAAAATTTTGTCTTTGAGTTTAAAAATAATTTTAACCCAAGTCAAACATTTTTACACATTTTTTAGCAAGGATAACAATAACTTCTTCTTTTCCTCAGAAACCTTATAGATCCTCATAATTTTTCAGTTTTATTTATTCAATTACGAGATGTGAAGTTAACCTTCTTAGTGACTGTCTGGATCAATATTCTAAATCATATTTAGTTCAAGAAAAACATTAAACCAAAATAATTTACCTATTCTAAACTCCCAATCTTTGGAGAATATTTTTGAATGTGCTACACTCCTTCTTTACCTTTAAATATTGGTGTACAAGGAACTAGAATTATGCTAAACATAATGGTAATGCATTTAGAGTCCCATGATTAGTGCAAATATCTAACAACAAGTGAAGTCAAACTTTGCTGATCCACTCAACGCAAGGAAGAAAATTAACCATTTTCCTTCTTCAAACACTAAACTCTTTCAATCCGTGCGGTCAATGTCAATGAAGTTTTGTAAGTAGATTATTTGGTAGGTATTTTTAACAATCCTACGGTAAAATTTAGAAATAAAAGTATTTGTTTCCTTCTTTACTCATTGCACTAGACTCAACAATTTAGAAGCCATTTTGGTGTGAAATTGACAAGGAACTTTTATTGGGGTTAAGTAATATTGAAGTATTTATACACCTTAAGTGGTTCTACAAAGGTAGATTTTCCAGGAGATAGTTGACATTAAAACTACCTCAAGTATGTGAGAGTCATCAAAGTATAGGTGCAAAATGCTAAAACAATGCAAACACTACAAAAACTTGACAAGTTTGCGTTGAATCACAGTTCTGAAGAAACTATATGAAAAAATTATCTCCGAGTCATTGAAAATAATTTGTAATTCTTTAACTTTCCATTCTTTTAAATTTTAAAACAAAGAATATTCATCTCAAAGAGGCCTAAAATAGAATAAATTAAGGAAATGTAAACCTCTTCTAAAGTATGTAACGTTAACAAACTTAACCTGGATAAAAAAGGTTTTACTTAATTAAATATTCATAAATTTAAAATTTGTTACTTTTTTAACAATAGTATGTTTTTAAATTTATTGAATGAAAATAAGCATAACATATGATCATGCTTGCTCAATCTATCAATAATGAAATACCTTCAGCTTTATGAATATTACCTATTACATTTAGACGTGTTATTTAAGAAATTCATGAAAGTAATCTTCGACTAAAACCTTGTGCTCAAGGATTCAAGGAAAACCTATATTTAATTAGCTATATAATTCATCTAGTTCATTGAATTCACTTTTTATCTTTTTAATCATTAAATTCAACTATCCATATATAATCACTAAAAAAATTCATTTTAAAAGTTGAAGTATTCAAAATATATTGTTAAGAGAGATGTTTATATTTTAAGAAAGAAATTATATAATCATTTATAAGATAGGATTTTTTAAAATTACTGTATTATGAAGATTTATTTTAGGAACTCAAATTATGACTAACAATATCAAATTCAATTGGATCATATTGATCTCAATTCTCATGATTTATCCAAAATATTGCAATATTAATAACCATTTTGACTCTCTTAAATAACAATTTTTTTGAATATTACGACTCTTGATGGAATAATATATCTTCATTTGGCTCTTTTTTCTCAGGGGAAGAGGTTTATACACTAAAAAATTATTGTAACAAAAAGTAAATTTGTAAACTAGTTCAAATGATGTGAATCAAATAAGAAATCCTACTAAATATGTGAATATTTTGCACATAATTGGAATTTGTAAACTATGATAAATGATATGAATCATTTTTTCTTGATTTCCTTATGTTCGTAAATCATAAAGAGTTATACATGATGTGAATTGAATTTCTATGTTTTGTTTAGTGTGATAGTCAACTGCAATGTATTGAAAATTAGAAAATAGAATAAAATTGTAATAATCACTAAATTGAATAGTGTAATATAATGTGAATTTGAAAACTATTCATGGATCATGGTGTCTATTATTCTTTATGTCTTTTCTATCTTGTGATTTAAGTCTTATGGGTTTCTTATGATTGCTAATATAAAACAATAGTAAATCATATACATGTAGTTTCTTTATTAACAACTTAAATAAAATTTCATTGGTTTGGTATGTTTGTTTTGTGTATCATAAGTTGTAAGAAATTTTAAATTGACAATTGCAACTTTAAATTTGAAATGCAACTTGTGGACCACTTTGAAGAATCAAGTGCAATGTCAAATTGAGGAAAAACCTTTGTCGTGTAATATGTACAGTTTTTTAAAAATTGTATAAGTTAGATATATTATAATTCAATTTAATGAGTCATACATGATATTTTTTTAATAAAGTATTGCAACTTATAATTCTTAATCCAAGCATTACAAAAGAGATAAAAAATGATTCACGTTATTAGTAAGAATTAACCAATGTACAACGAAATCACAATTCACATATGATTAGGAGAAGAAAAAGTTATTTCACATTGATATTAGCAATCGTCAGTTTACAAATTTATATAATCAAATAATAAAAAATTCTCATCATATATACATTTTACAAATTTCCCATGTAATGCAATAAATTTTGAATGAATTACAAAAAATTCACAGAATCAATAGTCTTCACAATTGATGAACATATTTTTATACTTAATATGATTTGCAATCCATGCTATAAATGGTCATAGTCAATCATAACTAATTACAAACTTACAATTCTCAACATGAAATTAACACATATCAAAAACAAAAAATATATATCAAATCAAAGATAATATGGATCCACTCAAAGAGTCCTAATTTGACTCACAATGTCTCTAATAGTTGTTTACAAAGTTATGATTTATAAGTTATTAGAATTTACAATTTATGATACAATCATAGTGAAGAATATTATGATTCACATCGATTACAAAAATTTAAAAATTCTAAATATAATCATATCAAGTAAAATTTTAAGAACTATCAAAGAAACTAATCTAGAAAACATTTTCATCATGCAAGAGTATGCCAAAGTTGGTAGTGAACAAATCATTCTTGCTACAATCAAATGGACGGATGAAAACGTCCCATATTCATTCAAATTCACAAACATTCATAAACCAAAAAGTGTAGTAAGGCAACGCATCATTTTGGTGTAGTTTCTAAAATGGAAATGATTGGACATTCATCCGTCTTGTCGCTTTAAAATAAGGTTTCTATCGTGCTGGAGAGAAGGCAAAATAATCCTCCACCGCCAATCCCTTCACTATTTCCAAGAGTGAATGAGTGCGTAACACCTCTCTCTCTCTCTCAATTTGTTGTATACTATTGTACACAATAACATGATACTACTGCTAAAAAACACTCCAACTTGTGTATGTTTTTTTAGCTGAACTTACCTTCAGTCTTCACCTAGAAACACAGCTAGATTCCAGCTATTTATTCCGACAAATGGCTTCATCTTACTTGATTGAAGAGGATGTCCCTCTACAATCTTTGTCGAGCCCGTGCAAACTCAGATAGAATGAGTACGTATGGAAAACAATGTCATGATTCAGGACCAACTTTCTACAGCTGCATGTCGAACCGAAAAACCGCTCTTGTATGCTCGGTGCTCAGTACTCGGCTACTGTACTGCATGCAACCAACGTTTGTTTGCTTGGTGTTTGGTACTTGACTGACATACTGCATGTAACCAACGACCGCAGAACCAACAGTGAAACCAACTTTTGTCTACAGTGAAACCAACTTATGTATTCTCAACTGATGTACTGCATGTGACTTGCAACAACTAAACCAGTAGACGAGGGGTCGTCTTATCATTTTGAGTGTAGTACAGTGTTGTGATCTACAACATGAGTACGAGCGAGGTAGCTAACACAACTGAAAAGGTTCATGAGTATTCTTGATACATGAGAGCATTGTAGGCTATTGAGTATTTCTCTTGACGTAATGGTGTTGTTTAAACTCTAAATCTCTGATTTGGATAACAAGATGTTGCCATGTTGAAGACACCTCGTATACGGTTTTAAACTGACTACCTGTTTGTTTGAATCCATTGGTGCAGGTGAGGCGTGGCAACGTCAGACTTAGAGTGTTTTCAATATTCACTCCACTATATTTGTTTCTACCATACAAAATCTGATCTTTTGCATGGCTTGACTTGGCTTATCATAGTTTGGTTCACAGTGACTATCTCATGGATCTCATGAGGCTCTCTCTCCCCTGTAGTACCCTGATGAGGTGTTTGGTATATAAGGCCTTATGGAACCCTCCCACCTTTCCTACTAAGCCACTAATATTTGTCTGTTTAACTAGTGTACATCACTCAAATTTTCTTTCCAGACTTTGGTTATGCCATGACGTCAATATCATGCATGCTAAAGCAATTTATACTCAGTTTCTAGTGTTGATATGCAGTCTGTTTCATGACTTTATCACTTCAAGTTCTTATAGTACTTCTTTCTATACAACTTGAGCAGCTCGTTTTCTATTTCACCTTTTCAATTTTCATTATACAAGGGTTTTTTCTCTGAAAACCTGTCTGGTTGCTATCCTATTACTTTGTCACATCTGATATGGATACAATATGTCCTGTCAAGAATAGAAATTGCATTTTTTAGGGTGTCTAGTCCTAAAAAGTAACGCCCTCTCTCTCTCTCTCTCTCTCTCTCTCTCTCTCTTCTCACTCTCTTTTTCTCTTTGATACGGCGCTTGTTCTCTGTTGTTTGTATTCCTCTCTTCTCCCTCTTCCTCTCTCTCGTCTCGCTTTCCCTTTGTCCCTCTGGCTGTCTTATTGTGTTTGTGTGCGTGTATGTGTACGCGTCTTAAGTGTGTGTGTGTGAGCCTTAGGTGTGTGAGTTCAGGTGTGTGTGTGTAAGCCTTAAGTGTATGTATGTGCGCGTGAGTTTGTGATTGTGAGCGATTAGGATTTGAAGGGTTTTGAAATTAATTTCATTTCAAGAAAGGTCTTGGTAGTGTTTTGCAAAGTATTTGAACTGTTTAGGTCTTGGAGGTTTAGATTATCTCAGCTAGGGTTATGGTTGTCCTACGAGGGTTTTTGAAGGCTGTAGACGTGAACAAAAGCCTAGTTTTATAGAGCTGCCCAAACATCGACTGTGCATGGCGACTTCAATAATCAGAGCGCTTGTTGTGAGTTTATTCCATACACTCCAAGTAAGTTTATGATACCTTTATGAATTTTGCATTCCGCGTTTCAAACTGCATGTGATTTTGTGTTTATATCATTATTTATGTGCGTGACTAGAGAAGTGCCTGTAACTATTGATAGTGAGTTTGTATACATAGCTTGTATGTGTGTTTGCTGGTTTGTTTGCATTTTCTTGTGCAATGAACTGTTGCTCCAACAAAAAAAACCATACCTAGAAATTTGATTATTCTCGAGCCGAGGATAAACTCCTTGTCATCATTCACTGGTCATGTAAAAGTTGTGAGATTCAATGATTTTTACGAGAATACCAACCAAAGTTTTCTCGAACCGAGAATTGTTGAAAGATAAAAAAAGAGACAAGAAGCAAAGTATTCTCGAGCCAAGGATAGATTGACCAGGAATCCTTTGATAATATCCACTCAGGTCCCAAAATTGAGCTCTATATAAAGCACTCAAATAAATTTTATGTGAAAAATATATTTGCCCGTAAACATCTCTAACTGGCATCACGAATAAAACCATAACTGAAAAAAATGATACTTTGGTAATCCTCGAGTCGAGGATAGGGGTCACGGTCGACTAGGCTAGTATGAAAAACCTGTCACAAAGGGTTTTGCGTGGAGGATACAAGCCGTCTCTTGCACTCTATTGCCAACTTCACCTTGATTTTGAAAATGAAATTATGGAACAAGATTACTGACTTCTTCAACATGGTTAGAAAACAAAATTATTTCCAATCTGCCTTATGGTGCGATCAGGATAAGTATATCTCTCATTCATACATACATGTGACATGTATATTAAATCGGACAAATATAATTCTTCTGGGAGGTTCATGAGGCTACATACTTTGAAATTTTTGCGATACATTCATACTATAGTGTGCTCATATATTATGTTTTATAATTCCACATCGGGAACCTAATTTAACTTTTATTGGCAAAAAATAGGCTTTTTTTTCAACCTTCTCAAATTAGGGATTACTGTTGATTTTTCCTCCAAATTCTTATTCAAATAAGTACAACATACGTACATGTATCTTGTCACATGAGGTGTTTTCAAAAAACCGATTTTTGTTTAGGGTTTCCTTCAAAAACAAGTTTTTGGAGTCAAGCTGCATCATATATACTACGCAATATATCTGGTATATTCTCATACTCTGCAGTATGCCATATTCTCTCCCTCCCGTAAAAGTTCGGCCATTTACAGAACGACATGTTTCAGTTCAGACTTATCTTACAAGCTGTCAGGGCATCTCCAGTGAATCACAAGTTCAACTACTTCTAAACAATTGTCATTGATGTCAATGAAGTGCCAACTTTGGGAGTAGCATGGCCGACTTTGCTTCATTACTCTATTATCCACTATCAATGTGGTGCAGCCTTGAGGGTCTCCATGCCAAAATTGGCTCAACCTCACGCCCACTATCACCATGTCGACGCGTTCAGGTGAAGATTCTTGACGTTTGTATGGACACCAAGCGCCAACAACAAGAACAAGTGACTGTCGTTTACACCCGTTATAGTTCTCCAATTCTTGACATTGAGAAGCACCGCCAGAACTTGAAATTGACCAGTTTAGGATTTTCTTGCTGTGTCGACACTTGTTTCTATAACAACCTATGGATCGCTACACAACACTTATTTAAACTTGAACGATGTTTTTAACGTTGCAAATTGGGGCAAAGTTTTGGTGATCTGGACAGTCACAACATATCGTGGTGACAAATTGTCGTAGCATGTGTTGGCAAGTATTCACATCTTAACACAAAGATATCCTAAGGTATTTGTTCCCACAGAGAATCATCGAGAACTACAACGATAAACAACATGCCTTAATCTATACAATGCTAAACATACCACAATAAATACATAAAAAGAAAGAAAAGAAAGGTTATATCATACGGGTTAGTCTTATCTATAACAACCCCTCCCTTTACCGTTAAGGGCTTTCCTCCTTGACGGAAACCCACGGCGGAAACCCACGGCGGATACCCACGGTGAATACCCATTTGGTCCTTGAGGAGGAGTAACTATACACCCATGTACAATATGGACATCCAGACCACATAAGTATCTGGAGGGGGTATATCACCACAGACAGTGATCCGTGGACTCACATAGATTTGAGTGTTGACACTAATAACGACTTATCCTTCCTCACCTTCTTTCCGACTACTACTCACTCACTTGGGATGGTTGTGGTTTCATTGTATTTCCCCGTAAGGGGGATTAGGCCCTTGGCCCTTAGGACTACTGCAACTCTTGTGGTAGGCACGTGGTTTACCTACCTATCATCCAAATTTATTATTCCTTCTTTTACCTCAAGACAGCTAAAAGAGTTTTATCTATTTGGTCCGCATAGACATCCGCACAAGGGACCACCGACTCTACTCCTTTCCTTCAGAAAACAAAGTCCTTCTTCTCGTATCTCCAATAGACATCCGCACAAAGGGATACCCCCTTTGTGCTCAAGGTAACCCGAGTTGTTAGAGTAGTTCCTAGTTATAACCGCATAGACATCCGCACAAGAGATCAAACCACGTCCTACTCAGTCCTTAACACGTAGTCTTGGATTCAGTCCTCACCAATAGACATCGGCACAAAGGGAAAGACTGAAACTAGACTTAATGGTTTAAGGTAGAGTGATGCTCCTACGAATTAACCGTCCGACCAAAGGTTAGTGTATCAAAAATCTAACCATGCCTTCACAACAGGCTACATCCGCCACCAATAGGTCACACAAGGCGCACCCAAACTCCTTCCTCACCAATCACTCCCCCATCTTCCTCCGTTAAACATTAGTTATCTCACTTGTTATTCCCATCCTACCTTAACTAGTTCTATGTGATGGCTCAAGGAAACAACAACAAATATTCAACTTCAGATTCACGCCTCTCTAACCCTCCCATTATCTCACTTGTTATTCCCACCCTATCTAACTATTCTAAATGATGGAACAAGGAAACAACAACGAGAGGGATAGAATGAACTGAGGAGCCGACTACTTGACATGGCACTCACAGTCATGTATAGAATCCGAGCTCTCCAACCATAGAAGGTTTTCTGAAAACGTAGGTTTAGAATTAAACAGAAAGAAAATACACACATCAAGCAATGAAGAGAGGTGCCAAGAGCCTCCCCACTTATATTGTAGCAAACACACACAAACGTCTAAAGCAAAGGATGCCATCCAATTAAACATGGCCGCATTAACTACCATTGACGGCGCAGCCGCCATCCCACCAACTCTACGCGCCAAGTCATAAGGCATCAAAACACAACTCCCAAGGCAAACCAAGTCAAATCCAAAGTCAAACCGGGTCCTAGTCCGCGAATGAACAATGACCTACAAACTAAGATACTCACCCTACTACCTGGTCAGCTCCTCAAGTCTTATCTTCTCTTCCTTCCTCTTCTACTTCTTGGCACTCCGGCTCGAGGTCGACTTAGACGCGGCCTTCGCAAGAGTCGCCAAGAGAAATAGCAAATCAACGGACAAGGAGGAAGCCGGTCCGGACACGGACACACGAGGGAGGGTCTCTCTCGTGTGTCCGTGAGGCATCCGGGCCACCTCGAGTGAGTAGCACGGAAGTAGTGCTCGGGTGAAGCTCGGGTCGGGTCGGGAAGGCCGGTACCGGGTTTGGAGTCACTATGAAGACCTCCTCAGCAGCGTTGGGTCCGGACTTGTCCTTCGTGGATACTGGACGGCGCAAGTAAGCGGAGCTCTCACTTGTGGTCTTCCCCGGGCGAGACACACTTTGCAAGGGCACCACAATCGGCGTGTCGTGAGCGGCGTCTCTAAGTGGGAGTGTGCAAGGACCGGTCCTGGGCGAAGGCTCCCTCGTGACACTCGTGCTCTCCTTCTATCCGCTCTGTACCTGCGTAGTGATTTCCGAAGGAGAAGGACAAGCAACAACTCTCAACGCTGGAGTTTGTGGTGGAAGGTCCGGGCTATTAAGATCAACCACCTCCTTTGGTATGCCTTGGCCACCCTAAACCTTGGCCACCCAAATCCGTCTCTGATCCAGAATTTGCATCCTTGCCCGAACTGTCAAGATCCTCCCCAACCTTGGGGAGGATGTGGGTGAGGTTGCCCACCAACACCCTCATGTTAGCATAAGCCTCCTCCAACTTAACGGTCTGCTCCACCATGAAGGCAATCACCTGTTTGCTGGAGATATGGCCATCTCTCTCCAACTTGGCATCAAACATCTTGGCCTTTGCAACCGCATCCGCCGGGAAGTGTTACGCGTCCTCCACCTGCTGTAATGCCGCTGCCGAGGCGTTGGCTTGCAGAAGAGCCTCCCTGCAACTCCTCTCCGCCTCCAATGGTCGACTCTTCATCTTGGTCACGTCCAAGGTGAGCCGGTGGACCTTCTACTCCATGATGCGGAGGTCACCAACCCCTCTAATCCTCTCTTTCACTACAACAACCAATCCTTCACGCGGAGGATTGCCCACCAAGCCGCTCACATGTCCCAAAGTCCTATCCACATCATCCACGTATACCTGAAGTGCTTCTATCAACTCAGAGGTCGGGTAAGTCTTATCTCCAAGTTGAGCTGGTCTAGTGGCTACAGCACGGATTGCTGCAGAGGTCCTGGTGGCAGGAGCTCCTCCCTGCCTTTGCCTTTAGTGCTTGGGCGGTGGTAAAGCTTCCTCCTCCGACTGCGATGTGCTGCTCCTGCCTTTGGATCCTGGCTCGGGCTCCAACTTTGTCCCCTCAAACTTCTTCAACATGAGCTGTGTCCCATAAGCAATGTCTTCCTAGGAGGTGGTCTCCTTGAAGTGGTGATAGAGGTGGATCAAGAAAGGGCGGATGGGGGATTGCTTGGCGTTGTTGATGCCCTTCACCAAACCTGAGTACCACCTCCCTGACAATAATGGCCCAATTCACCATCTTCTCTCCTAGAAAAGATCCATACGCGGTGTTAGCAAGGGTGACAGTGATTTGAGAATGCTTCTTAGGGTGTAGGATGGGCACGAGGAATGCAAAGACCCGTTTGGCCCGGGGGTCAGAGCAATCCTGTAACGAATAGCTGTTCTTGGCGTACTCCTCCTTCAAACTGGTCCATCCTCCTCCTTGTCCTGGGAATCCATACACCTCTTGCCACCTCCCCATGGTCCATCTATCTGGGCAAGCTCAAATGCTATCTCCCTCCGATTGAGGTAATGGGTTCCTCCGCAGCTCTTGTATGGTAGAATCAACACAAAAGCTCCAACAAAAATCAATGAGGGAGAGGCAACCCATGTGTAAGAGATCCTCTTTGAGCTCCGTGAGCTCAAGAGGATCCTTGGGAAGGACTGGGCACATTTCTACGGGTGAAAAGGAGCTTGTCGCCATCTCTTCCGATTGCCGCCGTTGGGCTTCCAATCCTCGCTGTGTAGGTGTTGTTGTCTGCCAAGGTTCTGCTTCCACAACCGAGTCTCCGTTTCCACCTCTCGCAGCCGCGCAGCCGAGGTTCGCCTCGCTCCTCGCGGTTGAGATTCCGCCTTGCGTTTCGCTCTCCATCGCTGCCAGAGTTCCTTCACTCCTTGCCCTATTGCTGAGGTTCTACCTCGCTCCACCTTGCCTTGCGCTCCTCGCTCCTCGCGGTTGGTGAGGTTCCGCCTCGCAGCCTGAGTTCCGCCTTCGGGCTTGTGCAATTGGAGTTCCGCCTTGATCCACTCCCCCCTGTCTTGCGCTGCCTTCCTGCTGCTACGTTTCCGCCTCGCCCTACGGAGTTGGGTTCTGCCTCTTTGCTCTGCGCAGCTGATTTCTTCCTCGCCCCTACGGAGTTTGGTTCCGCCTCTTTGCTCTGCGTTGTTGATTTCTTCCTCGCCCCTACGGAGTTGGGTCCCGCCTTCGTGCTTGTGCCTCGCGGTGTTGAGGTTCCGCCTCCGAGCTTAGGTTCGCCGGATTGCCTCCGGTTGAAGTAATCCGGCTATTCCACGGGTTTGGGGTCAGTTTTTATGATCGAGTCTAGGCTTGGATCTTGGCCCGCCTCTATCCCTTGTAAGGAGTTTTTAGTCACCCCTTATTCTTCCTACCTTAATTCTACCTAAAGGTTAGTAATCCTAGTTTATAGTAATCCTAAAACTTAACCATTTTGATTAACTTTACCCGCCCTATCTACCTAATTAAATATATTTTTTTAAATTTGTGGTACGACACAAATCATTCTATGGTTCATGATAAGGTGTGTACTTGCACTGTCCTGTCTTTTAATCAACTTTTACACTTTGTGTCCTGGAAAATAGTTCCAGTGACTTAGTACATGAAGTGACAAATCTAGGTTCAACAAGTATACTATCGTCATGAGATGCATATGTAAACCTTAAATTGTTAACGTAATAAATTTAGCACAATAGTGGCCTTTCGAATCATGAGAATTTCAAAAGTATGTTGGGGGGTTTGGATATTCTTGCTACCTAGGTTTAGGGTCAAAGGTTAAGGATCAATGGTTTAGGATGCACATCCAACTTAACTGCACGAGGGTATTAAGAATCGATGAGGTCGACTATACCTATTCATTTCTAAAAATTCGTGCTCAATGTCAATGACATGGTTGACTACAGACTTTCAACTTTGGCGTGCACATACTAACCATGGAGTCAAGCCAGTCCCGATGTTGTAGACACTATTGGTGACAATATACAAATATCTAGTCAGCGATGACATGATTCTACCAAGACAGTAAGTAATCTTGAACTTCAGGTAACTAGCCCATGATTCAGTGAATGTAAAATGCCGCCTATGTTACGATCCTTCATGATTCTACAGACATTGTAATGAACACGTACACTATACTTTCTATAAGAGTGTTTGTATAGTTTCATTACATCGCCTTTATATTCTCATGTCGATGTGGCGTACAATATTGTTATGCAAGTGAGTGCACGTAGATTATACGTCTGAGTCGTGTTCCACATTGCTGCAAAGTATGAAACAAGTCGGTTATGGGAGAGAAAACGAGTTGCATTATGCCATGATGAAATGGCTTGCGGATTTTAAGTATGATTGGAACGAAGACAAGGAGCTCGTCACTATGTATCGTGTCTTTCGTAGAATTTGCTTCGTTGACATGGACAGTGTGAAGTTCTTGCGAACCAGGGTGTCAAACGTGTCGCACAAAGTAAATGTTGGAGAGAGTAGTGACATGACTCTATTGTATTGCGAGATGGATCTGTTTGATCAAGTTGGATGAGCCGCATTCAGGTGAAGATTCTTTACCATCTCGTAGTAAACCACACTTGAAATATTGAGTAGTGAGACCTCAGAAATTGTGATGTTTCATAGGCTGCGACGTAGTTAGTTGAAGTTTTCTATAATGTTGACATTAAGTTGATCTCATAGCATTCTCATACCGAATGTTATTATGTCATGTACGCTACTATACACGCATAGTTTGGTGGCCAATGGCTATGCTTTCGTCATTGAGTATTGTGTATAGTACTGCGTGCATAGTATTGGTGGCTATACTTTTCTAATTAATATACAATACAGTGTTCCATACATAGATATGGTGTCTATACTTCAATTACTTATTTTGATGTATACTATTGTACTTCATGCATTCTAATACTCATTGAGTATTGGCTTCTAGTTATGATTACTTGTAGATGGAAAATTTGTCTTGTAAATATAAATAAATCCAAGATAATTTCCTAGTGGGGGTCTTAGGGAGGCTTAATTTAGTCTATCGTTTGAATAACCAAGGTCACATATTAGATAGGAATGTCTTTTGTTCAACAAATTGCTTAAGATAACGAATTATCCATTATAGGTGTGTTGATTAACCCTTGTGCTTTTCCCGTGAGTGCACTCTACACTCTTACAGTCAATTAGTGGTTAAACTTGCATTTGTGATTGTGTGGGATCCTCTCCCTAAAGGACACAAATAGTCTTTAAGTGTTTTAGTGAGTGATACGATTTGTCTTGTTCATAATCAATGCATCATAATCAATTCCATTGCGAACTCTAATTGCTAATTCCTTTTTATTAGAATTGACAACTATGCTAGCTATTCTACTTTGCCATGAGCTTTTGGGTTCGGAATTCTATCTTGGCTTCCTACTTTCGCTCCACTGGTCGGCCTTAAGTTAATCATTTCATCATACCTGCAAAAATTTCCATTCAAAGAAACACCGGACAACAATTATATCTCACTCTCTGTATAATTGTTGTTATTGATAACCCTTTGCTATTAAATCTATGTGTTCTCTCACTAATACTTCCTCATGGCAAATGGTCTTGTTTTATGTCATCAATCTCATGACTCATACAAACAATCTCTTTTTCTTTAGCTTGACTTAATGGCCACTTGGTCAAACTTTAATTTAAAAGGCATCTAGCCCAACTTATGACAACATGGTCATTAACATAAATTCTCAAGACTCTCTCGGCCCACTCTTGGCTCTTTGGTCTTACTCTTCCAGCTTCTCCATTGCTCTCTCTTTTAGCAATTCTTTTCTTCTCAATTTACCTTCACTACTTGTCATGCTTCACCCACATGATCTTTTAATGCTTCAACTCATACTACAATGACATAAATTGCTTTTGGGAAAATTATTATTGTCTTATAATTTAATGACTAAAGGTGATCAATCCTTATTTCACACAATATAGACTTCATTTCACTTGGCAATTCTATCTGATAAATAGTAGAATTGTATGCATTTCACCTCACCCGCTATCCACTCATCTCAGTTTTAGACTTAATAGAAATTACAACAATCATACAAGACTAATTGTAATCATCACTTTATGGTTTTTTATAATTCGTTACATCACTCGGTGTTTTCCATCGGAAAGGATTTGACAAATGGTAATATAATAAAAGGTCTCAAGTACTAGAGTGCTTCACAAATTCTCCATTTATGGTACTCAATTTAGTTATAGATACTGGTAGTATTTAAGACAAATTATATATTCTAGCATTTTTAGTGTGGTGATTGAGAAAGTGCTGCAACATCGATTAATTGTATCCTAGATACACTCGTTCATTCTTGAGCCATTGATTGTGCTCCATTAACACAAATCAACATTTTGTGTAAATAGGCTCAATCAACGATTGCAAATCTTCTGCAATCAGCCATCAAATCCCAAGGACTCTAACTTCGTCATCCTCTAATCTCCAATCCACATGTCTAATGTAATGTAGACCACTGGTAATGCATATTAATTTACACCAATAGATTTGAAATCATAAAACTAGGCTGGTATTCCATAAAAGTTTGAGAGTTACAATCACCAGCCTAGGATATACATTCAAAGTGAAAAAAATGTGGTGTCTCCAAAGTTGGATTCAGTTCCTTTATATCCCTCTTAACACCATATTCATTAAAATGAGACAAAATGTGAAAATTGAGACAAATACCCTAATATTTCGGAATAAAAACAAACGAAAAGTTATTGTAAACTCAAGCATACAACATACAACATAAGTGAAGGCATCACAAATCCATCATATCAACAACATGATCAACCCAACACTCCACAATAGCATTAAACACATATACTTGTAAAAGATAAGTACATTGACTGGAATAATATGTTATTTCTCAGGGACTGGATCTAGTACGCAACCGAACCACTCAAAATATAATTCAAGTCACTGTTCACCTACGAATAAGGATAAACTACTACCTAATAATAGAATTAAAATATAATACTAATGTGTCTATAAGTAAGGGGAGAATTACCCAAGCGACTTCTATAAGACATCCAAAATTACACTAAAACTATTACTAAGACTTGGACAAATTTGATCGAACTCCACGTGCCTTCAAAAGCAACGCCTCTTGCGCTTTTACCTTTGCATATCCAATCATAATTTCTTTCCTCCGAGAGTAAGGTTTATACCAATCATCAATTTTCATGTACTTCACTTTCGTCGAAAGAGGTGATGGCGGACTCTGATAACTATCGGGCCCAATACCATCAACTACATGGGACGATATAGACTTCCGACGATACTGTGCAGATGTTGAACTCAGACATCTTGGCTTAACACCCAATGATTGAGTTTCCAACTCGCTTGGAGGAATAGGAGGTTTTCTAACTCCAAAAGCACCTTGAGATCGAGTACACTCAAGCCGCTCTTGCTTAACAGGGGGGCAAGAAGGCTGAAGAGGCGTACAAGAAGACAGAATAGGATCAAAAGTATTATGCACAACTTCGTTTACCCGGTTTCCTTCAACAGCTTCATCCACATACAGCTGCCGTTGAGAAGCACAATCTACTTTAGGCTCTATAGAAGAGCACATCTGCTTGAGAGGAGAAGGGGATGCTATAGGAGTTATGCCAGCCCTACGCTCTGGAGGGCTATCCACGACACCATCATCGATCATTTGCTTGGAGAAGTCCATGATTGCAGAGGCAACATCAGTTGCAGTGCACATAAGATACGGCTTCGATTGATAGGACATGGCAATACCACCGTGAAGAGACCCCGAGTACTCAGAGAACGAGCCAACGTTGGAGGGTAGTACACTACAACCACTCTTGCATGCGGTAGGAGTAATGCTAGCCTGTACAACCTGCAAAGAGAATGACATGACAAAAGAAACAATAAGAATGACAAATTTGCGTTCAGGAAGAAAGCAATCCAACTAATGCTCGACCCAAGGATAATAAAAGAAGAAGGAGAACGCTGGTCTCCGAAGGAGGCCGGCGTGAATAAAGTGTCTATTTGTTCCACTTACTAAGACCATGCCCATTGGACAAGGAAAAGTAAGCTGGAACTACTCCCCTCTCTCGAGGATAGACACTATGTGACAAGTAGCCAAAGAACCACAGACCAACCAACCGACCAACCAATCTCAAACAAAGCAACTAACCAACTACTGATCAAGCAAGCAATCACAAACCTTAAGACCAACAAGTTAAGATAAATCAAGGTGGGGGAAGAGTTTAAGGGGGGTCTTGTGTATCGGGGAGGGTTTGGTTGTTTTCAATTTTGCGTTTATGCAGAAGAATGGACATGGCATGTTGAATAGAAATGGTGTTAATGTTTTTAAAGGTGGTTTTAATTATTTCAATGGGAATTTTGAAGACATTTTCAAGATTATTCATAGAGGGGATAAAGGAGGTAGCACGAGTGCCAGATGTTATTACAATAAGGGGGTCCACATTCCACCCGAGAGCCATGATGTTGTCAATAAGGGGTTGGTATTTATCAATTTTATTTTGGATTGTTTCCGGGGAAAATCTATCGTTGCAATATGTGAATTCAATGAATTGAATGGTGTAATCTTGGTTGATGTTATCGGGTGGTGGGCCGTTATATAGTAAACCTTTAACACAAAGAATGTCCGGTTTGAGCCGAGCGTTGCAATGACATCTTTGGGTCATACATGAGCATGGGAGTAGCCAAGTGGAGACCGTATTTTCTTGTGGTTTGTTATTGAAAGTGCCTGCGTTCATTAGAATAAAACATCTCGATTTATTGTAGGAGGTGATTAGTTTTCGGATTTCCCATACCGCTTTATTATGTCTTTTAATAATAAGAGAATGTATGTGATGGTTTTGGCATTTGAGTAGAACATGAAGCCATGTGTTGGGGTCCGTTGAGGGGCATATTGGGCATGTTATGGATGGAAATCTTTCTATTCCAAAGAAGAGTTGTTTGCGAGCGTTTTTCATATACTGACCAGTACGGAATTTGATGAGGCATGTGATTTGCGAGTCTGAGATGCTGGGGTTTTTCCAAAAATTTGTAGAGAGTTCATTGTCTATGTCGTTATTGTTAGTCCATTTTTCTATGTTAGGAATATTTTCTGAGATTGTATCAAGGTTGTGGTATAGGTCTTGTTTTTTGAGATATTTGCCCAAAAATCTAATTGGGCCTTTGTCAGGGGTATCTTCTTTGGAAGGCCATTCTTCTTTTTGAAGGTAGTATGGGGTAGCATGGGCATGCTCGTGTGGGTCTTTGGCATTTTTGAGTGTTTTTTCTCGGCCTTCTTTTGCTAATTTGTCTGCTTGTTCGTTGCCCTCAATGTTGGCATGGGCTCTCACTTTATGGAGGGTTGTGATTTGTATACAGTTTTGTAACATTTGGACCATTGATGTTAATATAATTTGATAGGGGTGGCTATTATGAAGGGTAGAGTGTGTTATTTGAGTGTTTAGTAGGTAAAGTGCATTTATACAATCGGTGAATATATGTGCGGGTTCATTATTGTATTTTGTTGTGATAATTTGTAGTGTTTTGTGAATGGCCATGAGTTCTGCTCTGAGGATATTTTGTAGTCCATGGAGTCTTTTGGCTAGTTTAATTTCCTTGGTAGAGTTATATATGCCATAGCTAGCTTTTTCTCTGCGCCAGGAGCCCGGGCTAATTTGTTCGGGTAGTTTAAAGGAGCCATCAGTGTAATAGCTGTGTGCGGGATTAAATTTTGGTGTGGTATGAGTGGGGTAGTCTGGAAGAGGGGGAGGTGTAACGGAGTAGTTTATTGTGTTGTTGACATAATTTAGTTTTGACCAGTTTTTACTTTTGTTTACAGGGGTTTGTGTGGGTGTTGGTGGGGCCAGTTTTGTGTATGGTCGCTGTATGTCTAGATTGTCTGTTATGGAGTTGAGTTCCGTAATTTGTTCGAGGGAGCCAAGGGTTTGATTTTGATGATGGACGCATAGTATTTGTAATGTGGATGGCTCGATTCGGGGTTTTCTTAGCTCGGGTGGAATAGTAGGTTCTTCGTATGGTATTGTGTCTGCTTCAAATAATGTAATGATATGGGAATCTTGAAATGGGTTTGAGTGTGGGTTGTTGTTTTGGTACCAATTGTTGTTTGGTGTGATGATGATTGTATTTGTGTTATTTGGATCATGTTTGGCGGCAAGTCTAGCCCAATGTATTGTTTGTTCCATATCTTTCTCGTTGTGGGGGTGAGCTATACCATTGCCGACCCATTTATAGTCAAAGGCCTTTCCTAGGGATTCGAATATTTTGTCTCTTTCATAAGGTGAGTAGAATTTTTTTAGTTTAGCAGAACATGTGACCGGGGAAGAAAAATATGATTGTTCGATGTTAAAGGATGAGATTAATGAGTCTAAAATGGAAGTGGGTATTGTGTATTGTACATTTTTTAGGGGGTCAGTTTTCGGTATTCGGTATTTATACCTTTGGTATAACCAGATTAGTTTGGTTTCAAAGGGTTGGGTCGTTGGTTCAATATTTGTGGGGGTTTGTAATTTTGTATTGTATTGATTCCATAACCATTGGAGTCGAGTAATGGGGATGGAGTGTAAGTGTCGGCCATTTTCTTCATATAGATGTGCTTGATCGTTATCTATTATAATTGTGTTTGAGGGTGTAAGGATATCTTTTTCGGGGTTGCATTCTGTTGTTTAAATGTTTAAGAGTGGAATAATTATGGGTGGTGTTACAGATCTTGAGTCTGAAAGTTGTTTTTGTGGGTGGTGGGCTTGGATGATTTCTGAGTATGTTTTGTTTTGGGTTTTTTTGGTAGTATTGTTTTAATTTTTGGGTGTTGAGTGTGGAGGTATTGGTGTCGTGTCTTGGAAATAGGTCTCTTTGGTGGAGCCATTTATTGTATGTGTTATCATTGTATTGCCATTGGCATAAATATTTTGTGTAGGTGTTTTGTATGTTATTTGTGTCTATGTGTTGGATATGTTTATGGCGTATGATGTTATTAATGGGATATGTGGTAGGATTTTTGGGGATGTATGTTGGGGGGCGGGGATGGTATGTATGTGGGGGATTAGGGGGATTGATTGGTGTGAGAATATTTCTTGGGATGATGCTATTGTTGGGGGTGATGAATGGATCCTTAAGTATTTGCGAGTATGGGTGTATGTTACAATTAGTATGACATGTGGTGGGGCATGTTGGGTGGCAAAATATTTGTTTAGCAACATTTAGGGCACTTTTTATTAGTTTAGTTGGAGTGAAGTGGTAGATTTTGAAGTCTTCATAGTTCATGATGTGTGTGCCGTTAGGTAGAATAATTTGGGTTAGTTCGAAAATATTTTTTGAGAGGAGTTTTTGTAGAAGCTTTTGGGAGAGTTGGGCATTGAGTGTGTTGTGGTTTAGTTTTTCTTGCCGCCATAGTATTTCAAGTGTTGTAGGGTTACTGAGGAAGTTTGGGAGTGTGCTTTTAAGGTGGACTTTAGCTATATGTTTTAATAAGAAGAATGTTCGTGTTATTGGTGACCTTATACAATCGACTTTTTTAATTCTGGGTATGTTTTCAGCGCCACCATATTGGGCAAGTATGTAATGAGTTAACCCATTATAAATTTTTCCAAGTCTACCTTTATCGTTTAAGGCATTTTGTAGTTGTTTGCCTATACATTGGACATATGTTTTTTTTAGGGAGAAAGCTTCAAGTCCAAATCGGTTATGTGGGAGTTGTGTTATTGCATTTGACATACATTTTGGTACTCCACATATGGTTTTTTGTATGGCGATTATTTTTTGATCAAGTTTTTTCCATGGCTGGCATAGAGTATGGTACACCATAAAAATTGTATGCCACCCCTGGGCGTAGTACGGTATCAACCATTTTTATTTTTTGTTTCATGGTGGCTGGACATGTTGTTAGTTCTTTGCATTGTTTGATGAGCTTTGTGGTTGTAGTGTGAATTTGGATTTTCCATTTTAGTGAGGGAACAAGATTTGTACCTAGGTATGTGTATGGTTCGTTTTGGTGTAGTATAGGGATTGGTTGGTTGCGGTAGTTGATGTTTGAGGTTTGCATTAGAGCTTTGAAAGTGGTAGGGTTCAATTTAGATTTGTTTGGGCATCCGATAGCGGCACATTTTGGGACTCCGACATCCATGCCAGCCCATTTACAATATCTATCAATTTTATTGAGTTGTATTTGGATTGATTTGATTTTGTTAGTTATGGTGGCTAGGTCATCCGCGTATGCGGCGGAGTTTAATGTGACTTGTGATGTGCCAAAAGTATATCCGTTATTGCCTCTTTCTAGCCATCTGAGTAGTGGTTCTAAAAATATAATGAATAGGTATGGGCTGAGGGTATCCCCTTGTATAGTTCCTCTTTGGATGGGTATAGGTTTTGTTTTACCAAAGTGTTCCCCGGTGTAGCAAGTAGATGATTGAGAGTAGATGTTTCCAACAAGTGTAGTTGCCTCTTTTGGGTAGCCAAGGTCTGTCATTGTTGCTAGAAGTCGCGCGTGGTCAATTGAGCCAAAGGCATTTTTGAAGTCCACCTATAGTATGTATATATCTTGGTTTGTAAATTTTGTGTCTTCTAGTGCGGCTATTATAGTTTGTATTTGTCGTGCGGTACTTCTCTCTGCTCTAAATCCTTCTTGACTATCATGTAGGATTTTGAATTTTTTGCCGTATGAGGATAGTATGGAGGTGAGTGTACAGGTAAAGAGTTTATATATTGTGTTAGCTAGTGCAATTGGCCTATGGTTGGGTAGCATGGACGGGTCGCCTTTTTTGTATAATAAAATTGTTGAACTCGATTTCCATGAGTTTGGTATTTGTTTTTGTTTATAGCAGTGAGAGAAGAATAGGAATAGTAGTTTATGAAATCTTGGAGGCATGTTTTTGAGTATTGAATTTGGTATGCGGTCTGGGCCTGGGGCTTTGTTATTACCAAGATTTTGAAGGCATGTGTCGTATGTGGCTCTGTTGAGGTATTTATGAAGTGGAATTTTTGGTTCGCCCCGTTTGTCAAGGGTATATCCGTCCAGGTCATGCCATGGGTATTGGCGTACTACACATGTACATTCTATTGTATGTTGTGGTTGGTAATTACATGTTGGTATTGTTGGTCTATTGATTTTTGTTTGTTGGTTAAATATTTCATTTGCAATGTCTTCGGGGCTAGTTAAAATATTATTGTATTGATCTGTGATACAGTCTATTGGCGGGGATTCAAGGTTTTTAAAGACTTTTTTGTTAATTTTTTTGGGGCTGATTTCGTATAGTTGTCTATATTTTGAGATGGCTTTTTTAATGTTTTCTTTGTTGAATTTTGTGATTACTTTTCGGGCTTGTATGTTGGCATTTTTTGCAATTAGCGCGATGTCTTTTATCCATGTATCGTGGGGAAGGTCCGGAGGCAGCGGGGTAGGGATTTGGATGTGTTGTATATTTAGTAGTTCATTGTATATGGGGTGGTTACGCCATTGGGGGTTGTTTTTTACAATTCTAATGGTTTTGCATATGGTATGCTATGTGGTTAAGTGTTGTTTCCAAGTTTTAGAGAGTTTGCGGGGTAGGTACCCGCCTTGTTGAGAAGTTCTATTTGTCATTTGAGGTATTGGGTGTGCTCTACAAGTTTGTTCTAGTGTATCAGAGATTTTATTGATAAGTTTGTCTAGAGTATGGCATGCTTCTTGCCACTGTGTTTGTGCTAGTTGATTATTATCTTCAAGAGTGTTTGTGAGGGAGTCTATTTGTACGGAGTTTTCTTCGAAGAATTTTGTGTTGAATTTTTCTATGTTGGTTTTTGGGATGGGGTTGAGTATGCGTATATTGTCTTTGTTTAGGATTATAGGAGTTCTACTAATTAGTGTGTTATTTGGGATGTACAATTGTACGGGTGAGTGGTCCAAGTTGAGAATAATATCTTTGTTTGTTGTGGAGGTGTATTGTGTATTGTTGTTTGTATTTATATAAAATCCATCTATAAGACTCCAATCCCTGTAATTATAGCCACCTTGTCTAGAGAATTGTGTATCGGTATTGATGTAAGTGAAGTTTAAGTTTTCTGTGAAGCGACGCCATTGATAATCAATGTTTTGAGGGGGGGTGTGATGGTTTCCATTTTGACGGCCAATTAGTGTTATGTCTCTGTTGAAGTCTCCACATAATAGGTATGTATGATTGGGATTATTATTAATTTGGGATGTAATGGTGTTTTGTATGTCTAAGAGAAATCTAGTATCTTCGAGATGGGATGGCATATACATGTGAAAGATTAACCATGGTCGTAGTGGGTGATTAGTGATTTTAATTATTTGAATGTATGGTGATATGTGCATTGAGGTAGGGATTTTGTTGATGTTGTCTGGGAATGTATATTTTTTGTGTATTAATGTAAGGAGGCCACCCCGGCCTGGTGTGTATGATCTCCGTTGTTGCATGCATCTTGTAAGTGCATGTGTATTGTTAAAGATGAGTTTATAGTTTTGAAATATATTTTGTATGTATTTTGTAGATTTTGTGGCGGTAAGTTTTGTTTCTTGTATAACTATGAGGGCCGGTGGTGTGTCTGTGTTTGTGACTAAATTTTGTAAGCTAGGAAGGGCAGTGTTTAGTGAGGAGGCATTCCATGTGATTATGTATGTTTTTTCTTGGTTTGATCTCATGTTTTGATTTTGAGGAAGGATGTAGGGAAGAGGTGGGGGTGGGTGGGTGTATTCTGGTATAGGGTCTAGGCATTTAAATGATTCATTTATGAGGTTGTTAGGGAGGTAAGGGAATTTTAGTTTTATTGAATCATTTGAGGGTGGTATGTCTTGACTATGTAAGAAGTCGTATAGTCTTTTATGTATTGAATTCTCATGGTTTATAATATTTTGGTTGTCTACCAGGAATTTAATGTAAGGGTGTGGAGTGTGAATGTGTCGTTCTGGTGGGTTTTGTAAGTTTAGTAAAGTTTGTAGTAGTGTATTGATCCATGTAATTGTGTTCAAATTTTGTGGATTTAGGAGATGGTTACATTCATCTATGTTTGGATGAGTAGTGATTATTAGTCCATATAGAATGTGGGGTGGTGGGTGCATATTTCTTTGTTGTATGTATTGGGCAATGTTTGGGTGTAGTGTTGAGTGTATGGTATAATGTATGGGTGTTTTTTTAAAATGGTGCAAAGGATTTTGCGATGTGTTTATAATCCAGTTGTAATTTTATGGTATTAAGTATGAAGTATATTTTGGCATTTTTCTTATGTGATGTAGGGTGTCTTTTTAGTATGTTAGGCATAGGTCCTGGGTTTGTTTCTATGTCCCCTCCTAGGAGTAGAAGGAGTTTGTGATATGTATGTTTAGTGATAGGTTTTAATATTTTCGTTTTTCGTATGGATTTTTGGAGTTTTATTATGTTATTAGAGTTTTTTTGTTGGGGGGGAGGCGGGTTTTTGGTATATTGGATACGATGATTTTTTTTGTTGTTCATTTTTATGATGGGTGTGGTTGTATTTGTTACACTAATAATAATAATTTTCTTTTGTGTCCATGTATTAATTTGCATAGGTGTTTTTGTGTTCTTAGTGGTGTATTGATGTGTGTATGTTTGTTTGTATATTTTTGTGTTCGTGTTTGGCCATGAGTGTGTGGGGTATGTAAGAATATTTGTATATGTGTTTATGTTGGTATTTGGGGGGGTGTTTAGTTCTTGTTTATATGTAGTTGTGTTATTATGTATGTTGGGATTTGTTTTAGTATTCGTTTTGTTGTTTGTGTTAGTATAAATTTTATTGTTTATACTGGTGTTTATACTCGTATTTGTATGTATATGAAGGTCAATTTTTATGTCTCTTTTTTTAGGAGTAATAGTGATTTTATGTCTTTAGTTTTGTGTTTTAAGTTGTTTGTTTTTTGTGTGATTTTTTTGGGTTTATGTTTGTTTGGGGGTGTGTGTGTGTTGTTATTTGTTGGGGTTTTTTTGTTTAGTGTTGTTTTTGTGGTGTATGTATGTTTAGTTGATTTATAGTTTGTATTGGGCGTTTTTGTTTTTTGGTGTGTGTGTGGGATTATATTTTTTTTGTGGATATGGTGTTGATTTTGTTTTTGTTTTTTTGCATTTTTTTGTGTAATTTTATTTTGTTTTTGTATGTTTTTGTGTCTATGTTTTTGCTTATTTGTATGTATACTTTTGTGTGTATTTTTGGATATGTATTGTCCTTTTTGCTTGGTTCTTTTTTGGTTTTTTGGTGTGTTAATGGGTTTAAGTTTGTGTATGTGTTTTTGTATATGGTTTTATGTTTAGAGTATTGGTGTGTGTAGTTGATGTTGTATGTATTTGTGTATTTTTTAATGTAGTTTTTGTTTGTTAGTGTATGTGAGTTGGGTTTTGTGTGTGTTTGGGTGTGTTGGTTTTTTTTTGGATTTTGGGTGTTTATGAGAAGATAGATTTTTGTGTGTTCTTTTTTATGTAATTTTACGTGTGTGTGTTTTTTAAATATAGTCGTCCTTTTTGTGTGTATGTTTTTTGTATGTAGTTGTCTATTTTGTGTGTGTGTCTTTGTGTCTATGTATGGGTGTGTATATATATTTTTTGTTTTTTGTGAGCATATGTAAACTTTGTTTTTGTGTTGTTGTGTACATGTATTTTTGTTTGTCTTTTGTTTGTTTATGTATTTGTGTTTTTTGTATATATTTTCGTACATAGCACGTATTTTTGTCTGTACTGTGTTTTTATGATTTTGTGTACGGTATTTATACTGTGTATTTAGTATGTATGTAATTCCCTCTTTCTTTTTCCGTATTGTCTTTAGTATAGTTTTTTATTTTTGTACTGTATTAATTTTGAGTATCGTATATATATATAAAAAACTTGTTTTTGGTATTTCCATTTTTTCCGGTGTACGGTCAAATACATTTTTTGGTTTTCTGTATTTATACGGGTATTCTACTGTATTTTCAGATCTTCGTACGCTCCTTGGTATCCAGTATATAGTACTATACCGTATTTTATATGTATGATATACTGTATCTAAGTATGTGTTTGCCTTGTAGTCTTGTACCACTACATGTTTGATGGTTCTTTGTCTTCAATTGTCAAGTTTTTCTTCCCCGTGATAGCCGACATGCTTTTGAGTACTCCAATTAGGGCATCTTGGAGGTTCTCCATCTTGAGCTCGTTTTGCATTTTGCTGGTGTACTCTCGAGTTTCTCTTCTAATCTTCTTGTTGTTCTCCTCCAAGATTTCCACCATGTCCTTCTTGGTGAGAGTCTCGTTCTTGTCTTGCATTTTGAAGGTGGTGATGGTGTTGACAATAGCCTTGTTAATGTCGTCAAAGCCAAAGCTTTTAACTTGTTCCTCGGTAGGGCGGTTGTCTCCTTCCAAGCTTCTTCGATGTGGAGCAAAATCCACATAGTTCCCATTCATTACGAAGGTTTTGTGCACAAAGGTCCTATAGACAATGGGGTTAGCACAAAGTACATTTGCATTGCCATTGTGATGGTTAGCCTCTTCTTTGTGGGAGTAGATATTCCTCACATTGGCTCCTCCCATTATCTTATAAATTTCGTGTGTTGTATGCATGACATCAAGATGGATAGGGAGTGGTGAGAGGGTAAGGGTTAGAGCTTCTTTCCTTGCTTTGGATTCCACCAAACCATTGGGTCCTTTGGTGTCCCCCACTTGTCTTGCTTGTATCACTTTGTCTCTCACGGTGATATGGTGAGCAAGTATCTTCTTTGTTTGGAGAGGCGTTGTGGAGATAATAAATGCGTGGACATCTCCATGTCCTTTTTGCACACCGTAGACTTCAAAGTCATGTCCTCGGTGAAAACTACTCTCAAGGATTTCCTTGAAGAGAGTTTGGGCTGAAAAATCCATTAGGCTATCACTTTTGACCTTCACAGAAAGGTTAGTACCTTTTGCAATCCCGAGGTAGGATTTGCATACTTTGCCAACAACAAATTCATCATCAATATTAAGGATAAATAGTCTAATGCCTTTTAGGAGCATCAAGCCGTCTAGTTCGGGTTTAAGTAGATGGATTTTAATATTTCCAGCCCATACTCCTTTAGTACCACCATGTTTGATACTTAAACATTGGATTAAAAGAGGGTCCACCATGTTCATTCCAAGAGCAATATTCATCTTTTTGAGTCTAGCAAGGGTCATCTTTTTAATCTCATCATGCATAATTGGGTTTTTAGGGAGCTCAAAGTGGATGGCTACATGGTAGCTATATGATAATCCAGAATTCTCATGGGTCTTGATATCAAAAGGGATTTGTGTTAGGTTGTAATGTTGCCCATCTGTTCCTTTCTTAGACATGGGATAGAGATTTTGTGGGATTCTAGGGAATGCTACTCTTGCGTTACTTACCTCTTCCGCTTCTCCTTTCTTCACGCCTCTGGCCATTATGTCAAGTGTCGTTTCTTCCCTGAAGAGCTCCTCATCTCCATTCTCCACTGCCAATGCCTCCATTGCCTGAAAACCCCATCCAGAACTTAAACTTGGTTAGTTCGGGTGTTTGTATGGACTTACCTTTTTTCGTTGTGGAAGCCTTGCTTTTCTTGTTGGTGCTGGGTATTTCTTCTCTTTTCCTCGTTGCCTTTGAGCTCTGAGCTTGGGTGGGGCTCTGTACGGGGGACTCCATCTCCATGTCCATGTTCAAGGTCCTTTTTGTACCTTCTGCCATGTCCACTAATACATGGAGGTTAGTTCTGTAGTACGGGCTAGAGCAACACATGCACGATGAATTTTCACAGTATGCATAGAGAGGGTTAGAGTGTACGGCTCACAGTCTCTAAGTTGTCTCCGTTGCTTTCGCTTTTGCCCGTTGCAGATTTGCTGGTACCTCGGCGCACCCCAGTGTTCGGGATCCTATGGCGCTTCTCGTCTCTCCAGTAGGGCATCTGTTCCGAGCTGTGCTTGGCTCCTCGTCTCCTTCCTGTGTCCAGAGTTTAGGGTCTCTGTTCTTCTTCTTGTAATGGCGTCTTTCCTGTGTTCTCCTGGTGCTTGGCTCCTCGTCTCCCCTGGGTGTTCGCGGTTCAGTGTCGCTGCATGTCTTTCCGGGCGGGTGTCTACTTTGTGTTCGTTTGGTGCTAGGCTCTGCGTCTCCCGCTGGGATTCTGTGCGTGGTGTCTCTGCCCGGCTCCTCGTGAGGATGTCTTTGTTGTGGCTCTACGTCCCCTAATGGAATTTGGTGCTCGGCGTCTCTGCCCGGTTCCTTGTGAAGGCGTCTTCTCTGTGACTCCGCGTTCCTTATTGGTAACCTGTGCTCGACGTCTCTGTCCGGCTCTACGTGAAGGCATCTCCTCTGTGCTTGTCTGGAGCTTGGCTCCGCTCCACTTCTCAGGGTTTGGTCTGCAGCATTACGGCGCTCTCCCCGGAGGAGGTTCCTGATCTGGTTCTGCGTGTTTTGTGGCTTCTTGGCGCACCTCGTTGCTGGGGGTCCTGCTTCACTACTTACGTCTTGGGGAGGGCGACGTCGACTTATCTTCACGGCGTACTTCGGCGCTTGCAGGTCTTCTTTTCTATCCTCTGTACTGGGGGGCATCTTTGTGGGTCTTGAGTGTTCCTCCAGGCTGTGTCGCTTCTCTTATGCTCGTGTTTGTGGTTGCTTGTTGCTCTTGAGTCTTGTTGGGACTAGGTCTTGTTTGTTGATAGGTGGGGATGGGGTGTGGTAGAGTACTTCGGCCTGCGGTGGTTGCCTGGTGGTGTCGAGGCAGGTTCGGCGTAGGGGCGATTTCTTCTACGGGTCTCTGGCTCCCCGTCACACCTCGAAGTTTGGCGTTTTGCGTCGCTGCTTGTTTCCCAGGGGAGGTGTACGTGCTGGTGCCGAGTGTTGTTTGGCTCTTCGGCGCTCCTGGCTACTTGAATTTCTTCGTCTCTATTCTCTTCCCAGGTAGAGCTAGTTCTGCGACCTTGTGTGTTGCTGAGTTTGTGGGCGCATCTTGATGTACTGCTACTCTTGTGCTCGTTTCTATGTCCTCTTGCTGTTCTTGAGTCGTGTGATGTGGCAGGCGATTCCAGTCTGCAGGGGTCTCTTAGCGGGGTAGAGACAGTTCTGGGAAGATTCCTTCTCTTGTGAGGTACGGTGCAATCCTCCTGGTGTTGGATGTTGTCTTTGTCGTGATGTGTTTGTAGCTTTCTTGTTGAGTTGTCTTGTGTGTTGGTGGTCGTCGCTTCAGCTGCTGCCTTCTCCTGAATCACTTGCGTTCTTGTCTCTCCGTTGTCTTGTGATCTGTAGATGTTAGCGTGGTGGCTCTTTTCTAAGTAGTGTTTTTGTGAGGTGCAGTTGTGTATAATGTTTTTGGTAATGAATCTAGTGCGCGCTGTTGTTGTAGTTTTGGTTGGGTTTACAGGTCTATTCTTATTTGTGTTTGAGTTACTAATTAGGGTTTTACCTATTGTACTAAGTTTTAGGTATAGCAATGATCTTACACAATGTCTCTTCTGTGATTTCAGGAGGTTGCTGCTGCCCTTCGACAGGTGTGTTTTGTGCTTTAGTCTGAGCTGTGGATTACATGTAGAACTTGTACTGAACTTACTGTGCCTGGGTGTCCCTACTTGGAATTTATGTGTATTTTTTATTAGATATCTAGTATATTGGTAGGCGAGCACAACATATGGCAAAAAATGAACTAATCTAATATAGAGGTGAGAGATACTTATCGCTGTGGTAGTTGATGTTGTGTATGATGGTGGCGTCGCTATGTCACTCTCGTCCAGATCTTGAGTCTTTTGTGTGCTTGAATTCTTTTTCCAACTTGTGTGATGTGTGGCTTCTGGATCTGGGCTGCTGAAAGAATTGCATATGTGCTATGGGCGTGAGCTATCCCATGTCATTTAGATCTAGCTTGTGTGACACACTCTGGGGTGGATACTAGATCTATCGATCTAGTGCACTAGAACTAGCACTACAGGTTTGCACGCAGATGTTCAGCAGGTGACCTCCTTTCCAACACTCGAGCTCCAGCTCTGCAGATCAGCTCTCCGGTGATCACCTTTCTAGCTCTCAGGCCTCCTCACTGGAGATCAGCACCCGAGTTATCTCTCTTCCCAGCAGGCAAGCTCCCAGCTCTTCAGATCAGCTTCCTTCTAGCACTCAGGCCTCGTCACTGCAGATCAACGCCCGAGTGAACTCTCTGCCTATCAATCGAGCCCCAACTCTTCAAATCGGCTCTCAGTGCTCTTCTGTGTGTGTCCACAAGTAGATCTAAGGACAAAAACCCCTTTCCAACATAACACGCCTCTTCCCAAGCAAGCAACAAGTCTAGATCTAAGGTTAAGGTGGGGTAAGAGCAAGCCCAGCACCTCTTGCTGCCCTAGACCACAGATCTGAGACTAACTCTTTGCAACAGCCCTCACTAGAAATTACGGAGCTCTCAGTAGGCCATCTCTCTCCCCGATGGTGTCCGGCCTCCTTACACTAATCCAAGGATAATATACATGATCCAACGATATTTTCTCTACTCGATCCACCGAAATATATTAGCCTCGACTCAACCATATCTAGGAAGCCCGAAACTACAGTCAATAATATGCTCGACACAAAAATAACTAAGAAGCCCTAAACCACATTCAATAGTATGCTAGATCCAACATTGAATAAACATCTCCACGACTGAAACGAAGAGCATGTGAAATGCCAATAGAAGACAAGACAGTAACAGTAAAAACAAAAAAAACATCTATTTATTCACTGATGAAAAATATGTATACAAATTTCACAAAGGAGTATTGTTCGTCATTATTGAGTGCCTCTTGACGTACATAAAAATACACTACTACAACCTAGTAGATGATGCCGCATAATCTGGAATCTCAAACTCCACACCAAGGTTCTAAGAGGAGAGGGCCATTCCATTCATGATATACTTCATCGAAGGACTATTTGGACTCAATGGACGATTGCCTATACGTTTTCTATTCACGTAATCCTTCAACTGCCCGACACGGCATTCAGATGTCAAACGTCGGAGCCAAGGCAAGAGTTCTTGAATCAAAAACTTATCATACTTAGCTCCGCGCCGCCATGTATGGAGGAAAATGGCATTGCCAGAAGGATTACAGACACTCTTTTCCGGGCTGTCGTCCAAAAGTAGAGTGTTGTCGGAGTTCATAATACCAAAGTCATCTCGACGATTATACAACGAAGAAGACAACATTTTTAAAAAGATCATCTTCTTCGAATCATATTGAGACATCAAAAATGTATTCTGCGACGTCTCAATCTTCCCACAACTCTCTTGACCAAGAATGAGATCTGGAGGAGACAGATCACGAAAGGGGTAATTTGCGATCTCCTCAACGGTGGACTTCATCATTGAGCTCCAGATGACAAGAGAGTTTGAGAGATCTCTGATGGTTGCCAGAAATTCACGGACGCTAGGGCGAGTATATACAGCTTTAGGACCTAAGTATGCAGGGATGGTGGGCGAAAACTCCACCCGACTCCCGGAGGACCTCGACGAGGCAGGTGCAAATGCTGCCTTGCACAAGATACCATTCAAATCCAGAACAATATTCAGCCACTTTCGGGGCCGAATGTTTTGGGCAATAGGCACACTCCTAGAAGGACGATCTTGATACATGACCAACATAAAAAAGAGTCAATAAAAAGAAACATATGAATTTACCTGATGAAATGCAGATTGAGCAACATGAGACGAAACTGTCACTGATTGCATGCTCTTGCCGATGACGAGGGATCCACGGGAGCAACCAGTACATCTTGATGGCCGGACGAGGTAGGATGGTAAAGATCTGCGAGGGAAGGGACCGTAGTCGAAACAGAAGACGAGCACCGCAGTAAAGCAGATGACGAAGGGGCTGCAGGACAAAGAACAGAGGCAGAACTATCCTCGATGCGAGGATATATCGAGGTCTGAGGAATTGTCGACAAAGTTAGACCGGATGAGGTTGACTGACTGAGTTGAACGGTTTGGGAAAACATTAAAGCCAACTCCGCTTTCATTTGAGCTTGAAGCTCAGCTCGAAGTTCAGCCGCCATTCGGTCCTTCTCCAGAGCAGACTCTTCTCTCTGCTTCTCCAGTGCAGCCACCATCTCCACGTGCCTTTTCTTGGACGCTTCCAACTGGTCCAAAATGTCCTGCTTCTCCTTCTGCTCCCGAAGGCGCTTGTTGAGAATATGCCTGAAGTAGTCACCTCCAGGTTCATACTTTACAGGCTCTCCACGGGCAGGGGCTTCTCCGGCTGCGTTGAAGAAGAACGGATCGCTCGATCCGGAAGCGTCCTCCAACCCCATTTCCACCAAAGGATCGTTATGAGCCGGATTTGACGTCCAACTGGCTGGAATGGGGTCTCTTCCACCTTCATTGTCACTCGAGTCCGACAACAGAATGATGGAATCATCTGGCACATTGGGTGCTGGACCCACGGGAGTCTCTAGAGCCATTCGAGACTCAACCCCAACATAGTCACGAGGCATACTAGGAATACGTGAGGGCTCGACTTCATCACATCTTCGCATATCCACATCTCTAGCACAGGAGAGAGTGATCGAGATGATTCATTACTGTCCTCGAGCGCAGGGCGAGATGGGCCAGCATTATCACCGCGAAGGATCGAAAGATCCACACCTTCATTCGTACCATATGGATTAAAATTCTGTTGGTCCTCCGAGGCACTCTGGTTTGCTGAGGTCGGTGAATGGGGGGTAGGCCGTGGTGGAGGGGACTCCATGGTCTCATCCTGCTGGGGCTGAGCCGTCTCTGCAATCAATTGGGGAGTGGGGGTAGTGCCAGGTTGATCGCCGGTTCTGCGGCTACGAGAACGAATTGGTGCAGTTAGCGAGGCCGAGGTAGTTCGTGCTACTGTCTGCGTGGTCCGTAAGTCTGAACTACTCCGGAGTGCTGCGGTCCGGGAGTTCCTGCGAATTGAGGTGTCGCGAGGTTGTGCGGATTGCGGAACTCCAGTTTCAGAAGGCATCGGCCCAGCGTACGCACAATCCTTATGAATGAAATCATTCATGTCATACTTACATATCATCCTGGACTTGAACTTGTATGACAACCGGTAGTCTTTGTCAATGACATCGTAGAACGAGGTTCCAAACATCTGCAATATTCAGAAAACAAATTGTGAATGAGGTAAATGAGACAAACGGATTAAATCGGCGTCGATGATTATGAGTTTATCCTCGACCCGAGGATAATGAACAAGATTTCTAAGTACTTTTGCAAATGTGCCATAGAATAAGCAACGTCGATTACAAAATTTAGTGAGGACATAAGACACGTCATAAATCCAGAGTACAGAGTCGAATAAAGTTTATCCTCGACCCGAGGATAAACTGAAATAATGAAGAGAGACTCATTTACCTTGCTGGCCAACACAAACTTTGAGCCACAATATACACCGAATACACGCTCTCCGTAATTGCAGAATTGCAAAATGAGATTGAGGTAGAACTCCATCTCCAATTCAGAGCCGTGGACGGCATAGCATACCTCCAAGTACTTATTTTTCTCCGTGTAATAAGGTGTATCCACGGCAGAGTAGCTTGGCATCACTTTCTCAACAAGAGAATTGGCTTCTGGATGGTCACGTCGAATGAGGAAGAGCAAGTAGACCTCATAACACTTGGACCTCGACGTCCCGAGGTTGAGTCGCTCGTACGCTGATGGCATGTACGCCGCAGAAATCGGGATGTACTTCTTCATCCATTTCTCTGCATACTCTAGAGCATGCATCGCTCTGTCGTTAGAAGAGGTGATCAAAACCCAAACGGCAGGAGTGTTTAGAGTCGGGACCTTCTTCTGGGACAACAATGTCTTTAGAAATGCAAAGAAGTATGGCTCCTCCGCAGAGTCGTCCTTGGACGACCATCCAGGGACCTGACGAAGGTCAAGCAGTCCAAGAGGCCATGGTCTGTCCTCAGGCGGTGGCTCAAAATACTCACCGAATTTCATTACTTCACCATCAAAGTCCCGAAGCTTGGATGGACCATCATGATGAGAGAACTGGCTCTTTACAAAGAGAAACTTCGTGAAGAACGAAAAAACGTTGGGGAACTTCTCCACCAAGTGGGAAGCCCGCTTTAACTTCCTCGCATTCGTCAACCGCATGGAGAAGAATTCCTTGTCAGGACGACAAAGGAGCATGTTGTAAGTTGCAGAAGACACGCGATGATTTGCCTTCCATGACTTCCACACAACGTTGTCAACGAATCCTTCTGAAAGTAAAAACTTCAACGACGGGTCAATTGCGATCAACTCCTGCATGACTATGCGCTTCTTCTTCCGGCGATCAATCCAGTCCTCGTAATGGAAGCAAGAGCCATGAACAACTGCCGTTCTTCATAGAGTGACTTTTGGGTACCTGTACGCTCGATCGTTGTCTACCAGGTAGGTGAATAAATCTCTCAAGTCGTTATCGAAAAGGTGATCCAACCTCTTGAAGAAATCTCGATGGATCGGTGAAACTCTGCTTCCCCTGGCTTCGTTGTATGGAGTCATGGTCTCAGGGTTGATAATCTCACCCCTGATGTGCATGTCAAGGAAGTCCTTCCACAATTTGAAGATGTCATCAGGAAGTGAGATAACATTGATCTCATTTGTGAGGTCTGATGACTTGCTAACCTGCTTCCCTTCCTTTGTGGGATCAATATTTTGGAAGCGGTTGACAATGAGCTTGGAAAACAACTGCAATCAAGAAACATGATTTGTCAGGACATTTTTAGACTGAAGAATCACACAACTCTCAAAAAATTGAATCTTAACATTTTTCATACATCGCATCGCAAACCAGTATCCTTGACTCGAGGATAAACCTCAGGCGGACCACTTACCAGGTACTTCTCAGTGTCAAAGACAGCGCCATTTATCCGAGTTGACGCCTCTTCTTACTGGTAACTTGGACGTCCGGAGTTAAGCCAAATTCGCTGGCAACTTGCGATCTGATTACCCCAGGTTGGTTGCGCATGGTCCAGGTAGTTGGTGTCATTGTAGAACTTTGAAATTCTCTGCAGCTTTAGAGGATCTCTTGACCAGACCACATACGCATCCCATCGCTGCAGCTCCCTCTTTCGAGATACTCCGCAATTTGCATTGTCTTGCAATCTCTTGGATGCCTCAACGCTATGTTGTCCGTTAATGAGCATGAACTTGCCATCTTTGATGGCATCCCATGAGATGGGCACGGCCTGAATCGGCTCACCATGCTCATCGATTGGACAGATGCAGATTTTCTGACGTTGATTGACGTCGCCAAGCTGCACGAGGAAATCCATCGTGCTCAACACAATGGCTTCCTCCATCCCCCTAATCACGAACTGTGCCTTTGCGACAACACACTGCTGAATTTGCACTGAATACGATGACTCTAATGGAAAACAGCCTCTACATTCCTCCTATTGTGATTCCGTGATCTTCTGAAAGTCCACCTGCGGGTCATTCCTGGCCTTCTTTGGGGTCGTGGACCTCGTCACAGTGGATGAAGAGCTACCGCCGGCTGTGGACTTCCTCTTCTTGCTTGAAGGTTCCCCGGGCGTCGTAGGCGTAGTTGAAGGCCACCTGGGAGGAGCACGACTTGAGGTATGGGGTGCGGTTGAACCCAACGGATTTCCCTGGGTAGTTGTTTTTCCTCGTGCTAGACGACGTGCACTGGCTTCGACTAGAATTGGTCGAGCCTCAAATGTTGATAGAAGTTGGTGAATTCGTGCTAATCGTCTATTTACTTTTTCAGCATCCACGTTTGTCCAGGGCTCATACTTTTCAAACGCCTCCCTCAGTGATCCCTGTCCGTTTCGCGCGACACTTTCAAGCAATTCGGAGAAGTCGAATTGACCGAGAGAAGGCCCAACTTCACGACAATGGAGTGGCAATGTGGGAGATCCACTCCAGCTCCATCAAACGCCTGAATTCCAAGAACTATGAAGTCTTGTCGTTGCTGCTCAACAAACGTAACTCTCTCGTTTCTGTTGAGTGGGACATAAGGGATTTCATTGTTCACCTTGATGGTTATGTGAACTGACTTCCCAAACTTCGAGAACGACCAGCTCTTTACATTATTTTGGAACACCCATAGAGTCCCATAGTTCTCAACGACATCGTCAATGAACAGGGATGGTGCCAGAGGATTCTCAAATCACTGAATGAATATCTCAGAATGAGAATAATCGTAGGTATCCTCTTCTGGTTGAAGTGAAGATGCCATCTGCAGATGTCACCATTTTGCACTGATTAGTACCATATTTTCACACATATCTTCGTGTCGAGGATAACTGGTGTCTTCTAATCTTCTCTTTGATTGACCACGGTTGAGTTTTTTATCCTCGAGTCGAGGATAGCTTTCCTTTCATTGCTGACGGTTTTAAGACTGTAACTAGCAAAAGCAAATATTTGACCTAGGTATTTGTAGGATTATAAAAGATGAGGTAGAATGATACCATGACTATGATTAACGGTATATGACTATCAGCTCAACTTATTAGGAAGTATTGAATTACGTAAAGTATACCCAACTTGCGGATAATCTAGGATGTTAGACTTGTTAGGTGGTATTTTTAGGCGTTTCAAGGCAGCAAATTTGAAAAACAAACGGTTTATCCTCGACTCGAGGATAAGCTACAACTCTTGCACGGTTGGATAACTCTTATCCTCATCTCTTTGTTCTGTCTGTAACGGTTTAGAGATGTCAGACTATAAAATTTTGCACACTATCGTTAAGGGAGTTTATCCTTGACTCGAGGATAAATTGCACCTGCGGTTTGGTTGTTTACTGAAAGACACACTTCAAAACCCGTGATTCTATATTATTCACAATATTAGATGTTCAGCACTCGCCACTACAGTTAGATTTATGATAGCTGGATTCCTCACCTGTGAATTACCAACAAGTTTGTGGGTATGATATACAACTCAATGTGTTTCGAAGCGCCCTGGAAAGCAAGTTGAAGTGGAGAACATCAGTTTCATGAGCAAATCTTAACACAACGAGACGCACACATACAAATGTACAGAGACCTTTGACCACACAGGCGTATATTAAATCCGACTTACAATTCCTATCAAACATCACATACATACTCATACTTTCAATAAAGAATCTCAAAAGCCAAACTTAGTTGAAGTCGATTACTTACTAGATGTGTATAGAGAATATCAATCAACAAGCTCCTCCATAGCACAACGGCAGTATATTAAATTCGACTTACAATTCCTATCACTCGCCGAATCTAGGTACCCAGAAGCTTCACAACACTAGAATCACTATCTCCTGATTTGGTGAGACCTTCTGCAAAACCCTCGCAACACTCTACGCGATCTGGAAATCCTGAAAACTTGTACAAAACTCCTTCCATATCAAACCCTAAGCCTGTACTTACTGATCACCTTCATTCTTACAATGACAGCCGTAATCGGACCTCACAAAACCCTGGCAACACTCTATCACACAGTGGTCAACGCAACCACAATTGACAACGTATGTGTAGCACGCCCGCTCATACACACGCACTCACTCTCACGCACTCACAAACAAACGCTTACCCTAACGCACACACACCAACACACGACACACAATGACACACACAAAAACCTAACGCACCCTCACACACCCTCACACAAAACTCACCCTCACGCACCCTCACACAAAAACTCACCCTCACACAGAAACTCACCTCACGCACCCTCACACAGAAACTCACCCTCACACAGAAACTCACCCTCACGCACATACAAGCACTCACAGCTCGAACGAGCAGGAGGAGTGAGAAAGGCGGCGGCGGTTTTAGGTCAAGGTTTGTACCTCGTTCGCCCATGACCGCGCAATAGATATCATCCGTCGATCAACGGTTGCGACGGATGGATGACGAATCACATTAAGCTCAGAAGTTCCATGGAAATGGTGCGTCGGTTTGTTTAACACTTTGTAATTTTATTTTATATTTTCACCTTTTATCTTCATTCTCTTGCCTTTCCTTACCATTTTAGTTAATACCTACGGTACTGTACTAAGAGTTTGACACCAATTCCCTTCAAACTTATTGGATTCTATTGCTATGAAAAATGAAGGAGACGAAAACTTTTATTTCTAGTTTTGACCGTAGGATCTCAATTAATCCCTAAAGGACCACTACCACTGTCGCTCTAATACCAGTCCAAACTGACACTGCCAAAATGAGACATGAAAATCACATTTTAAAGTGAATTTTTGATTTTCAACCGTAAGATCTTAAAATAGACTCGTACATAAGCAAGCCATTGAATTTTGGTTGCAATTCACCGTGCGGATTGATAGATTTAGTGTTTAAAGTCAAAACAATTGTTCATTTTCTTTGAGTAGATAAGCAGACTTTTACTTCATTTTGCATCAAATTTTTGCATTGTACAAGGTCTAAATCTTTTACCATTGTCTTAAGCATGATGTTATTTCCCATTACACCATTTTTTAGAGGTAAAAAAGTGGTGCAGTATATTCAAAACAAGTGTGCAAGGAGTGGAGGTTCAAAAATTGCCATTTCACGATTTTTTTTTTGTGAACTACATTTGTATTGAATGATAATCCAAACGGTCAAGAAGAAGGTTTTTACCACATATTGTTGTTGAAAAAATAAAAAGTGAAAAATATGTAGATCTCTAGGTTTTATGTAAAAAAGATGAATATTTTTTCCCCCCTTGCCCGACAATGTCTGAAAATGTTTGACTTGGAATAAAATGCCTTTTAACACTAAAGACAAGAATTTTTTTGAAACAATTCCCAAGAAGGAAATATTCTTTATTCTTGGGAAAAATCTCAATGTCAATAGAAACTTTTGTCAAAAAATTTGGAGGTGCCTGGAGTCCCCACTTTTGGCTTTAAGTGATACTAACTTTCAAACCACAAATCCAAAAAATAAAATAATAATATCTCCACGAAGCTCTTATCAGAGGCAATCTAGAATAAAAATTTATGACAAAAGGATTTTTTTTTTAATTTTAGGAACCTGCCCAAAATCAGAAATCCCTCCGAAGGAGATTTGGTCCTTTAGGGGTTAAAACTTAAAAAATCAGCACTTACAAAAACTCATAAACTTTCACCACACGGATTAAAAGATGATAGTGTTTCAAGTCAATCAAATGGTTCATTTTCTCCACTGCGTTTACAGCAGCTGCACAATTTGACTTCACTTGGTGTCAACTTTTTGCAGTACACAACGTCTAAATCCATTACCATCTTGTTAACCCCTAAAGGACCAAAGTCTCCTTCTGGGGAATTTTTTTATTTTTGGGCAGGTTCCTAAAATTTGAAAAAAAAATCAGTTTTCTCTGAAATTTTTATTCTAGATTGCCCTTCATAAGAGCTTCGTGGTCATATTTTTATTTTATTTTTTGGATTTGTGGTTTGAAAGTTAGTACCACTTATAGTTTTTGAGGGAAATTGTCAAGGAACTTTAGGGGTTAAGCATGATGTTAGTTCTTTATACACCGAATTTTAGATGTAGAAGGGGGTGTAGCATATTCAAAACAATTCTGCAATGATTAGAGGTTCAAATTTGGCAAATCCACGCTTTAATCCTTCAAAACTTAAAATGTTAGAGATTGATAATCCAAATGGTCAAAATGAAGGGTTACACCACATAGGAATTCTTCGTGAACTTTAAAACAACCCATTTTTTACACTTCGTCATGTACGATAACATAATGAATATTCTCCGATGTGAATAACATCCAACATTATGGCAAATTCACATCCATTCTACACGATTTAGCAAAAATGGTTCATTCACTACCAATTATTGCACCTTGTTGCATTAAGGATATATTTTGGAAAATTACCAAATTTAGGATGAAATTGAGTGTAATATCATGGATATCTATGTAGTTTATAATGTCTCTCAAATGTAGTACATATAAATCACACTTCAAATATATTTTGAATGTCAATCTCCAAATCCAAAAAGCATTTTGTTTTCGATGAAGTAATCAAAATTTTCTCTAAATTTAACTTAACATTTAGTCAACTCATCGATTAATTGTAAATTGCCTCTCAATTTATTAACATTCTAGAAAAAAATTATGATCTACTTGACAATAAAAATTTATCATTTTATAATATTGATCTCCGAACTCCAAAAATGAATTTGTGAACAATATAAAATGTAAAGTTGAATACATTTGCATTAACAATTTTTTTTGTATAAACACTTCTAGATTTTTCTGCTCTACAACAAAGTGTAGAAAAGTAAAATAATATTCATTTTACCATTTTGAACCATGTGATCTTCACGTATACTACATAATATCTTCTAATCTTACAAATTCTTTTACCACTCGAGGGCAGAAGATTATAGTGTTAAATGTGAAGAAGATGCTATAATGCCAAAACACTAGTAATACCCTCCACCTATTGTATGTATCATTAATATAAAAGAACCACTTTGATTTGAAATGAAATGCATTTTCATATAGATAGGGATACAAATTTCACAATTATCATAAGTAATTATTTTTTAAAAAGGTTGAAATAATGGGAAATTATTTGTTACAACCAAAAATCTCCCAACACTACAAAAAGTTAATTCTACATAGAAATTCTTAGCAGACCAATTAAGAATTTCATTTGTTGCATGAAACCAAAATCAATAAAAATTAGTTCTTGGCATAATCTTGGAATTAATTGATAATATATTTAAACCTTTATCTCTAAAAGAAGAAGGTGAAATATATTTAAAATTCATGCATTTTTTACGAAAGTGAAATATCATCTTGGGGTATGCACTAGCAAAAGTTGTAGAAATCACGTGTGATTAAAAGTACGGTCTAATTTATTCTTTACATTGGATAAATATTGTAACAAAAGCACATATTTAAGACATTGCTATTTCATTATGAAACATGGCAATAAGTACTAAGAATAACAAACTTTGATTCAATACTAGGGATTAATGTAATCAACTGTAAAGAAGAAGAAGAACGTCGGTCTTCGAAGGAGGTTGACGTGCATAAAGTTTCTGTTCATTCCACTACTAAGACCATGCCCATCGGATTGGGAATTAGTGATCCACTGTACATACAAAATATTATGGAAAAATGGGGCATAGGGAGTGAATGATAGACTCTTATGAATATTGTTTGTCTACATTTCTAGAGCTTGAGCAGCTACATGTATAGTTTTTATAAATGTTGCATGTGTTAGATGCTTTGCAAATTTGAAATTTTTATACTCCTAGAATACATTCATCTTTGGTTGCACACTTTTCTAAAGTATTTAAGAGAACAATATGCTTTGATTTCTCCCAAAAACTCGTGGTTCTTGACTACAAAGACTTTTTAGAGTCTTGAAATCTGTTTCTCCAACGCAAATTCATGTTTTTGTTGTGTTTGCAATGTGTGGATTTGTTTTAGCATTCATTATCTTGTCTCTGTTTTTGTTATATTTCTTCAACTGCTATGGACTTGCACTATCACGTTCAAGTGGTAAGAAGATTATACATAAACAATAATAGTTACTTTTTTTATGACCCAATAAAGAAATGATGAATACCTATGTGGTACAAAACTTCACTATGATTAACAACCTTTATTTTAAAAAATACAATGCTATGTTATCTTTCCTAGTAGGTAAATAGTCCTCCAATAAGACCGCAGTACTACAGGTGTATACAAATTTGAAGGAGGAGTGCCCCCCCTCGAGAATATTATTTTTTGGTCTTGTACATAGAATGAAACAAGTGAAAATGTATTTGTAGTTCTTTCAAAAAAATTATCCGTTTTGTAATTTCCATTTCCATTGACAATTTGTTTGATGATTGTCACTTTCCAAGAGTGGCTTTTGATTTAGATTTTTATTTGATTTTATTGTTTTAGTATAAATTTTTTAGATAAAGTTAAATAATTTCAATTTTAGTTGAATATTTTTAAAAACGTGTGCTCAAACTAGCCATTAAGTTAATTTTGATTTGATATATTTTTAAATGTTTGACTTCTTGGTTTGTAAAAATTTATTGCTATTTATATATTTTCCTTGACTATATTTCAATTTAACAAAATTCAGAAGTCTTCCTACTTTTGGCAAATTCTATCGGAAATATATGTGTGAGACACAAGAAGTGTATTCCCTTCATTAAAGTTGTTTGCATATTCAAGAGTAATTGAAATTGTGAAAATTGTAATGAATTTAAGTAGTTTCTATCTTGAATGAAAATTAGATTTTGTTCAATGTTTAATCCACAAAGAATATTAAAACAAATAAATAAGATAAAATCTTCTGAAATTCTAATTATTTTTTATTCAAATTATTTTAATTTACATAAAGTCAATTTTAGGGTTAATTCTGTATATTTTTTCCCTTAATTTAGCAATTTTAGATATATTTTTTATCGACATTTAAATAATCGTTTTTGTTTATTTTAATTACTTTGAATCATGAGAATTGATATATTTGCTTTGTATTTTTTTTTGGAAGAATTTTTATTTAAATAAGAATATTAAAACGAATAAAAAAGTTATCTACTTATATAATAGGCGTCAATGTCTGTCCGTCCGCCGCTCCCGGTCACATGATCTTTGGAATTGCCATTTGAATCAAATGTGCCTTTTGAATTGAATGTGAACTTTGAAAGAATCCTCCATATGTGCCCTTTGGAGGAATCCCTTATAGTGCCCTTTGGAGGAATCTTTTATAGTGCCCTTTTATTCAAATTTGGCTTATTGAGTTTTGAAATTGTATTATGTATCAAAAATAGAAAAATAAAACCATAATTTCCAACATATTGAAACTACACAATGTACTACCTCGGGTACATAAAATAAATGATAGTTATCTAAAGACAATAACACGTATATAAAATAAATAATGGATATTCAAAGTGAATAGTAGGTATATATAGTACATAATGCATATAAAATGGGTAAATTTTATTTTTGCATTTACATATGTTTATTTAACTTGGGATTGGCCCGGTCAGTTGATGACAACGGGGAATGGACTTGATTCGATTTAGATTCGATTTGAGCTTATTGGTTTTAAAATACAAAACATGCAAACGTAACTTTAACACACCACCCTCCGCACTCCCCGTCGAGACGACAGGTACCAACCCTAGTAATGTTATAAAATTACAATTATTTGTTGTTTGAATTATTTTAAATTACATATAGACAATTTTAGAATTCATTTAGTTTCTTTTATACTCTAATTTAGTAGTTTTTAAAGTATTTTCTATCGTTATTTTAATAATCGTTATTTTTTTCCAATTTTTAATTTTTTTTTTATCATGAGAAGTTTTTCTTTGCTTTGTATTTTTGTTTTTTTTTGGAACTCAAATGATAAAGATCTGTAGCTAACTTTAATTTTTTTTATTCGGGTTGGTAGCTTTCTAAATTAGTGTGACCCCGATACCGAGAAATGCTCTTCGTCAGCTGAAAAGTAGTGACACTAATAAAATATAATTTTTTTCCCTCCAAAAAATGTTGCCGTTGAAAATTCCCTTTCCCGCCTACCTCCGGTTTTCATGCACTGCTCCGCTCATGACATTCATAGTTTCAGTTCAAGAGTGTCATTTCGTACTCTCTCCTCTCTAAACATATCAGCATCACCTCGGCTCCCTGGTTCGTGCATCAAGCTTTTGCTTCTTCTTAGTAAGATACTATATTTGTCGATATTCTTGATTTAGGGTTTTATGTAGAAGTGTAACTGTGTGCGATTGTGTTTCTTGTACGTTGGCTGGATTCATATTCTCCTATGGTATGCCATTGTCGCACTGAACATTGATCTGTGGGGCGCTTCTTGTGTGCTCTCTTGTTGCGGCCGAAGGCATTATGTTTATTTCAGTTGTGTTGTCGGACTTCCGTTTATGGTGTGAAGTGCATAGAGAGTGATCTCCTTACAAAATGTCCCGAAAATTTCGAGAGCACTATAGCATCGCGATTCTCCGTGAATATTGTGTGTCTTTTGAAATTGTTATCTTCGGGTCGAGGATACCAATATTTCACGTGATTGTATGAGAGGGTTACGTGACTATCTAGTTAGTGAAATTTTCATCACATGTATCCTCGACTCGAGGATGAAACTTGAGTTAAATCATACTTTTCCACACGTGAATAATTATGTTCTTAGTCATGATTGGAAATGAGAACTGTTTTAAACATGTAAGTTATCCTCGGGTCGAGGATAACTGAACCCAATTTATTGGTATTCAGAAATCTAAAATCTAAAAATTACAGACACACTCATTCAATTCAAATAATAACGACTGTTTGTAATTTCCTCAAATCTATCTTACTGGTAAAATATTTTAAGGATACTCTCATGGTGAGGATAAATTTTATTTGATGTAATAGATTCCTACACATATAATTTTGTGAATATCCTCGACTCGAGGAAAACTGCATTCATCATTTTGATACCCAAATTGTATGACGAAAATAAAATATAGATTTATCTTTACTAGACTATGCTTGTATGTCGAATTTGCTGGAATCTCTGTGCACATAATATTCAAAGATTATACTCGAGTCGAGGATAATTGGGAGTGTTCTAAATGAGAGAAGTATTATATCATTGATGAGATAATCCAGACCTTTCTGTATAAATTGTGATGTTTTCAGTCAGCTTGTAACTGTCTAGTTAGTGACAGTTTCATCACGTGTATCCTCGACTCGAGGATAAAACTTAAGTTAATTCATACTTTACCACACGTGATAAATTATGTCTACACTGACGATTGGGTATCAGAATATTTAGTAAACATGTTAGTTATCCTCGACTTGAGGATATTTCCTCTCAACCAATTATTTTTCAAAATTAGAAAATCCAAAATATCAAAGACATTATCATTTAGCCCAAAAGAATGATGATTGTTTTATGATCCTTGAATCAATGTGATTGGGATATTATTTTATGGATTTTCTCATGCCGAGGATAAATTTCATTGGATGTTTTTAGTTTCCTACGGAAATACTGTTTTGGTTATCCTCGACTCGAGAATAACTGCCTTCAACCTTCTTATCCAATATTGCATGAGGAAGGTTTTGTTCAGATTTATCTTTACTTTGATTTTGCAATGGTATTGTCAATTTTGATCGACTCTCTGTGTACACATTATTTACAGATTATCCTCGCGTCGAGGATAATTTATAGCGTCTTGATTGAGAATAGTATTTTATCATTGATGAGATATTCTAGGCTTTTCTGCTTCTATTATGATGTTTTTAGGCAGCAACATTTTTGCGGAAGTTGTGATGACCACAATATTTTCTATGTGTTATGAATATTTTGATTGTTTTTTTGGAGAACAATTTCTATGTCTGTTGTTGTCCTAGAGTTAAGTAGGACATAAATGCCATTGGAACTCATTCAAAGGTACAGTTGATAAGGGGTTATTTTCGAGTCATTGATAATCGGTATTTTATTCTGTGTATTCCCTTTCTATTCAACCTGTCTTCAAACATCTTTCCATTCAAGTGGTTAACCATTCCTTGATCCCTTCGAATGTGATCTGTTGTAGATGGAGGAAGCGTCATTTGATAGCGGTTTTCAAGTGCGACCAACCTTGCCTCCAGGTGTTGCTGCATGTGAGGGTATTCCTCGAGCATCTTGGTATTCAAAGCGCGTTATCCTTTGAAACTTATCAGGCGCTGATGTTGGAATTGGATTCTGCCAGAGTGTTGATTCTGGTTTTGTTCCTGAAACTCGAGGTCAACCACTTGGAAGTGATCATGTTGCGGTTATGATCGCCAAGTCCTTAAATGAGGATGACATTCCTCTGAATTGGATGTACGCTCTCCAAGCATGGCCAATTCGACACGTCTTCCTTCGTAATGTGAGTTTGTATGACCAAGAGCAAACGAGCATTTACAATGCTGCTCTTAAAGTATTTCGTCGCGGACCAAGAGTTGGTGTTCGACAGTATGAAAGCAATCGTCAAAGGGCAAAGCATCATTCCCCATCGCATAAGAAAGTCCTTCTCACTGCACAGTGATAAACTCTATGGCAAGCACCGTCTGTTGTCCTAGAAATTGTACGCAACGAATTCCACAGTGTACAATTTTGGTACTTCGCTCTCAAATTTGCCATGACATTGGAGGTGTTTATTTTTGGAAACATGTTCTACTTGATGTGCATAGGCAGATGCACATGGATTCCAATGGAAACCGTGTGGTGATGCTTGATGGAATTGATGTTTGCCAAGATGCATGGTGTACTATCATGGGGGTTAGCCGAGCTACATTCTACCGGTACAAAAGTGACGCAAAGGATGAAGTTCGAGCAGGGCCACATGGCAATAGTGGCACAAAGAAGCCCCGCACTCATACTCTACAGGCAATTGCTACTTTGCACAACATACTTGACGATGTTGCCGATCATAGTCCTAATATGACTACTACACTTGGCAGTGGGGAGAAGGTCATCTCAAAACATCTTCCGTCCTCCTTTCAGTGGAGTGCAGTGCTACCCAAAGTGAATGCGGTGAATGCAAGGTTTGGCCTCAAACGAGTATTCTTATCAGGTCTTGGTCGAATTCGAAGCTCTCAATTTGAACAATTCTCCACTAAGAAGCCTGGTGACAGCTTTGCTCGTTGTGGGAGATGCGACCAACTTAAGCAATTGAAGAAGGCTACCACGCAAGGATCCTCCGCATATCAAATGTGGAAAGTCAAATTACAGTTACATCAAGCCTCCCAACAGACTCATCGTATCCTATATTATGGCAACCGAAAGAACTCAGAGGAAAATCCAGATGAGGTTGTGTGCATCATTCATGATAAAATGAACCACAACAAAACCGCATCTCCCCATTTTTCTCATAAGAATAAAGCAACGGAGTCTTTCATGAAACTTCTTGTGGCTGTAACAGGGATGATTGCGCATGGACATGGAGATGTCCGCTATGCACATTATAGTCTTGACATCTTTCCCACCGACTCAAATCACACAGTTGGATCCATTGCTAAGTTACTTCGGGACTTAGAGAGACCACCCGTGTATTCCTCTCGTCAATTATTTGCAGGAGGGAGAGCTTCACCTCGCTTTGAGGCAGTGCTTGCGGATGCTAATATGTGCTTTGGATCCCTTGCAGTTCAACCAGCTGAACCTATTCCTGCCAAACAATTTCCGCCAATTCTCCAGATGTAGTTGGATAATGCCACAGGGGAAAATAAGAATAGATATTTGTTTGCTTTCTTCTCCCTCCTTGTTCATATGGGTATTTTCCGTGAAGTGTACGTCAACTTCTTGCTTGTTGGTCATACCCACGAAGATATTGATGCAATGTTTGGAAGTCAAATAGCTATCCAACCATCCCACTCTTGATGAAATCATTCATGGATGCTGAGGAGAAGCCAGTTATTCCACACCTCATTGAAGAGGTGCCTGACTTCAAGGGCTTTTAAGAAGGCTATTTGTGTGTTGGCAAGGAGGCCCTTACAGGTCATACAAAGGGCCAACAATTCAAGTTTTACAAGGACTCCGATGGTTTGCCCAAGATGCAGTACAAACTGCTTTGTACAGATAGGGATTGGTTGCCAATAGAGAATGGAGGAATTCAACTATGGAAGGTGGCGGCGGATGGTAGGCCAATATTGCCTCGTGGAGAGCCACTTCCCCTCATTCCGCAACATCATGAGAATTATGATGAGGTTATAAAGGGCATCTCTGGGTTTCTAAGTATGTGGGAGTCTATGGCAAACGAGGATCTCTCGGGTGAATACAGGAGGAAGAATGAACATATTATGTACTATTAAAGGGGTGTTTAGGCAGCTCTCGACGTGCCATTGGAAGAATCGCCTTCCCTACGAACGGGATTTTGGCCACTATCTAGATACGCACCATCGATGGTGGATGAATTTGAGATTGACGGTACGTTGAGAGAGGATTACGTAGAAGACCCCCCATTCATTGGACAACGACGTCATTGTCCCCCTCCATCGTTTCGGATTGGTAGAGATGTGCAGGAGGGCTATTTACTTGCGGTACGTCCTACTGATGGAGATTTCCGCCCATTTTGGATTGCCTTAGCATTGACAAATCCGCATCCGGATCGTGAACATTCTCACGAGATTAAAGTGCAATACTACAAACCTGCATCCATGCGTCATGTGAGTCCGGACACATGCAAAGGGTGGGATTCTAGTCATGGGAATAATTGGATCGAAGAAACTGAATCTGCACCAACGTGGGTGTATACAGATTGTATTATAACTGTGTGGAAACCTAGGTTGCGTGGGAGCTTGAGCTCATCTAGATCCAAAATTCCAAAATCACAGGTGGGCATCATCAAGGCATCTTTAGCTGAATATTAGATTTCAACGGGTTTTTGTGGATTGAAGTTATTTCCCAATATGAAATTGGTGGGAGTACGTGTTGTTATTTGAATTTGTTTTGCCCTTGGATGGAATATCCTTTTTAGGCTTGTATTAAACTCAATGTATCTAATATGTGATGCAATTGTAGAATGTTGCATGCGTAGCATATTTGCAGACAAAATTTGATAACAAGTTGTTGTTTCATCAAGTGATGTATTGTGTTGCTTTCCATAATATACAACAATCCCATTATTTTGTTACATTGGTGACAAATGAACCTTGGTCCACATTGTCAGTGTGATTGATTGTGCATTTATCCTTGATGCTTTGATATTTCCTTTTAACAGTAAGTTCTTAATGAATTGCTACAATATATGTTATCTTCTCAATGACCATTTTGGCTAGAAGTTGTATAAGCTTTTGAAATTTGAAAATATTTCTCTTCAAAATGTGAAGATATGCATTCTAAGTGGTTGGTGAATGAGTGCATATGTGTATTTCAGTCCAATTTTGAGTCCTATTCGGGTTCCTAAAATTCAGTGTCGCATTTGTTTTCATGAGGTCAAGTTTATTCTCGCTATGCAATTTTTTTCATGGTGTATTATTTTTCCTTAAATAATATGCTCCATATCTGAATACAATTAATGATACTCTAATATCTTTACACACAAAATCATATTAAATGGCCTACTCAATTTGATACGAAAATTATTCAACAATCTATGTTATGTCCGGATTCTTCAAGATTTTGAAAAGAGTTTGAGTCTCAATTTAATACAGTTTTAAATTAATAAAATAATGAAATGCCTAAAATTAGGCACCATGTTAAAATGAGACTCTGAAATGTCTCATTTTAATGAATATGGCGTTTCTGGTGACTATTGGTTTCTTGACCTACACCAATGATCTTCTCTCTCAACTTCCATAACTACTCGTGTAACTTACTCTTGATAACTAACCCCCTAATAACTTCTTTGACTAACTTACTTTACCCCTATTGGCCTTCTTTAAACTATTCCAAAAAATTAGGGTAAATGTTCACACTGTTTCATACTATTTGTAAACTAGTGCTACTTATGATCCCTATTCACACTGTAAAGACAAATAGTTTTCAAAAAATAAAATTTCTGCACTACATTACTACTAGGGCTGGAGATCAACGGAGGGGTGTGGGTTGCTCTACACCAACTGTGGGAACGTCGGTACATGAAGACAATGCTACGCTGGCTCGAGAGAATGCGGTTGAGAGACAACGACGTTCAAAAGCAAGAAGACGGGAATTAGAGGAGAGGTTGTTTCAACTAGCGTCGGTAGCTACGACTCCAAGTCAGGACTTATTTGACCGTAGAGATGTGCACAGGGTCTCATCACGCATTTCAAATTTCATTATGAAGGAACTTGTGAATGCTGGAGAGGGTTCCATTTTTAGCCAAGTTGTATTGGAATCAATATTTTCTAACAAGAAGATAGCCTTGCATTTGCGTGAGTGTTACAATCGTCACTCTAAAGTTCAAGCTAGCCATGCATTTCTGGAATCGTATAGAATTGAATTGCGGCTATTGAAAACCCGTGCTCTAAGGAAAAACTTGTAAGGTATAAAGCCTTGTTGGAGGCTGCGGTGAGTACCAATGTGTCGGGCGTACGAGCATTGTCGAAGGCTCTAGGTGCAAATTCTAAGTGCATTGTTGCAGCAGTGCAACGTGGCCATAGTCTACAGCCAAGCGGGTCCTCCATTTTCATGTTAGTTGAGCGAAAAAAGAGACCTGGTCTGTCCGCGATCGCAAAGGACTTAGTAATAGCCTAGTGGTGTTCAGAAAAACATGTGAGTCCTAACAAAAAGGACGTAAGAAAAAGGCATTTAGGGCGACATGTATACGAGACGCATGCAACCCACCTCCTCCTCAAGAGTCAGGTACTTCTATGCACCTCCTCAAGTTTGAAAATAAACTATGTGGAGGGGAAATACTATACTGGTCCAAAAGTTATATATTCTTTGTTTCAGTGTGTTGTATACTTAATAAGTCCTAAGTAGTACACTTGCATTGTATTCACCTATCTTTGTGGTCATTTGTCATATACCAATATTCTACTACACACATGAATGGTGTGAATCTAGTTATTATGTCTAGACTTGAACACGTTGTATAGGTCCATAGCCAACACCTATGTAGTCAATTGGCGTACTGGTGACATCCACACCTAGGTTTTGCGTACAGAGCCCTTTTGTCTTCGTATACTCTATAAGGGTCATTGATATACTTCAGATCTTCTTGATATACGTCATCCATAGGATATAGACTCATATAAACATTAACGAAGTATATACTTAGGAGTCTTTCTGAGGGTAAATTCTTGTATATTCTTTTTTTGGATATTTATACATAGTCCATGCTCAGACACGAGGGGTCCAATGTCCAATGGTTGTATACTTGGTCACACTATTCATGTGTGTATGTAAATGATTTGTACAAAACCTAGGATGTCTAGTACACAGTCCTTGTATGTTGACATACTTGGTGGAGGTCTACTGCATACTTCAGAAGTCCTTAGGTATGTCCTCCCCATGTAAGTCTGTAGTTATATACACTTAGAGGGAGTTCATACTCATTGTCCAACAGATGGGTATATACTCATATATACTTTGTCTGGATATGTATATATAGTCCATCTTTAGACATGAGGGGTCCAATGTCTAAAACACCATATTCGTTATATTGGGAGATTTAGCGACTCCCAAATTAACACATGTAGATCATAAGAGCTAAAGTGCACATCTAAACTATACAATATGGAGGGATATGAGTTTTCAATAAATTGGGAGGTAATGTTCACTTCAAAAATCCCTAGAAAAATAAGTACTACGGATAACATTACATTACGAATCTATCTATAATATTGAAAAGAAGAACACATTAGTCGACACTTCTTTTATACCACATGTGCTCATTGAATATGAATAGCTAAATATTCACACTCGACCCTACTAACCTGGATTAACCCCATGCTCCAAGTTAGCTAAAAGTGAGCTAAATGACAGACAAATATCCACTTGTAAGAGAATTAGCTAAATACATTCTGATGAGCCTTTTTTTGATTTAAAAGAATTTTAGTTTAACTTGTCGAATACACATTGGCTAAAAAAATATGTAACGAGTTTCAAATGATGGTGTTCAGAAGTGGAAAAAAAGTTGCACACACATTAGCTCTCTTCGAACTAAAGTGTCCCCATCACTTAGAGGTGCAATGAACTCAAAAAAGCAATTCCACACTTTAGCTCTACTTGACCTAAAGTGCGCACCATTACTAAGTGCAGTGAACTAAAAAAGAAGATTTGCTCACACTTTAGCTCTAGTGGAGCTAAAGTGTGAACCAGCATTTACTTTCTATCATTCACCATGAAGGCAATTACTGGGATTATTGGTTTCAAGATTAGAAGCAATTTACCACATTGTTATTTAAAAAAGAAAATAAAACATACTGCAAATTATCACCAATACGCAAAAACAATGGAGAGAATATTTCATAGCAATCATTGGCATCACATATGGTCATACAGAGTGTAATCAAATACAAATATTATCTTTAATGTCAGCACCAAGGGATCTATCCATTCTACATGAAGTATTAAGCATCAGAATCCAAAATCTAGGAAAAGGAAAGTCCATTTATCTAAGTCTATTACGATTCGGACCTGGCCAGTGCTTCCAAGGAGGCCTTAATAATCGCTACTTGTCCCTTCGGAATTTTTGTAGTTGAATCTTGCACATGACCTCCATCCCTTTTTAAAGACCTAGGTTTCTATGCTGTCAAGATTGAATCGGTACTCTCCCACGTTATGGCTATCCCCTTTTCAATTGTCTAGCGAAGGTTGCAATCTGTATCCCAATCTTTAAAGAACTTCAGAACATCCCGATCGCGCGATATAGGGCGGAAGAATTGGATACGCACGGTGTTTGGCATATCCGGGTTAGAATTAGGATCTGAAATTGCTTGAGCAATCCAAAATGGGCGCTCGTCTCCATCACAAGGCCGAAATGCAATAAAATAGCCAACAAAAAGATCACGACCAACTCTAAAAGAAGGAGGTGGACAATTGCGTCTCTGGCCAACAAAATGCTCATCTTCATGGTACTCCTTGCGAACCTCACCTTCCGCTGAGAACTCATCTTCAATGGCACGGGCTATTCGCGTCGTTGGCCAAAAGCCATCTTCCAATGATATCGGCGTATCCATTGGAAGTGTCAGAGCATCTCTAACATCGCGCCAATAGTATGATAGCGGCTCAAAATGCGATTTGGCTTCAACAGACTTCGGCAATGATTGCTCCCAGTGATCGATGAATCCTGAAAGTCCCTTCACCACCTCATGAAGATGCCGCATCGTAGAAGGCTTCAATGCATCACGTTCTCCGCGAGGCCATAAAGACATTCCTTCAGAATCCTCCTTCCACAACTTGATGCCACTACCTTCTCCTCCCTTAGGAAGCCAATCCTCATCATGACAAAGGATTTTATACTTCATTACCGGACAACCACTAGAGTCCACATAAAACTTGAACTAATGAGCCTTCATATGACCTTGCAAAGCTTCATCACCGTCCGCAATCATATCCCCAATGAACTTCTTAAAGTCAGGAACCTCTTGGATGAGATGCGGGATTGTGGGAACACTCTCATTTTTCATGAACGACCTCATGAGCAAAGGAATGGTTGGAAAACTCTCCTTCCTCAATGCCATACTCCAACGTCCAAATAATGCATCTATTTCATCATGTATATGACCAACTAGCATGAAATTAACATATACCTCGCGGAAGATGCGTTTTGCAACAAGGAGAGACCAAAAACAGAAAACAAATCTATTTTTGTTATCACCAACTACATTGTCCATTTGCACGTTCAATATTGGTGGCAAAGGCCTCCCAAGAACTGGGATATCTGGAATCTGCCCTAATGGATCCAAACACATCTCTGCACCCTATAGTACCGCCGCATACAATGGATGAGAGCTAGATTCTGGAAAGAGTTGCCTAGACGATGATTTCGGAGGCGCCTTTTGGTCATGCAATAGTTTTGCTAACGACCCGACCGTGTAATTGGCATCGTGGGAGTATAAATCAAGGCCGTAATGGACGTAACGCTGGTCCACATGACCATGGGCAAGCATGCCTGTGACTGCAAGACGCAACTTCATAAGACCATCTAAGTGCTTTGTTATATGTGAAAAAACCGGGGAGGTGGTCTTTGAGTGATCCATCTTATCATGCATGATGGTTAGAATCTCCTCGGGCGACGACTTTGATCAAAATCGGTTCAGGTAGTACAAGTCCCCATGAGCGAAAGCATAATAGATGTGAACATGCATCTTCTTTTACCATAGCAGTGAAGCTTGTGTTCCAGGTTGAGTAAGCTTCTTCTGATCTTGGTATTTGTCACACGTAGAACAACGGGCAAAGTTGTCTCCACCTTTCTTGGCATAGTACTTACGGAAGCTCACTTGCGGAATCTTACTCTAGCTTGAGGTTGAGATTGGCGGCAATCCACAATCAGCGAGATGATCATTAAGAAGCGGTATCTGATCCTTCCGCTTAAAACTTGCAGGAAGGACCTTTGCCACAGCCTTCTCCCCAGATGGGAAAACACGAGACTTGTGAGGCATGTGGTCCGCATGTCTATCGAGGATGGCTCCAAGAGCGGCAGTAGCCACAATCGTATGACCTCTAGGCTTACGCAAATTGATATTCTCATGGTGTTGAGCCGCATGACCAGCAACATTATCCTTTGCATTCCGATAGAAAGTACTCGAACTTACACCCATGATTTTCATCCAGGCATGGGCACAAACGTCCACACCCTCTAGGGTCACAACCTTTGTACCCGCAGCGTTTCTATGAAATTGTTTGTGAACGTCGAGTTTGATATGATTTTTGAATTGCACAATGGTCTCACTGTACAAGTGCGTCCGAAGGACTTTTATTTTATCTCTAGGGTAGTGTTGAACACAATTTTGAATGCAACAACTATTGCTGGCAACTGCGTTAATGGAATGACGGGTCATGAGGAATTCAACATTCTTGGACTCTGTTGGACGTGTATTCCTTGAGGATTGTCGTACGAACGGGAGCTCCCACCTAAAGGTCTCTTACGCTCAACCAACCAGACATTGTAAACGTCCCTAAGGCAATGATGGAAGAGACTCACACCGTTTAAGAAGACTTGTTGAATTGGCCAGAACTTAAACGAGTACCTCCATTCATCACGAGCTTCTTCCTGAACAAAAGTACTGGACACCTGTACTACAACATTAGAATCCCGAAGAGGACAAGAGGAACCTAGAATTGCACTGGACCGAACATTGCAAACCAACCCCTCCGCAACGCAAACACTCAAACCATTGTGAAGGCGAAAGAGTCATCCTGACCTAAAGACGGTGAGGAATAGCATCAAACTCAGGAAGGTCTGGGTTCACGGGAGCATCAACATGAACATCGTCGTCCTTCAAAGACGACATCCTGCATTCCAATGAGATAAGTATTAGATAATCCTTCCAATAAGTATGGGAGAATAACTTGTAGGAATGGACATCAATGAAGAAGCATATCAAGTGGGTAATTTAGCTCGAATCAAGGTAAGGTCTGGCGTTTGAAAATAATTTGCATTCAACTGAATTAACATTGTAGAACGAACAAATTTAGCTCTATTCGAGGTAAACACATAAGGTATTATGTGACAAGGATGCAATTTCAAGCGATCAGGTTTAATGCGAAAATGAAATAATCACACCCTTGACAATGATATTTTAGCCCGACCCAACTTGAAATAATGACTATTAGACGGTATGTCAATTTATCTCGACTCGAGGTTAATTGACATAGTAAATAAGGTACGACAGTTTAGCTCAATTCGAGCTAAATTGTCGTTGGAAATAAGGTATGACGGTTTAGCTCGAGTCAAGCTAAACAATCTTACCTTATTTTCAACGACAATTTAGCTCAAGCCAAACTAAATTGTCGTTAATAAGATGGGCTACCAGTTTAGCTCAAGTCGAGCTAAACTGTCGTTCATAAGATGGGCTGACAGTTTAGCTCAAGTCGAGCTAAACTGTCGTTATTAAGTTGGGCTGGCAGTTTAGTTGGAGTCGAGCTAAACTGTCGTTCGTATTATGGAATGACAACTTAGCTCGATTCGAGCTAACATGTCCTTCCGTGATTCTCGGCGTCATTTTTGGGCTTCATACAGACAAACTCTTCAGCCAATGGATCTGCCTAACTATATACTAGAGCCCAAATCTTTGCATTAGTCATCGAGATAGTTGTAGTGGCGCTTCAAAATCCCAGTAGCAACTGGAAGTAGAGCAATAAGCATCACTGTCACATCCTAAGTGCTAGAGTGTATGGAGAATGCAAGAAGTATACATTGTGTACCTTATGAAGTAGACAACCGGTGCGTGGTCGCCTCTCGTAAGCGCCCTGCTCAACCGTGCGCAATCTATAGATGTTGCACTCCTCAACCTCCCACAATTGTACCACCTCCAAGCCTCCCATCCACTAGCCTTGCACCCTAAACCAAACTGAGAAGGAAAAAATGAGAAAATTGGGCGAGCTTCGGCAAGGTCACTCACGGTAACACGACCGTTTCAATTGTGGGCTACGACTTCATAATTGGCGGGAAGAAACTTTTCCACAGCCCCATAAAAAGTGCAAATTTTAAATCTCGGCAAGTACCTAAATCAACTATTTCCCGGTTGACTAAAATAAGGAAGAGTACAAACCTAGAATATACTTGCACATGCGAGTAATATACACATAACTGTGGGATTCAGGGTTAGGATAACGCTCAGGGTTAGGGTTAGGTTTAGGGTTAAGAGTTAGGGTTAGGATTTAGGATTTAGGGTTTAGGGTCCTTGGTTTAGGTATTATCTTTGTGATGATATTTCATTTCAATTTACTAATACTTTTAATATTCCGGATATGGACAATTCAACTAAGGTATAGGGAAATGTAGAGAAGATATTGAGATGATTAGAAAGAATTTGTATTACAATCCAAATAGGACTAATCTACAAAGTTGAAAGCAAAGACCTTAACGAACGAGTCACATTTAAAAAAACAAAAAAACATATTATATGTGCACGTGTATTTTGAGCAAAAAAGTATGTATTCAAACATGCTTTGGACATCATTTCTTTGGGGTTTTTAAAAAGTGCATAATGTTACTATTTTGTAATCAATTTAGAATGTTCATTCTTTTGCAAGAATCCCAAGTGTCCCCATGGTGTGGATTTGGAATTGAAATTGGTTATTATCCACTAAGTACTCAAAGACCGAAAATGTGCGCAAACTAGTAGTTGGATTAAAATATCTTATTCTTGAGTTCAAATTGTATTATCATGAGTTTAGGGTGTGACAATCTAAGCATGACATGAAAGATGGAGGAATTCTTGACCATACACAATTTATTTCATGTTTTGACGTGAAATTAAAAACTTTGTCATTTGTAGAACATAGAGAATGGAACAATATTAAAAGATTTAAACAAGAAACGGATAGACCTCCTCATGACAAAAAAAGGATATTGAAAATATAAAATATAACTAATACAAAGTGTATCACTTAGTGCATCAGGCATAATTTAATGTTTGTAATGTAAGTAATTTTGAATTTATTTATACATGCAAAAAAAGAATAATTAGTTTATAAGCACGTTCCAGTGGTTGCAAATTATATTTTAAATTCTCAAAATTTGTAGAAGGATGATAAAAGTCATGGGGCATATTTATAAGTAATTTATTTTCTCAATGAGCGTCTTCAATAAAAGTTATGCGAGCCGAAAGATGAACTTCTCGATTGCTGGCACGTCGAGCAACCAAAAAAACCTTTTGCTATGACACAGTATGGAATGTGATATTTTCAATACATAAAAGTAATATTAGAACGAATGATATTGTGGAAAAACATGTTATTTTTCTAGTGAAAAATAAGATTATATCCCAATTCATACATTTTCACACATTGTCACATATTATTGATGTAGGGTACCACAAATACTTAGACTTCATATCCAGTGAAGACTAGGGGATCGTCATATTTTTTTGCTTTTTAATATTATTATTGGAGATTTAGGTCCACATATTTTGAAAATCCTTTTAAAATTCAAAAGATTTTTGTTTCACTTGTGAAATACTTAACCATAAAGAGAAGTACGGAGTTCAAAATGATTGTTTGAAGAAGTGGAAATACACATTGCACATACATCAGCTTGGTTTTTAGCAGAGGTGTGTCCCATCACTACGTTGACTTGATGTAAATATCTACAGTGTGTAAAACATATACTTGTTTATATTTTGGAAAGATCTTTGATTAGGAGGACGAAACTTATTGGTGACGCTCTAGTAGCTTCAAGGTGACGCTTATTGCTCACCGGATTGTTTAAAATGCGAAAGCCGTAGACAGTATTTACCAATTCGAAGTATTCCTTTACGTTCTTAGAGTTTGTGCTTGGATTTGAAGTTTGAGCTAAAATGTCGGACTTGAGGGTTTTTATGGAGTTAAATATCTAGAGTCTGAACCAGAGGTAGATTTATAGTTTTCCTTATCTCAGTTGCCAATTCAACCATCCCAACCGGCCGTTTCCACACCATTGTCATTCCACCCTCAAGATAAAGCTGGATCTTCTCGTTCGCTAAAGCAGCGTCGTGTTGAGCAGCGTAGGCATGGTAATCTCCGAAAGGACGCTCATGTTTTAGTAATCTTACTTCAAACTGGATGTGTTGAATCGGGCACTCGTGAAGTGACATTTGAAGGAAATTTCGAAGGCCTAAACGAAGACCATTATTTCTGTATACCTAGGCCAATCGAGGTAAACGCTGGCCACCATCATTGATAAGAAGGGCTAGTGAATCCTTTGACGAAGACTCAACGTGCAGATTATATCGCAATTACTATCAAACGCAACCTCAAGTTCTTGCAGATGGAGTAGCACTGTTCTCTGACTTTAATTTTTACCTCTACTTGATTTTGATTGAAGCTTTGTACTAATTATAAGTACTTTGTGTTCCATTTGAATGTTAGAAGTAAAAATATGGTAGATAGTGGGTAGTTTACCTCTTAGTTAGAACTCTAAAGGTTTGTTGACCTCAAAAGATAAGTATGTACTTTTCTTTTGAGTTTTTCTAGGGCCAGTGGGTGTTTTGAGGCCCATGTGATATGCACATGGGTAAATCTTATCGACCTTAGAGGTCTAGAGGGTAGGTAGGCATCTTCTCTCTCCCTTTTAGTCGGGTTTGGGGGAAAAAGGGGTTAGTGTGCTTTTAGAGTGAAGTGTGTGTGTGTAAAGAGCCGAGAGTTTGATGGGCGATAACTGTGGTTGTAAGAAATATTTTGGCATAAAATTTCGAGGGTTTCTTTTTCTTTGAGATGCGCTTCCAAATAGACTATTTTAGCTTGATTTAGAGTTGTAAACAAAGAGTTACAAGCGTGTGAGTGGAGGAGGGTCTGCTGCCACTCAACGAAGAGGAGCAGAGATTCGGGCGGCCACCAAAGCTTGCAGTTTTTGCGATTTTCTTTGAAAATTTCAGGAGTTGTGGAACTTTTGTTTAGCTTTGCATGAACTTATCATTCAATTTGGTTGGAGTCGAATTGCAAAAGTTATGAAGGCTTGAAATTGTGAAAACCCGAGGCCATCCAATGAGAGGGCAGAGGTTTCAACAAGCCATAACTTTTGGACAGTAGTTAGAATGTTTGGAGATTTGAAAGGTGTGTGCACCATTGTTATAGCTCTCTAAAAAACTATTACAACTTATACTTGGAGTTTTGAAAAAGATGTTATGAGCGATTGAATTTCTAGAAGGGCAGAACTTTGAACTCATATAACTTTTGGACTGTAGTTTAGAGTGACTTAAAATTTGGTGTAGTGTTAGTTATTTGTATTAGCTTTCGAGAAAGTTATTATACTTAGTAGTTGGAGTTTTGAGTCATCTGTCATCCGTTTGAAGGTGACAACCTTAGTGAAAGCTCTTCCATTGTGTTTTTAAACACTTCTTTTGAGTTTCTTTGTGTTTTTGAACACCTGAAGATTTGAAGACTTGAAGGCAAGAAGACATGAAGACTCGTGTGTTGTGGCTTGTGGCTTGTTATTCCTAGCCGGATTTGGAGGCTCGTTGTCTTTATTTTGTTATTCCTAGCCGGATTTGGAGGCTAGTTCTTTTCAATTCTGCTTCGTAAATTTTGTTGCGGCGAAGTGGGGTTGATCACCTATACAGTCGTATTTATGTTGTTCCAACCGGTGAGGCGCAATTGCTGGTTACCGTGGGTTTGAATTTTAGGAGCCAATCTTTTGGACGGTTTCAGCTTGTGGTCTGCCCGTTCCGTTTTACCTGTCCGAGGCCATGGGTTCTTATCACCTTATCTTTACCATTAACCCATTTAGAGCCACCACAGGATAGGCCAACAGAAAGCTGTTTGAAGAGTCGAAGATATGAAGATATGAAGATTTGAAGAACATAAGAATTGAAGACCTGATTGGACTCTCCTGCCATCTATTCCTATTGCAGCCAGATTCCCCGTGAATTCTCAAAGCGCTCCCCTCTGTACACGATAACGTGCTATGAACTAAAAAGAGTGTGTGCACACACTTTAGCTCCACTGGTCCTAATGTATGCCTCATCACTAGGTGCGGTGATCTAAAAAGAAAATACGCACAGTTTAGCTCTACTAGAGCTAAATTGTGCACCATCACTAAACGGAGTGGATTAGAAAGCAAAAATGCACTATATAGCTCCAGTATACAGAAGATGGCTTCTAGTGTAGTGGACACTAAATAGGAATCCATACACTAATTGTAAAATTTACAATAAGTGTAGTGACAAAACCATACATCACTCAACGTCAACTACTACTCTAAAGGATTGAGTGCATGTAAGAATTTGTAAGAAAGAGCTTGGGAATAATCGGACGTAGGTATGGAGCAAAAGGAAAATATAAAAAATTGGACAAAGTAGAATGTAAAATATGGAGGGAAAATGAAACTACAAGTTGAAAATTGGAAATATAATAACATTCTTCTGGTAACGAAAGTGAGAAAAGAAAGGAATATTGGAAAAGGAAAAACTTTAACATACAATAAATATAGAAATACAAGTAAAATACTCATAAGATATCCATCACATATGCATTCAATGTGCATTACATATTCAGTAAATATTCATTACATACTCATTGAATTTTTAAATACACATTGATTTTACATTAGAAATTTATACACTATTCATTAACTATTCATTAACAGTACATTAAATACTCTATAAATAATCATTAAATATACAAATATTAATTAAACAGTCATAAAATATACTTTTAAAACTTCAAACATTCATTAAATAATATTTAAATATTCTTTCATTGTGCATAAAAGTTACAAATATACAAATATACATTAATTATCCTATAAAAATTCATCACAAAGTCATTAGTTATTGGTTTAATATATGATTACACATTAAATATTCATTAGATAATATTAAATAATGTAAAGAAAATGCAAGAGATGGGAATGAGAATAGTTGTAGATAAGACGATAAGAAATTGAGGTTGAAGGTGAGACGAAGAATAAATGCATGGCGACTGCTAGGCAAAAGATTCTGAGCTAACACTATTTATCATGTATGAAATTTATGTGCTAGACTAGAGTTTTGATAGAGGGCTATTACGAAATCAACTGTTGTAGGTGAACAAATGAGGGATAATATTCAGGAAAATGGTGGCTAAAACTAATTGCCAACTTGTTGACAAATAGTGTACTAGAAAAAGAGAATCTCCACCGGGATAGAGGGACCAGGATGCAAGAATAAACACGGTAAAGCCCACTCCGCGAGGCCTAGGCCGATGTCTCGGCCCACCGGAGTGGCGGCGCCGGTTCTTCTAAACTGTAAATTTACGAAAAGTACAGGGGACACCAAAATTCCCCGGGAGCATGTGTTCAATCATGTAATGACACGAGGGAATTAAAAAAAATCAATAAAAACCCCAAAAAAAATTAGCCTACAATGGCGTTAGTGTTGGGCGCTGGCGTTCCCTCAGAGTGGCCAATTCGGCAATGGTGCGGGGGGGAAAGGGTAACGCCCCTCCCTTCACCTCAAACTTGGGCACCTTCCCGTTGGCGTGGAAAATTACCTGTCAAGGGTGGAGATGCTCTAACTATAGTATTAATATCGTTACAGTAAAAGCAAAATGAAGTGAAAAAAAAAGAAAAAATTCACACTTTTGCTCTATTAGAGCTAAAGTGTGCACCATGACTAAATGTAGGGAACTAAGAAGAAAATATGCAGACTTAAGCTCCAGTAGAGCTAAAGTGTGCACCGGCATTTATTTAAAAATTATACAATTGCAAGATGTGGTCTTGATATACTTATTGTCTATTCGATTCTCATAGTAAATAGTATCAAACTCACAAAAAAGCAAAACTTGAATCCAAAGTAATAGAATCTTAAAATCGTAGCTTTAAAACTCTCTTAAGTGTGCTTCACCTAATAACTGGTGTAGGAGGAACTTATATATATCGATGGTAATAAATTTACTCCTTGTGTAATGCAGAAATTGAAATCGAGTGAAGTGAAAGCCAATTGATCCACTGAAAGCATGAAAGAAAAGTAAACACTATAATCCAGTTTCTAACACTAAACACTATAATCGTTCACTTTTGTGCAATCCAAGTTTGTGTATTATTGAGAAAATGTCAATTTATAAGTTTTAATTCACATAATACGAATGAAATTGGAAATAATCACTTTTCCTTTGCTACCTGCTCGTTGCCCTAGAATATGCAAAATTGTAGTGTTAATGGCTCAGATAAATTGTGTAGGAAATTTACGAGTACAGAAATACTACACGCGCATAATATCTTGAACTTATTTTAGTAAGA